>JAMKCF010000013.1:4517326-4992326 GCA_023634235.1 Pisaster brevispinus
GTATCTTTTCAGTAAAAAAAACCCCAAAGTTCCGACTTATTTTAACGAAAATTGTATTGTTTCACAGAAATACAAACGACAGCAAAGGAGGCGAGCTCATCTTGGGTGGTTCAGATCCCCACTACTACAGAGGGGGCTTCACCTACGCACCGGTCACAATGAAAGGATACTGGCAGTTTGCAGTGGACGGGTAAAAAAATCGTTTACGTTGTTCTCATTCAGGGAAGCATTAAAGGTGGGGGTCAGAGGTTGGTTTTTGTCAACGTAATACTATTTGCAAGCAAAATTATAAAGAAAAAAAAAAACAATATGAGAGTTTTGGCTGAATACAGTGTCTACTGTGCACTGCCACCACAGTATTTTCACACGAACGTCAAATCCATCCACGTTTTAGCGAGGTACGGTGACAACGGTTACCAATCGCATGACCGCAACCCTCGGCAATCTGAGAACCGATTCGTGTATGAATTGTTTCTCAGATTCAAATGTTCTGGGGCTAAAATTATCCAAATCATAGTTTATTTTGAAGGGAATCCATTCTCAAAACAGTTTATATTACCAACAGATGCACTGCAGTAAGGTTTTTTGGTCATTAAAGGTTTGATGTTACCATTCTATGACCCTGTCTTTAACAAAGCTTATATCATCATAAAACCTTATAATTATTTAGCAGTTTCCTTGGAGTTTCGGAACTGTTTTGTTCAATGTTTATTTATTAGCACCACCTCGCTGACGTGTAAAAATGAATTGAGGTTTGGTTTTGAGATTTGCTTTCTGTAAAAGGACGAAAATAGCAGTAGCTTTGTTCCGATTTTTGAGCTCATATTTTCCCACCAGCGCAAGTGATTTTGATTTCCCCGCCAGAGCTGGTGATTTTGATGTTCCGGCCAGAGCGAGTGTTTTTGGTTCTTGAAAATTACGCTGCAGTAAAGAAACTTATTGTTGTACTGAAGTTGCAAAAACAATCTCAGTGAAATACATGTTCAACACAACTTACATCAAAACATCGGTGGTATAATTTATTTGTGTTATATATGTTGATACAACACATGCAGTCCGTTTGTTCCCAGGACAGTTGAAAAGGGTACCAGTTGTGTAAACTTAAAAGACTAGACTAAATTCATGGTATGGTGCATTGTACAAAGGGTTTCGATAAAAGGAAAGTCCGTGTGTGAAGCTGGATGCCAGGCCATAGCTGACACCGGTACGTCACTGATCACGTGTCCTTCGAATGACTGCACGGAACTCAATGACTACATCGGCGCAAAGTGGAACCCACAAACTGGTCAGGTGCGTGAAATTGAGTTACCCTTAACTAGAGAAATTGCACACCGGGGGAGCTTTTCAGAAGTTATATAAATAATTCGTCTGAATTGAGTGACCTTGGTTTTTGTTTTATTTATCCGTGTTTCACCACCTTCAACAGAATGCCAGCTTGTGAATACTTGCCGTTTTGTTTTAAACACCCGGATCAGAATTGACCTGGACTCCTGGTCCGAGGGGCTTGACCCATTTCTGGGGTCAGGCTGACCCAGAATCATGATTTTTAAGAATGTGATTTCTTTACAACTTTGATGCAAATTCTGGGTCATACCGAAGTAGAAGTGGGTCAATTCCGACCCGGACGTTTGTAGAGTGTTATGTCGTAGGCCTGGCCCATGGTAGATTACGTGCTTAAAGTTCTTGACATTAAGTAGTACGGATGGACTTTTACAATGGATTTTCTGAATATTGAAATTATTAAAAACATGTGTGTTTGATGCGGAAATGCAGTTTACATTTGACTTATAAGACCTTTGCACATTCATTCTATTTTGTCAATATCGAAGAATATGTTTATATTCCAACCTTGTTTACCGTTTATAGTGAATTCATAACCATCCAACATTGACAACCTGACCCGTAAAGTGGTTAAAAATAAACATTAGTATATTAGTGCCATAAAATAATTTGTTTAACTTGCTAGAACTTTGTTGGATCCCCTTGAAGTTACTGGAACTTATGAACCTAGAATTTACTAGACTTATTTGAACTTAAGATCTTAATTGAAAAGCTATAGCTCATTAGAATTTGGGCCTACTTTAACTTACTGAAATTATGATGTTAATTTACTCTGAACCTACGTAGAACTTACTAGAATTTGCTAGAACTTACTAATATTTGCTAGAACTTACTAAGACTTGCTAGAATTTGCTTGAACTTACTAGAACATACTAGAACTTGCTAGAACTTACTAATATTTGCTAGAATTTACTTGAAACTACTAGAACTTACTATAACTTGCTAGAGCGTACTAGAACTTTCTGAAACTCTCTGTATCAAACTTATTCGAAGATTATTAGAACATCCTGGAACTTTACAAACAGTTACTGATTTATAACAGCTTATGAAATTAAGCCTGCCACATTCTTTAAATAATGTGCCACACTGTTTCTTAAAGCCTCTCCCGTCTCTCTCTCTCTCTCTCTTCACTTCAGTACATGCTTGATTGCAACACGATATCCCAACTCCCAGACGTAGTGTTCGTCATCTCACAGGTAAAGATGCCACTCTCATGGAAGGACTATGTTATTGTGGAGGTAGGTACATTGTTTCGTTCTGTTCCAGCGTCTCATCCAAAAGTGCTTGGCTGACACTCACCTGTGTGTGCATTGGACCATTCCCCCTGACCTAACAACCCTGGTCACCTCTTCCTCTTTATACAAAGAATTTGACTATCAATAACAATTGTGTACAGCCATTGAAAATAATTCTTTGTCGTCCTTTCATCTTTAATATTAGGGACTCAATTGCAACATGTTCTTCTTACCTTTGTTCGATAAGGTCGTTATCCACGGAGCCTCCATGCTCTATCAGTGTATAAAATGTTGTGATTGGGCGCAATGCGCCGACTGCGAGGTACAATTTTTTTTATTGTTCCCATCATGCATCACTACATCCTGAACAAGACTTTGTACAAGCTCATCAGCCCATCCCAACGGTCTTGAATGAGAACAAGCAAAGTAATTAATCAACCGAATAGAGAGACAGGTGTTTGGTATTATTGCACGAACGCAAGAGGGCGTAAACAAGCCTGAAGCTTTGAAAATATTATGAAGTGAACTTAATATTTTGAAAACCTCAAATGAAAAAAACATGATCTCAAATAAAGTTAATTGCGTGGAGAGTCTTGTGATAGTGACGTAATTTTCCTTTGTTCGTCCAACACATAGGTTCTAAACAAACAAAACAATTATTTTGTTATGAATACACACAGCCAGACGCATCCGGAACTAATTCCTGCATGAGCGCCTTCTCTCCTGCTGACGTTCCTCCGCCCTTTGGCCCTCTGTGGATTCTTGGTGACGTCTTCCTGGGACGATATTACGCCGAGTTTGACTTCGGTAACGATCGTGTAGGCTTCGCTCAGGCAGTATAAGAGGTTTCTCTCCTAAAGCTAGGCTGGGATCAAAGATTATAGAGCGCTAAAGGCGTAAGATGGGTATAACTCGAGCCGAAACTTGAAATGTGCACCACTGGGCGCCATTTCAGCAAGCAACTCTTCTGATGCAACAATAGATCAGCGGTGCAGACAATGACCATTGCTATCAATGATAATATAACCCAAAAGGTAATTGCTGAAATGGCGCTCATGTGTATTTCACGTTCCAACATTTGATAGAGCTGTATAATCATTGGTTGTGATCCTAAGCCAGTGACGTGGCTTTATTTGCTATTGCTTGTAGGCCTAGTGTTTTTGTTCCCGATTGTTCCAGTGAACAATCTCGGACTTGGTTCCAAATACCAAGAAAACATAATCACTCGAAAAAAATTTTTTTTTAATGAAGTGATGTTCGTCCCTAGTCGTATAACCGGGTAGGGGGAGCTAAACGATGACGTCTATGTATAATAACTGTACAGGCTGAACTCATGAACTTTATTCAAGGTATTCTGATTCCACATTAGTTCAGGACAAGAGTCCATAGCTATGCATAGACCATTCTTTTGCAACGTCACAGCCGTCAGTTTTGCCAACCTTGGTTGGCAAACTAAAGTACGGGCGGCCTTCAGTGCAAATGATACCAAAGTTGTATGATTAGTTGGGCAAATAATAATTATCAATTTGCCCATCAATACTAACATATAAAATGTATACTAGTCAAAACAAGCGGTTAACTTTTGTACTTCAAAAGAAAGGGTTTAATATTTCGCTTAGGCCTAATAAAAGGGCAGTTTTTTGCCAAGAAGCCAGTTTATACTTTCTTTTAGCTACTCAAGACCGTTCATACAAAATGGGGGGCGGTCAATGTTTGTAAACGAAAGAAATGTCAATTTAGTTCATTTTGGGGGCTTAGGCTCCGGCTTGGTCTCCACTGGGTAATTTTAAAAACTGTACCTCAATTCGGCACGCACGGGGCTCTAAAAAAGGCGGACAGTCCCTGAGCGGAAAGCCCAAGCCTATGAGCGGTGGTGTCGAAAAATGGCCGCCATCCTCGCAGGAACTTGAATGGGTAACTCGCCACCATTTGTTTTGGGAAGAGTGAATTAGTCACTACCATCCGGTTTCCATCATTAAACACTCGTTACACGTTCATCAAATGAAGAAATAACACAATAAAAGTAAGTGAAACTAACTGTGTATTAGCCTGTATTGCAATGAGTCAGGTCTGATTAATTACTATCCGGTTTCCATTCAATCCTCCATCCTGTGAAACTTTTAAGTGTTTTTTCAGATTGCAGGTTTTTTATGCACGCCAAGAATGCCACCGATACAATCGAAATAAACAATGGTGATTTTAATTTTGCTTGCGTGCGATTTTTGTGTTTGTTGGGGTGTTTGTTTGTTTGTTTGTTTGTTTTACTTTTGTCTTTTCTTTTTTCTTGTCTTTCTATTTTTTATTTATTTATTTATTTATTTATTTATTTATTTTTTGGGGGGGAGGTTGCGGATACAGAGGCTGTTGCTATTTTCTCGACTTTGAGGAGAAATGTTATAGATGAAGGATTGTACACTTATTTGATCATGAAACTCTGGTTTGGTCATGAAACAAATTATCTTTATTGCAATGCTTACTGTAGTCTATACCTCAAAACTATTTTGAGCACATATCCAAAGTTATATTGGTACACATTCTCCTGAAGACGACTAGAGTATACCGTTCGAAACGTCGAGACCACACCGGCTCTTTTCAGAGCCAACACTCCTCCCAAAAGAGATGTATATGTGGTTGAACCCACAAGTTTACTTGTAATATGTGTAGTTACTTATTCCTTATCCATGTGTTTATGTTGGGAAGCCTTAGCGATGTCTCATAATGGATTTCATCGACTTAGTGTTATTCACTTTTGAAACTCGTTGGTTCTTGAGTCATTCCAGACGGTTCGTTCCATCTTGAGAGATGATCTAGGAAGCTAAGTTCATTTGGTTCAGCTCTTTATTACTTTAGGTTTCTCGTCTCAAGTAATGTGCTTCAATCGGGCCTCGATCTTTCCTTTTTTCATTTTTATTTTATTTTTTTTCCCATTTCATCTCGTCTGGTTGGTGTTTCTGCTTATATTTGACAATTGGGGTCTCAGTTACGGTGGTTATTGTATATATACATTTGAGTAATTCTTTGACTTGCCATCTTTTGTTTTACTTTTCACTACAATTTTTGATTTCTGTGTATTATAGTATATACATTTTTACTCTTTTAAATGAGCAAGGTCCGGGTGGGCACATCTTTTTCGATGACAGATTTTTGACTTTTGCCTTTCCCTGGACGGCCTCTGCTTGTTATATATGAAAAATAAAATAAACAAATACAACTTTTACATAATTGCACTACAGGTCTATGCCATTCTACCAAACTCATAGTTATTGCTTGTAGGTGGGTTGAAGAGGGTGGGGCTTAGATATTGATATCATGGTCGATTACACATTGATTGCATGTGAGTGCATTGTCGTAGAATATATCGCGAGGTGAAACCTGGACTATTCCATTTCACGAGACGAAGCTGAGTGAAACAGAAAAGCCAGATTTCACATGGCAAAATCAAGTATGTCACGTGATGCGTATTCAACGAATCAAAAGACAGGGATCTCAGCGCGCGATATATAATTTTGACTTGTTTTTCACTGAGACACGGCACACAATTGGTATTGTATTAAAGCAAAACAGCAATAATTATTTTTATTCAAATATCAAATCATTATAAATACATAAAACAAGCTAAAGTGCAAAGTGCGATTGGGATCGGAAAGACGGGAAAACACATTCACGGAACAATAATAACGCCATTTGCTTTCGTGTCAATAAATCAATACAAACTTAAACGAGTTGCAATGACTTCCTGTTAAATAAAAGTTCTTACAAAGTTGTTTTTAGCGCGTTGGCCTATGATGACTGGAACCGAACCATTTGATTACGTTTGGTGACAAATGATCATTATTGAGATTGTTTTTTATATTAAATAATCTTACAATTACACTGTGCGAAAGTAGGTGTGTGTGGGAGGACTCATTTCAATTTATGATTTAAATACTTTTATTTCTCCGATGTGACTGGGTTGGACACGATGATTCGTCACTTCATGAGTTAGAAGTTGGGTCCTTATTAACTAGAAAATGATTCGTTCGGTCTGGATCAGTGTGACTCGTTCATGGGTCAACGTGACCGTAAAACCTTGTCAGTATTCGCGTGGGTTGCTTTTATAGAGTCAGGGTCATGATGACCCGAAATACAGGTTATGTTAACCCGGAAATGAGTACAACATCCGATCGAATCTGACCCGGCACTTTGTAAAGCAGTTGTAAAAATTCACTTTAGTTTATTTGTCAACACAATTCGCGTAGAAACAGAAGAATCAAGTTGTCGTTGCCACAGTGTACAATTAGTGACGTCGTCGTAATGTCATTGGTTTTAAGATTACATTACACAGTGTTAAGGATTGACATAAAATTATGCTGGCAAAATATCTTACACTAGAATGAGGCATAAAAGCAAAAATAATCAACAGCCTACCAAGCTTGACAGAGGGCCAAAGTTTAGGTACAACGTTTTTTTCACGGGGTGGCAATTACTGTTTTGAGGTTCGAGTGTTTTGCTCAAACCAATTTTACAATGCAATTCTGGGTAAACATGTTAAACGGTGGTTAAATTTGCATTAATATTACCTTCAAATATTATTAATACTATTATGATTACATTTTATTTTGTTTAGCATGTTTGTCCACAAAGGATTGCGGGTTTTTATAGTCAAACTCCTAAATGCGGTGGATAATGCAGATATATATATATTTTGTAATATATAATTTTTTTTTTTTTTGCGCGTTCAATTCTAAATAGGAAATTACAAATACAGTGCGCCACCAATAACCCCAGAAGAAAAGCAACCTTTTTTCTTAATAACTGACGAGGCTGAAGCCCAAGCCCAAGCTCAAGCCGTGGTTTCGAAAACGGCCCATACGGTAAAGCCGAGCTGCCAATAAAATGTACCTTGGACCAAAAGGGCCCAATTTCATAGCGCTGCTTAGCGGTAAGCGAAGTTTCGTGCTAACTATAGCAGAAAAAATTTGCTTAAGAGTAAGCGTATTCCACAGGTTATCAAGAATATTAGGCAGCCATTTTGCGCGTTCACCATTGATTTGCATTGTTACGTCATTCATTTTCATACAGTAAGCACCGGAAGGTTAGTATTTGCTTGCCTTTTCGCGTGCTTACGGTTTGCAACGCTATGAAATGGAAATCGCGCATTATACACAAAATCAGCCGTAGTAAGCAGCTGTGTGAAATTGGGCCCTGCTGTCAGAAAGGTTACGTCAGTACATGCAAATCCAATGAAATAGGTCAGTAAGACGGGTGTCTGTCTTGAACCTCGGGGGCCTACGTGTGAAGTCAAGCCGGCGGGTAAAACACTAAACGATTGATCACCTTATTTATATCTTTGTGGCAAACGTTTGGTGGCGCACTGTGTTGTAATAAATTGCTCATATAATTTCAAATCAAACTTACATCTTTGAAACTGCACCTTTGCATACAAGTATAATATGTTAATGCCCGCATACAACAGTTTATTTCTACCAAATCTAATAAACTATTCCAAACAAAACTTTTCGAAGGCCTCCAATGCAGGCCTTCTAGCCGCTGACTACCACACAAAGCAGGAACCGATTCCACGGCTCTGCTTACCGCAGAATTCCACGCCAATGTTCCTGGTTTCCGCTTACAGGGGTTAATAGCGCCAACATTTCTTTTCTAGCTATGCAAAATTATGTGCCCACAATTACAAGCAAAACATAATATGGGGGATGCTTGCTCACCAGCGAAAAATGATAGCACGTTGAGACATTTTTGCTTTTTGAATGTTTTTGTTTTTTCTTCTTCTTCGTCTTCTTCTATTCTTATTTTTGTTTAATATATTAAATTTTTCCGTGCGATAGGCATGCAGAGATATGAAGTTAGGCCAATGTTTTTTAATAACACTTCAAAGTATTCTTGTCTCGCTAAATAAATATTTGCAATGAAATCATGCATGACGAGGAATGATTATTCCCTTAGGATTTGTACAGTGAGTTCTCCATTTATCTGAAGGTTTCGAAATTTGTGGCGACTGCATTAATACTAGATTGGTGCTTTTAACTGGGCCATGGGTGTAGATGCTCTTCTACGAGAGGTGCACGGAACTTTTCTCTTGCACCGTTCGCACAGGTCACTGCGGTGGGGCTTCTTAGGGTCAACATGACGGCCGTCCCAGTCACATTCGCACAGGTCGGTTGTTAACTCACACTTGGAACACTTCAGCTTCTCTACCGTGTGCGGTTTGACCATGATATGGCAAGTCTTACACTGTTGACCGAACGACGGCTAAAACAATGAAAACAAACACACACAATAAGGGAAAGGAGTAAAATGTTCAATTATTTATGAATATTGAAACAATCATTATGGTGGCCCTGAAGGGACATCAAATATATATATTTACGCGAATATTTGCGTAAATAGTCGCGTTTTTTGCCCCGATTCGCAAATATTCACGTAAATATTCACGTACAATTTTTAGGCTAAGGGCCAAATCATGAAGATTTACGTAAATACTTACGTAAATATTGACGATTTGTGCCCCAAATCACAAATATTTATGTACAAATTTACGTAAACATTTGCAATTGAGGCACATATCGCAAATATTCACGGGAATATTTACGTCCAATTTGCGATTGGGGCACTAAACGTGAATATTTACATGAATATTTACCTAAATATTCACGATCTAGCCCTCAGTCTCAAATATTTACGTGAATATTTACGTGAATATTTGCGAATCGGGGCAAAAAAAAAACCGCGAATATTTACGCAAATATTCACGTAAATATATATGTTTAATGTCCCTTCAGGGCCACCATAGCCACGTCCCGTAGTAAGCGATACAAAATCTGAGCTTTAACTACATAAATCATCATGAAGTGGTTGGGCCACGAAACAGTGTCCGGTTAATAGTTGAAAACGGTGGCCTTGTCCCGAAAACCAAGGGCTTGTGCAATTATTTTCCACCAATTTACTACAAACTACCGACAATCAAAGTTTAAAAATACGATGTTCTCCTTTCTATGGAGCCCGCCTGGGAAGTCATTATGGCAAAAGTAGTTTTTCTGCTTCGTTGTAAACACACTTAAGGACTATTCGAAATGAAATCATTATTTCTATATTGCGGTCATTACTTAGTTTTTAAGCTGAAGATGTTTTTGGTTTTTAAACGTACTTTATCGGTTCCCCTGAAACACCAGGCGTAAGAGCTCTCCCATCCACGTTTGCATTTTCGGCACTTATAGAACCCATATCGGCGCTCGTCGTTACCAGGCATTGTTTACGGTCCTGGGTCTGCGTTCACGATTCTTCTTGGCCAAGGAAGGAGTCCCGTGTGCAAAAGGTCGTCTCATGATTAATCAAAACGACTAGAGTTAAAACAAATTAGGCCGTGTCCGAAACGGCGACTTCGGCTACAGCTACAGCTACATCAGCGCGTCTGCCAATGTTGAAGAATTGGCAGACGCACGCGATCTAGCCGTAGCTGTAGGCAAAGTCGCCGTTTCGGACACGGCCTTAACATCTATCAAAACGACCAGGGTAGTTGTGAAACCAATGCTCTAAATTTGTACACCAACAACTTTTTTCCACTGTCTCAACCGCACCAAAAATCCATCCATCCTACGCTCTAAAAAATAACAACTCCCGTTCAGAATTGACCCAGATTCCGGATCTCAGGGAGCCTGACCCATTCACTGGAAAATGAGTAAGAAATTGGATTTTAACTCAGTTTCTGCGTCAGTTTGACCCTTTTGGGGTTCATTTTTACACGGATACCGGGTCATACTGACACAGAAATGGGTCGAGCCCCAAGGAACCCTGTGACCGGGTCAATTACTGACCCGGAACTTATTAAAGTGTAAGGATGCTGAACTAGCCAGAGACTTCCAGATACAGTTGATAATCTACAATTATACCATTACTTGTTTCTACGTCATTGCATTATGACTGGTCCGCCGCTCTACGTTTGCTTAGACTTGGTTCCAAGTCAATGATCGTGGTTTCGTAAATACTTCATTGATATCCAGCTATCATACAGTGTACTCTTGTTGGTTGTGAAAATAAGAGTGGGCGATAGTTCTGGATTATAGACAAAAGAGGCAAATGAAGTTTCTTTGCGCAGCTGATGAAGACAACATCATTTTAAGGTATATTTAAGGCCGCTTTCTTGAAAACAAATGTCAATAAAAATATATATAAATAAGATAAATAGGGGCTTCAATAAAATTAAAAAACTCATAAATAAATAAATAATTTATACACGCAACTCCACCATTTATTGACACAGCAGATTGTAATATGCCAGACTATAGTATCAGACAAATTATCAAAAAAATGTTGTAAATGCAGTTTCAAATAACGAATAATCAGCAAGTTGCTTTAGCCAATTCTTCTAGTTATGATTAGGAAGTGCATCTAAATTAATACGAGTCCTACCTCTGGTAAATTGTGAAGAACTTTCCAGACAAGCTCAGAACGCAAAGTATAGCAGACATGTCCCGCAATGTGTTTGTCGAGGGTAAGCAAAACAATTTATAGGATGTCTGCAATTAGTATTGCGTGCTCGAAGGGAATTCCCCATGAAGACGACAGTAGGCGGGCGTGGAAGATAGCCTTTATTCAAGAAGCATGTAGCCAATTAGCGTTTGTGTTTGTTCGTGCTGGATGTATTGGGGTGCTGTGCGCGCCTTGACTAAAGGCTAATGACAACTTATGCTACTGTGTACTTGTTGGGGATTACTTTTTGCCAATTACAACCACTGCCTTGTCGCAGAGTATAAAGCCAGATTTCACCGTGTAATTATATTCTGCGACAACTCACAAACGAAATGCCTTCAAACACGCGCACATACCCTTGGCATTAGAAAATTAAATCACATTAAACACAAAATTGACACGGAAACTCGTCCATTTCACACTTATGACTTAATTTAGGCTTGTTTTGCACTGAGACAAGGCACACAGATGGGTATTGTAGCAAGCAAAACAGCAATGTTTTTATTCAAAAGTTCAATCACTATAAACACATCAAACAAGCTAAGTGTACAAAGTGCAACTGGGATCAAAAAGACGTACGGGAAAACATATTTCACGGAATAATAGTTATACGTAATTTGCTTTCATGTCAATAAATCAATAAAAACTAACAAGAATTGCAATGACATCCTGTTTAAATAATGTTACAAAAAGTAGTAAATTCACAGCGCGTTGTCCTATGACACGAGAACCAAATCATTTGATTACGTTTGATGACTAATTGGCATCCTAATGATCATTGTTGAGATTGCAATACTATCTTAAATAATCCTACCTGTGTTAAAAACAGGTGTGTGGGAGGGGAGGTTCATTTCAATTTATGATTCAAATACTTTTATTTCTCTGATGTGACTGATTGGACACGATGATTCGTCACTTCAGGAGTTAGCAGTTGGGTCTTAATTAACCCAAGAGTGGTCCGCATGGGACGTACCTTTCCAGATCAGTGAGACCTGTTCTGGAATCAACATTACCGTAAAACTCTGTCAGTATTCGCGTGTTTTTGACTTAGAGTCAGGGTCATGATGACCCGAAATACAGGTTATGTTGACCCGGAAATGAGTACAACAAATACGGACCCATCTTTGGATTGATTCTGACTCGGCACTTTGTAAACCAGTTGTAAACTTTATTAATTTGTCAACACAATTTGCGTAGAAACAGCAGAATCAAGTTGTCGTTGCCATACTGTACAATCAATGAAGTCGTCGTAATGTCATTGTTTTGTAAGATTACAATACACAGCGTTAAGGATTGACATATAATTATGCTGGCAACGTATCTTACACTTAATAGAATGAGGCAATAAAGCAAAACTAATTAACAGCCTACCAAGCTTAACAGAGGACCAAGGTTTAGGTACAACAATTTTCTTTAATTTTTTCACGGGGTGGCAATTCCTGTTTTGAGGTTCGATTGTTTTCCTCAAACCACCTTTGCACTGAATTTCTGGGTAAACTTCTTTCGCGGTGGGTAAATTTGCATTCAATATTATTATTACTATTACTTTTAGTTTTTACTTTGCTTATCATGTTTGTCCACAAAGGCTTGTGTCGTAAGAAGTTTCTTCTTCTTCTTCTTCTTCTCTGTTCGTTTTGTGTGTGTGTGTGTGTGTGTTTATGTTTTTTTTCCTTTTTGTTTCTTTCATGCTTCATACTCTTATTGCACTTTCATTTCAAAATACGAAATTAACGATACAGTGCAGCGCCAAGTGATTGAAAAGTGCGTCACTAAGTGTTTTCCCTTACGTGGGAAAGTAGACTGGTCCCCTGTCTTTATCCGCAAGGGAAATACACAACCTCGTTCCCAGGGGTGATTGATCTCGCCGCACCTTTTTCCCAGCATGCCTTGCTCACAAAGGATTGCGATAATTTTTTCTTTTTTTCTTATTGTATGCTTCATACTCTCATTGCATTTTCACTCAAAATACGAAATTAACAACACAGTGCGCCACCAAGTGATTGAAAAGTGCGTCACTAAGTGTTTTCCCTTACGTGGGAAAGTAGACTGGTCCCCTGTCTTTATCCGCAAGGGAAATACACAACCTCGTTCCCAGGGGTGATTGATCTCGCCGCACCTTTTTCCCAGCATGCCTTGCTCGAATTGGTTCGTTAAAATGTGCTAGATTTAATTAGGCCAGTAGTCGATCCACTCTACGCGCCTGCTCAAGTAAGGAACAAGCAACCTCGTCCCCAGTGGTGTACGATCTCCCCGCGCCGTTTTTTTTTAACTCCCAGAATGCCCCGCTCGAACCATACAGTAAAGCTTACATTACGCTTGACGGAAGCGTGAGCTGCCAATAAAACCTTGGACCAATTATAACACAGCTCAGAAGGTTACGTCATACATGTAAATCCAATCGGGTCAGTAAGACCGGTGTCTGTTTTGAACCTCAGGGGCCTACGTGTGAAGTCACGCCGGGTAAAACACTAAACGATTGATCACCTTTTGTGGCAAACGTTTGGTGGCGCACTATGTTGTAATAAATTGCTCATATAATTTCAAATCAAACTTAAATCTTTGAAACTGCACCTTTGAATACAAATATAATTTGTTAATGCCCACTTACAACAGTTTATTTCCACCAAATAATAATAAAACTATTCCCAAACAAACTTTTCGGAAGCCTCCAATGCAGGCCTTCTAGCCGCTGTCTACCACACAATTAAGCAGGAACCGATTTCATGGCTCTGCTTACCGCAAAATTCCACGCCAACGTTCCTCATTTCCGCTTACAGGGTTAATAGCGCCAACATTTCTTTTCGGTGTAAAATAAAGTGCCCACAATTACAAGCAAAACATAATATGGGGGATGCCTGCTACTCACCAGCGAAAAACGATAGTACGTTGAGACATTTTAAGGGTTTTTTTTTTCTTTCTTTCTTTTCTTCTTCGTCTCCTTCTATTTTGTTTAATATACAATTTTTTCCCCTGCGATAAGCATGCAGAGACAAGAAGTTGGGCCAAGCTCGTAGAATAATAAGAATATTTTTTTAATAACACTTCAACATATTTTTGTCTTGCTAAACAAATATTTGCAATGAAATCATGACAGGGAATAATTATTCCCTAAGGATTCGTACAGTGAGTCCTCCGTTTATCTCAAAGTTTAGAATTTGTAGCGACTGCATTACTAGACTCGTGTTTTCAACTCGGCCATGGGTGAAGATACTCTTCTTATCTACGAGAGGCAAAGTTGCACGGATCTCCTCTCTTGCACCGTTCGCACAGGTTACTGCGGTGGGGCTTGTTAGGGTCAACATGATGCTCGTCCCGGTCGCAGTTGCACAGGTCGGTTGTTAACCTGCACATGGAACATTTCAGCTTCTCTACCTTGTACGGTTTGACCATGATACGGCAAGTCTGACACTCTTGACCAGACGACGGCTAAAAAAATGAAAACGAACACACACAATTAATAAGGGGAAGTAATAAGATATTCATCTATTTTTGACTATTGAAACAATCACCGTATAAAAGCGTAATACATAAAACATCAGGTTTTCCTGCTGTATTAATACTATTTTGTAAACGATACCGGTGCAGTTTTCACGGCTTTGCATACATCTGTGGTCACGGCCACGTCCCGTAGTAAGCGCTGAAATAATCTCCGCTTTAACTGCAGATATCATTAGGGTGTGGTTGAGCCACGAAACTGTGGCCGGTTAGGTGAACACGGTGGCCTTGTCCCGAAAACGAAGGGTTCACTTTTTGCACGTGTTTCCCATTAATTCACTACATACTACCGACAATCAAAGTTTAAAATTCACGATGCTCTCCTTTCTATGGAGCCCGCCTGGGAAGTGATATGGCAAAAATAGTTTTTCTACTTCGTTTATTTTGTAAACACACTATAACGACTACTCAAAATGAAATAATTTATTCTAGTGCGATTATAACTTAGTTTAAGCTGAAGATGTTTGTGGCTTAAACGTACAATATCGGTTCCCCTGTAACACCAGGCGTAAGAGCTCTCCCATCCACGGTTGCATTTTGAGCACTTATAGAACCCATATCGGCGCTCGTCGTTACCAGACATTGTTTACGGTCCTGGGTCTGCGTTCACGATTCTTCTTGGCCAAGGAAGGAGTCCCGCGTGCAAAAGGTCGTCTCTGATTAATCAAAACGACCAGGATGAAACAAATTTAACATCTATCAAAACGACAAGGGTAGTTGTGAATATAATGCTCAAAATGTGTACACCATCAACATGTTTCGATCCTGTCTCAACTGTACCAAAAATGCATCCATCCTACGCTCTAAAAAAAAAAGAATTTTTCCATTGTGTAAAGTACCATGTATGTTAGCGTGCTGTCAAAACACGCAGATCTTGTTGTACAAGTCCTCGATTTCAACGCGGCCAGACACACTGGCTACAACCAAACACACATTCTAATTTTTACATCCCTGTGGAGACATATTTTGTTCTTTCCTCTGTCCCTGTACTTAAGATCCTCCCATAAACTTTGTACACACAATTCCTGGTAGACCATCCCGGACTTTAGAATTCCCCAATGGTGACCTTTTGTTTTCCTATTTTTGTTTTGTCATCGGTCTCCATCAGGTAGCAGTTTTAAAACATGTTTATACCGTATCCAAACCAATAGTCTGGCTAAAACTTACAGAATGCAGTTTTCCTTATTCAAAGCAACTGCCATGCAAAACCTCTATACACTTTAAAAACTCCCGGGTCAGTTGATCCGAATGTAGGGTCCCAGGGTGGGGTTGACCCATCTCTGGGTTAGTATGGATCGGTTTGTGTCAGAAATTACCCAGAAATGTGTCAAACTGTGACAGAATCCGTTTAAACTCATATTTTTCCACCAGTTTCCGGGTTAGCCTAACCCAGAAATTGGTTACTAACCAAGGACCCGGAATATGGGTCAATTCTGACCCGGGAGTGTTTAGAGGGTAAACAGAGTCGGGTCAGAACAAGCCCCGAGAAGCGTCAAAATGTGTGGGCCATACTCATTTCGGGATCAGCATGACACGGTATTCTGTGTCCCCCCCCCCCGTGTGTGAGTCCCTCATGCGACAGCATTGGCTGAAGGGAAGAACAACAGAGGGCGCCATCAGACGAAATTCCGCGAATTGGGGGGGGGGACTGAATCACAGGTGGACAATACTAGTGAACACCGGAATCTGAGACAGTAAAGCGTTTTTGAATCAGATTTCAGATCATGTTGACCCAAACGGGTCATGTTGACCCAGAAATTATTAAGACCCTAGGGACCATTCACTGGGTCGATTCTAACCCGGCACTTTTTAGAGTGGAGGTCCGTTAAAGGTGAGCACGAAGAGGTGTTAGTCATGGGTTGAAACAACAATTTGATGAAACATGCATACCTTTAAACAGCGATTTCCTACAACAGAAACGAGAAATAACCAACTTGAATTAATGCAATTTGTAGAAATCGTTAATAGTGATGAATCCTCAAAATGGTCTGAGAGCAAATCCCGATCAGATTGATTGTCAGCAACACTTTCGAATAATATCCACAAGTTGCACAGCGCCCTCTCTCCATTTAGAACTTGTTTGTGTGTGTGGCCGGCGCCCTCAAAATGTAGGCCGAACCTAGAATGCCGGCAAATTCTTGTACCCAATAATGACGTATCTCGGACCTAAACAGGCCTGCCCTTAGGTACAGAGTTGGGGTCGCATTCAGGGCTCATTCAACGATGTTTGGGCTGCAAAGGGCCGCATAATATTATACCCATGTGTCTGGTCTAAATGCGAGTCTCATGAAGCCAACATTACCTGAGAAAGTAATTCTTAGTCGCACCACCCCAAAAGAAATTAATGGCCGAATAAACAAAATTATAATAGAAGTGGTAGGGCATAATGAGTGCTAAACCTAGGTCGTAGGTGTGTGAGAGAATCAGAGTGAAAGACGACATCATTTCCCGGAGCAAGGTTTGTGGTCAACAAGGGCTGGTCAGTACTGGGGGATTTGACTCATGAATGTTTGGTGTGTTAATGTTTAGTAACCTTTAAATGACAGAGTATGGGGCATTGGCACGTAGGCGTATATGATTATTGGAGAAGACTATGACTTTTGATTCGTAAAATTGTCCTTTCGACAGTGTTTTGCATTAAATTTTGTTTGTTTACACGACTCAAAAACAACAATGTCATGGGACCATACATTTCTTATATCAAAATTCATCAGGCATTACGAAATACAAGAATAACGCAACAAATATTTGGTTGTATCTAGGGCCTAGAGACTATGAAGTGATGACTATACAATTAGAACCGTTTATCTATACCTTTGTCATCATGACTTATCAGTCATGATGACTGCTGTTTCAATGCGAAGAAATAAGAAAGACATGATACATTAACAAGTTGATACATTAAAAGAAAAAAGATCAGTGGAGCAAGAAAAATGGGCAGGAGATAACATTTAAGTTTGTTTATAGTTATACCTCTTGCCTCTATTTTTATTATCACCGATTAATGCTAGCGACACCGATAGCGCTCACAATGTACCAAGTGCCGTTGTATTAACATCCCACGCACCGCATGTGATAAACCAGGCTGTGCTCCAAAGGCTAGCGCCCTGTACCACCAGCACGTGTATTAGTAATAACGCTTTCCTTGGTTTACCTTATTTAAAATGCACGACCTCTGCAGAAACGGACCAATCAGAACGCTTTATTGTGGCCCATTAGTTAGCGTGTGGTATATGGAACAAAAAATCGCCGTAATGTGTCCCTTTGAATGTAACCTTGGATCTTGCGACAACATCTCTTTTCACTGACCTCGGAAGCAGTCTTCTGAGGTCAAAGTGTTCTCTTGTTGTCTTGCTGGACAATGCAATGATTTTGCTAAAACATTACTACATTGTTTATGCTCAGCAAATTATCTCTAGAATAGTCTCTCGCGTGTATTCGAACATTGGACCCGTTACTGTTCACGTAATTTAGTGACGTAGAGTCATGGACAATTATTATGATTGGGGAGAAGAGAGGTCAAAGGTCAGCGTATACCAGCAACATTTTTTTTAGCTACGTGTGATATTGCTCAAACCTGGTTTATGTCTCGCTAGCCCCACGCTGTGCACCGTGGAACACGTTTCCGTTTGCACGGACTCTCTGAAATAAAATCTTACGTTTGATTTTTCTTAATTATTTTACAACTTTTGTCCATAACTATTTTGAATACACAGCCTCTTTGTTGTCAAATACTCGTGCACAATTGTAGCAAATCACAGAGTTGAAATTGGTGCAGTAATTCACTTTTATTACAGATAGAAGTAATACTTATTCACGTGGTTTATCCGAACCAACAATCTGGTTCGGATAAACCTCATGACCTTAATTGTTTTGAAAAATGCTCAAAAAACGACAAAACATTGATGGTTCCTTTTAGGAACTGTTCTTCGCTGTTCCTGGAAAGCCTTAAGAGACATGTTTGGGTCTATTTTGTATTGAAGCCTAGAGCCCAACGAAGCCAGTGTGTCCCATGATGCATGTGCGTGGGACCGTGACCAAATTGGCCCCACAACCTTAAATGGGCACACACCGGCTTCGTCGGGCTATTTGGGCTACAAAATAGGCAACAATATGACTCCAAAGGTCTTCCAGGAACGGAGAACGGTTCCTAAAAGAAACAATCAAATTTTGCGTTTTTCAAGTATTTTTCAAAAAACGATGGTCACGTGATTTATCCGAACCAAAAAAGTGGTTCGGATAAATCACGTGATCCTCGGCGTTAGTTTTACTTCCAGCCGTATAAAAGTAAATTACTGAACCAATTTTTATTTTTTTTTAACAATTATTCATGAGTAGGCCTATTTGACAAAAAAAGACTATGTATTCAGATTATTGATACAATTTATAAATAATGATGAAAAATCGAACATAAGATTTGCATTCAGAGAGTCCGTGCAACCGAAGCGTGTTTACGGAGCACCATGCCAGCGTGGGAGCTAGCGGAACGTAAACCTTGAGGCATATCCCGTACAGCCTGTGCCGTGTCTCATGGGGCCAAAGAGACAAACCCCGGGGCATGACCTCCTCAGCTTGTCGGTCTAGCCGTGAGCTTGGGAGCTTGTCGGAGGGGTAGGGAGCCAGACCAACAATTACGTTTTTTACGAGGGTTTCAGTCTGTACCCCTACCTATTATCCCCTTACTATTGTAACGTGTTGTCTGCGCTACACACGGGGGACGACGTTTTGTGGTTGCGGTGCTGCTTTTGCTGGCTTTTCCTTTGGATTTATCGTGTTTTTTGACTTTTTACTTTTCGTTCTGTGTGTTTTTCCTTGCGATGTTTTTTGTACCGATCCTTGGATGTCGAAGAAACGTTCTCCATTGCAAGTAAGTTCGTCGTACACAGAACACAGGTTGGGGTGCGTTTTCGCGGTCGTAACCAATAACTGTTTAAATGGCAACTTCAACCGAAACAGTTATTGGTTACGACCGCGATCGGACTTCGACTAGGACTGACGTCCGTTTATGTCTGTTTTTTATTTACACGTGAATTTGTGCTTGATGGATATGAAGTCTGGATCCTCATGCCTCGTCATTGTTATAATTAATACATAAACAGAGCACCAGTCTACTTACAACATTGCCAACAAGTCACGTAAACTTGACAGTTACTACGGCTGGAACAGCGTATAAGCTGACCTTTGACCGCGGTTCTTTTCTTCACATCTGTTCGTTAATTACGTGATATTTTGATGATTTTTTTTTTTACAATAACCATGTAAAAATTGTTGTCTGTCATTCCACATAACTAAATTAGGTAAACAGTAAGCCGGTGTGTCCCTTTAAATGATCAATACGCGTGAGAATTGTAAGGTATGTGAGAAATTTCAAGGCAGCTTTGATAAAAACAAATTAAAATAAAAAAAATATTAGAAAATAAATAGGGTCCTGAATAAAAAATATAAAAAACAAATAATAATAATTTAAACACGCAACTCCACCATTTATTAACACAGCAGATTTTAGTATGCCAGACTATAGTATCAGACAAATTATCAGCAAATTATGTTGTAAATGCAGTTTAAAATAACGAATAATCAGCAAGTTGCTTTAGCCAATTCTTCTAGTTATGATTAGGAATTGCATCTAAATTAGTACGAGTCCTACCTGGTAAATTGTGAAGCGCTTTCCAGACAAGTTCAGAACGCAACGTATAGCAGACATGTCCCGCAATGTGTTTGTCGATGGTAAGCAAAGCAATTTATAGGATGTCTGCAATAAGTATTGCGTGCTCGAAGGGAATTCCCCACGAAGACGACAGTAGAGGGGCGTGGAAGATAGCCTTTATTCAAGAAGCATATAGCCGATTAGCGTTTGCGTTTGTTCGTGCTGGATGTATTGATGGTGACGTGCGCGCCTTGACTAAAGGCTAACGACAACTTATGTTATTGCGTACTTGTCGGTGATTCCCCGTGACGTAGGGAAGAACGGGAAATCTCGTGAAATGTTAACGTTTCTCAATCTCGGAGATCCCCAAAATTATGTACAATGACTCTTTGCCAATAACGTCCACACACGAAGCTTGTTCATTGTCGACAACCTAAAAAAAATAGAACGTTCGTTTTGTTTGCATATCATTTGATGATAAGAATTATGGAATTTGGCGCACGGTCAGAGTACGCCTTGTCATGAGAGAGAGTACCATCTTTTAAAAAGATATAGGTAAAATAAAGTTGTGCATCCATTTTGAAATTTTTGTAAGAATTTGTTCTTTATTCTTTCTATACTTTGTCAAAGAACAATATCTATAGCCAATCTATGGCCCTCTA
Source organism: Pisaster brevispinus (assembly GCA_023634235.1). Lineage (NCBI taxonomy): Eukaryota > Metazoa > Echinodermata > Asteroidea > Forcipulatida > Asteriidae > Pisaster > Pisaster brevispinus. The sequence continues at coordinate 4,538,173 of JAMKCF010000013.1, forward strand.
TATAGCCAATATATTTACCATTACATGCTTAGTGTTGTTCACCTTTGAAAACAAAAAAAATATATTGATATCATGGTATATTTTACAAAAATTGGATGTATGTGACTGCATTGTCGCAGAGTATAAAGCCAGATTTCACCGTGTAATTATATTCTGCGACAACTCACAAACGAAATGCCTTCAAACACGCGCACATACCCTTGGCATTAGAAAATTAAATCACAATAAACAAAATTGACACGGAGACTCGTCCACTTCACACTCCTAACAATTAAAAAAAACCTCTTCTAAACAACGTGAACGACTCCATGTAGACACCAACCTTGTTCACCGTGACACGATCTTGTTTCATTGGGACGAACGGGCAGGAACGATTGTTTAGGAAACGATGCTGTGAACCGTCCCAATCGTCCTATATTTGTTAATATAGGACTCCTGTTCATTTTGCAGCGTCACTTGCCGCAGTAAATACATTGTAAAACACAGTATGACACGTGGCGCGTGTTTCAATCAAATGACAAGGATCTAAGTGTGCGGTATTCGCTCTTTGCACGGATCCATCGTGTGAGTGTAGAGCCTCGCCTTCATGCTTTTTTATTTTACTTAAGTATCTGTTTCATTAAAGTGTCATTTCATTACCGTGACAATTCAGGGTTACATTGGATATAATGCTTCTATATTCACTGCTGTCCCCAATTCGAGTCTCTACACGCAAATGGCTGACCATCATGCAAGGGGCAAACTAAGTAATATGATTTAATTTAGGCTTGTTTTGCACTGAGACACGGCACACAGATGGGTATTGTAGCTAGCAAAAGAGCAATGTTTTTATTCAAAACTCCAATCACTATAAAAACATCAAACACCCTAAGTGTACAAAGTGCGACTGGGATCAAAAAGACATACGGGAAAACATAATTCACGGAATAATAGTTATAAGTATATTTGCTTTCAAGTCAATAAATCAATAAAAACTAACAAGAATTGCAATGACATCCTGTTTAAATAATGTTACAAAAAGTAGTAAATTCACAGCGCGTTGTCCTATGACACTGGAACCGAACCATTTGATTACGTTTGATGACTTGGCATCCTAATGATCATTATTAAGATTGCAATATCTTAAATAATCCTACCTGTGTTAAAAACAGATGTGTGGGAGGGGAGGAGGTCCATTTCAATTTATGATTTAAATACTTTTATTTCTCAGAAGTGACTGATTGGACACGATGATTCGTCACTTCAGGAGTTAGCAGTTGGGTCCTAATTAACCCAAGAGTGGTCCGCATGGGCCGTACCTTTTCAGATCAGCGTGACCTGTTCGGGATTAAACATTACCGTAAAACTCTGTCAGTATTCGCGTGTTTTTGACTTAGAGTCAGGGTCATGATGACCTGAAATACAGGTTATGCTGACCCGGAAATGAGTAAAACAAATACGGACCCTTCTTTGGATTGATTCTGACTCGGCACTTTGTAAACCAGTTGTAAACTTTATTAATTTGTCAACACAATTTGCGTAGAAACAGCAGAATCAAAGTGTCGTTGCCATACTGTACAAGCAATCAAATCGTCGTAATGTCATTGTTTTTTAAGATTACAATACCCACGTTAAGGATTGACATACAACTATGCTGGCAACGTATCTTACACTTAGTAGAATGAGGCAATAAACCAAACATAATTAACAGCCTACCAAGCTTAACAGAGGACCAAGGTTTAGGTACAACAATTTCATTCGATTTTTCACGGGGTGGCGATTCCTGTTTTGAGTTTCGATTGTTTTCCTCAAACCCCCTTTGCACTGAATTTCTGGGTAAACTTTTTTCGCGGTGGTTAAATTTGCATTCAATATTATTATTACTATTACTTTTAGTTTTTACTTTGCTTATCATGTTTGTCCACAAAGGCTTGTGTCGTAAGAAGTTTCTTCTTCTTCTTCTTCTTCTCTGTTCGTTTTGTGTGTGTGTGTGTGTGTGTTTATGTTTTTTTCCTTTTTGTTTCTTTCATGCTTCATACTCTTATTGCACTTTCATTTCAAAATACGAAATTAACGATACAGTGCAGCGCCAAGTGATTGAAAAGTGCGCCATTACGTGGGAGAGTAGACTGGTCCCCTGTCTTTATCCGCATGGTAAGACACAGCCTCGTTCCCAGGGGAGGTCGATCTCACCGCGCCATTTTTCCAAGCATGCCTTGCTCGAATTGATTAAATTAGGCCTGTGGTCGATCCACTTTACGCGCACACTCAAGTAAGGTAACGAGCAACCTCGTCCCCAGTGGTGTACCATGTCGCCGCACCATTTTTTAAATTCCCAGAGTGCCTTGCTCGAACCATACGGTTAAAGCTTACATCACGCTTGACGGAAGCGCGAGCTGCCAATAAAAATTTGGACCATTCATAACACGGCTGCCAATAAAACCTTGGACCAATTATAACACAGCTCGGAAGGTTACGTCAGTACATGCAAATCCAATCGGGTCAGTAAGACCGGTGTCTGTCTTGAACCTCGGGGGCCTACGTGTGAAGTCAAGCCGGCGGGTAAAACACTAAACGATTGATCACCTTATTTATATCTTTGTGGCAAACGTTTGGTGGCGTACTGTGTTGTAATAAAATGCTCATATAATTTCAAATCAAACTTAAATTCTTGAAATTCCACCTTTGTATACAAATATATGTTAATGCCCACATATACAACAGTTTATTTCTACCAAATCTTGTAAAACTATTTCCAAACAAAAACTGTTAGAAAGCCTCCAATGCAGACCTTCTAGCCGGTGACTACCACACAATTAAGCAATAACAGATTTCATGGCTCTGCTTACCGCAGAATTCTACGCCAACGTTCCTCATTTCCGCTTACAGGTGTTAATAGCGCCAACATTTTTCTAGCTGTGTAATAGAAGTGCCCATAATTACAAGCAAAAACATAATATGGGGGATGCTTGCTACTCACCAGCGAAAAATGCTAGAACGTTGAAGCGTTTTTGCTTTTTGAATTTTTTGTGGTTTTTTTCTTCTTCTTTGTCTTCTTCTATTTTGTTTAGTACTATACAAATTTTTCCCCTGCGATAAGCATGCAGAGACATGAAGTTGGGCCAAGCTCGTAGAATAATAAGAATGTTTTTTTTAATAACACTTCAAAGTATTCTTGTTTTGCTAAAAAATTATTTGCAATGAAATCATGACAGAAAGCAATTATCCCCTTAGGATTCGTACAGTGAGTCCTCCATTTATCTGAAGGTTTCGAATTTGTAGCGACTGCATTACTAGAATGGTGCTTTTAACTGGGCCATGGGTGTAGATGCTCTTAGTATCTACGAGAGGTGCACGGATCTCCTCTCTTGCACCGTTCGCACAGGTCATCGCGGTGGGGCTTGTCAGGGTCAACATGATGGTCGTCCGGGTCGCAGTTACACATGTCGGTTGTTAACCCGCACATGGAGCATTTCAGCTTCTCTACCTTGTACGGTTTGACCATGATACGGCAAGTCTGACACTCTTGACCGGACGACGGCTAAAATAATGAAAACAAACACACACATTAACACATTAAGGGGAAGTAATAAGATATTCATCTATTTTTGAACATTGAAACAATCACCGTATATAAGCTGAAGATGTTTGTGGGTTTAAACGTACATTATCGGTTCCCCTGTAACACCAGGCGTAAGAGCTCTCCCATCTACGGTTGCATTTTGTGCACTTATAGAAACCATATCGACGCTGGTCACCAGTTCCCGGCATTGTTACGGTCCTGAATTTGTGTCTGCGATTCTCCTTGGCCAAGGAAGGAGTCCCGTGTGCAATAGGTCGTCTCTGATTAATCAAAACGACCAGGGTTAAACAAATATAACATCTATCAAAACGACCAGGATAGTTGTGAATATAATGCTCTAAATGTGTACACCAACAACTTGTTTACATCCTGTCTCAATTGTACCAAAAATCCATTCATCCTACGCTCTAAAAAAAATAATTGTTCCATTGTGTAAAGTACTATGTAAGTTAGCCTGCTGTCAAAACACGCAGATCTTGCTGTAAAAGTCCTCGGTTTCAACGGGCCAGACACACAGGCTACCACCAAATAAAAACATATTCTAATTGTTCTATCCATGTGAAGACATCTTTTGTGCTTTCCTCTGTCCTGTACTTAAGATCCTCCCATAAACGTTGTACAAAAATTTCAAAACAAGCCCTGAGAAGCGTCCAAGTGTGTGGGCCACACTCATTTCGGGGTCAGCATGACACGGTATTCTGTCCCCCCCCCCCCCCCCCCCCGTGTGTGAGTCCCACATACGACAACATGGGTTGAAGGAAGGAAGTTGAGACAACAACAGAGAGCGCTATCAGACGAAATTCCGCGAATGGGAACTAAATCGCAGCGGGATCAAACCAATGTGAATCTGAAACAATAAAGCGTTTTTGGACATTTTGATTCAGATTTTAGATCATGTTGACCCTTAAAATTGAGGCCGAACCTAAAATGCCGGCAAATTCTTGTCCCCAATAATGACTTATCTCGGCCCTAAACAGGCCTGCACTTAGGTACAGGGTTTGGTCGCATTCAGGGATCATTCAACGATGTTTGGGCTGCAAAGGGGCTGCATGAAATTATACCCGTGTGCCTGGTACATGTGCATGAAGGTCCACATGTGAGTCTTATGAAGCCAACATTACCTGAGAAAGTAATTCTCAGTCGCCCCCCCCCCCCCCCCACCGGCAAATCATTTCAATATTACACTTACACCATTTCCAGGGGCACATTCCTTCAAATCGTTAACATTTTGATATTTGGCCAGTCGCTTCCTATCTTTTTCAACAGTTGTTCATGCATAAAAACACCTAGAGTGCTTTGTAATTAGTGAGCAGTGATTAAAAAACATCAATTTGAAACACAACCATACGTCGGGACATACGGTCCACCATTTTGTGGAGACCAACAAAAAAAATAATTAATAATTGGATCTTCAAATTAGTTGACTGTGTTCTGTCATTAATTTAACACAATTTCAAGGGATATGTATGTGAATCATTTACTTTAAAAAAATCTTTCCGATCATAATTCATTTCAAAACAGTCGCTTTTTATACACCAAAGCCCCCAATCCGAGGGCAACGCGTAATGTGTCCCTTGATGTAACCTTCGATCTTGTGACAACATCTCTTTTCACTGACTTCGGAACATCATAATGTTCGCTTGTTGTTTTGCTAAAACATTACTACATTATAATAATAATGCTCAGCAAATTATCTATAAAATAGTCTCGTGAGTATTCGAACATTGGACCCGTTAAAGGGCGCTATTTTTTTTTCGCGGTTTACTGTTCACATAATTTATTGACATAGAGTCATAGACAATTATTATTAATATTATTATTTATTTTTTTTTACAAAAATTTCACGTAAATAAGAAATGATCGGGGAAAAAGAGAGGTCAAAGGCCAGCGTATACCAGCAAAATATTTGTTTAGCTGCACAGGATATTGCTTCTGGTTTATGTCTCGCTAGCCCCATGCTGTGCACCGTGGAACACGCATCCGTTTGCACGGACTCTCTGAAATAAAATCTTACGTTTGATTTTTCTTAAATATTTTACAACTGTTGTCTATAATTATATTGATTACATAGTCTCTTTTTTTGTCAAATACTCATGCACAATTGTAGCAAATCACAGAGTTAAATTTGGGTGCAGTAATTCACTTTTATTACGGCTGGAAGTAATACTAATATACGTGGTTTATCCGAACCAAAAATTTGGTTCGGATAAACCTCATGACCTTCATTTTTTGAAAAAATGCTAACAAACTACAACACATTGATGGTTTCTTTTAGGAACCATTCTTCTCTATTCCTGGAAGACCTTAAAGCGGGTTTCCAGTAAAGGCCTTAAAAGGCACTGTTTGGTCCTGTTGGACTTCAGGATTTATAATTTCAATAAAATATTGTTTGAAACAAACTTTATAGACTTCCGTTTATGAAATAATTACGATCAAAAAACACCTTTTGAACAGCGCGCCATGGCCGATTCGAGAAAAGGGTGAATGACGTCATAATGATATGCAATGACCCCGTGACATCAGCTTTGGGAGATACCGACTTGTATGTGTACATGACAACGTGCACACGCATATACGTTGTACGCGTAGCTTGCCCTTCCGCACCGTATTTCATGCTGTTATGCTCTGCTTTCCCAAGATTGTTTGTGTTTAGTTTCGTGGTTATCGAGGTGTTTTTACTCTGAAATGCACGATGCCACAATCGTGTGTTGTTGGTGGTTGCATGTTTGGGTCTATTTTGTATTGAAGCCTGTAGCCCAACGAAGCCAGTGTGTCCCATGTACATGGGACCATGACCAAAGTGGCCCTCAACCTTGTTCGAATACGCGTGAGAATTGTAAGGTATATTTAAGGTCGCTTTGTTAAAAATAAATTAAAATAAATATGCATATAAATAAGATAAGTAGGGGCCTCAATAAAACATTTTTAAAAATAATAATAATTTGAACACGCAACTGCACCACTTATTGACACAGCAGATTTTAATATGCCAGACTGTAGTGTCGGGCAAATTATCAGAAAAGTCTGCTGTAGGCCTAAATGCAGTTTAAAATAACGAATAATCAGCAAGTTGCTTAAGCCAATTCTTCCAGGTATACTTAAGAAGTGCATCTAAATTAGTACGAGTCCTACCTGGTAAATTGTGAAGAGCTTCCCAGGCAACGTATAGCAGACATGTCCCGCAATGTGTCTGTCGACGGTAAGCAAATCAATTTATAGGATGTCTGCAATTAGTATTGCGTGCTCGAAGGGAATTCCCCATGAAGACGACAGACGACGGGCGTGGAAATTAGCCTTTATTCAAGAAGCATGTAGCCAATTAGCGTTTGTGTTTGTTCGCGCTGGATTTATTGGGGTGCGGTGCGCGCCTTGACTAAAGGCTCATGACAACTTACGCTATTGCGTGCTTGTTGGGGATTCCCCGTGACGTAGGGAAGAACGGGAATTGTCGTGAAATGTTAGCGTTTCTCAATCTCGGAGATCCCCCAAATTGTATAATGACTCTTTGCAAATAACATTAACACACGAAGCTTGTTCATTGTCAGCAACCAAAAAATAGAACGTTCGTTTTGTTTGCATATCATTTGGTGATAAGCATTATGGAATTTGGCACACGGTCAGAGTACGCCTATGTCATGAGAAAGAGTACCGTCTTTTAAAAAGATATTAAGGTAAAATAAAATCGTGCACCCATTTTGAAATTTTTTGTTAGAATTTGTTCTTTATTCTCTCTATATTTTGTCAAAGAACAATATCTATAGCCAATCTATGGCCCTCTATATAGCCAATATCTTTACCATTAATACATGCTTAGTGTTGTTCACCTTTGAAAACAAAAAAAATATATTGATATCATGATATGATGTATTTTACAAAAATTGGATGTATGTGACTGCATTGTTGCAGAGTATAAAGCCAGATTTCACCGTGTAATTATATTCTGCGACAACTCACAAACGAAATGCCTTCAAACACGCGCACATAGGCTACCCTTGGCATTAGAAAATAAATCACAATAAACAAAAAATTGACACGCAAACTCGTCCACTTCACACTTCTCAAAATTAAAAAAACCTCTTCTAAACAACGTGAACGACTCCATATAGACACCAACCTTGTACGCCGTGACACGATCTTGTTTTATTGGGACGAACGGGCAGGAACGATTGTTTAGGAAACGACGCTGTGAACCGTCCCAATCGTCCTATATTTATTAATATAGGACTCCTGTTCATTTTGGAGCGTCACGTGCCGCGGCAGTAAATATATGGCAAAATAAAGTATGACACGTGGCGCGTGTTTCAATCAAATGACAAGGATCTAAGTGTGCGGTACTCGCTCTTTGCACGGATCCGCCATGTGGGTGTAGAGCCTCGACTTCATGCTTCTTGTTTAGTTTGCTTATCATGTTTGTTCACAAAGGATTGACAGAAGTTTTTTTCTTCTTCTTTGTTCGGTTTTGTGTGTGTGTGTTTATGTTTTTTCCTTTTTTTCTTTCATGCTTCATACTCTTATTGCACTTTCATTTCGAAATACGAAATTAACGATACAGTGCACCACCAAGTGATTGAAAATTGCGCCACTAAGTGTTTTCCCTTACGTGGGAAAGTAGACTGGACCCTGTCTTTATCCGCGATGGAAAGGCACAACCTCGTTCCCTTGCTCGAATTGGTTCATTAAAATGTGCTAGATTTAATTAGGCCTGTGGTCGATCCACTTTACGCGCACACTCAAATTAAGGTAACGAGCAACCTCATCCCCAGTGGTGTACGATCTCGCCACGCCATTTTTTAACCCAGAGTGCCTCGCTCGAACCATACGGTTAAAGCCTACATCACGCTCGACGGAAGCGCGAAATGCCAATAAAACCCTGGAACAATCATAACACAGCTCAGAAGGTTACGTCAGTACAGGCAAATCCAATCGGGTCAGTAAGACCGGTGTCTGTCTTGAACCTCGGGGGCCTACGATCATTGACCACCTTATTTACATCTTTGTGGCAAACGTTTGGTGGCGCACTGTGTTGTAATAAATTGCTCATATAATTTTAAATCAAACTTAAATTCTTGAAACTCCACCTTTGTATACAAAAATATGTTAATGCCCACATACAACAGTTTATTTCTATCAAATCTTTGAAACTTATCCCAAACAATAACTTTTCGAAAGCCTCCAATGCAGGCCTTCTAGCCGCTGACTACCACACAATAAGCAGGAACCGATTTCATGGCTCTGCTTACCGCAGAATTCCACGCCAATGTTCCTGGTTTCCGCTTACAGGGGTTAATAGCGCCGACATTTCTTTTCTAGCTGTGTAAAATAAAGTGCCCACAATTACAAGCAAAAACATAATGTGAGGGATGCTTGCTACTCACCAGCGAAAAATGCTAGAACATTGAGGCGTGTTTTTGTTCTTTTTTCTTTTGTTTGTTTTCATATTTAAAAAAATTCCCTGCGATAAGCATGCAGAGACATGAAGTTGGGCCAAGCTCGTAGAATAATAAGAATATGTCTTGCTAAAAAATCATTTGCAATGAAATCATAACGGGGAATAATTGTTCCCTTTTGATTCGTACATTGAGTCCAACTTTTATCTGAAGGTTTAGAATTTGTAGCGACTGCATTACTGGATTGGTGCTTTTAACTTGGTGTAGATGCTCGTACGAGAGGCTATTAAGGTGCACGGCTCTCCTCTCTGGCACCGTTCGCACAGGTCATCGCAGTGGAGCTTTTTAGGGTCAACATGACGGCCGTCCCGAATGCAGGTACAATTGCCGGTTAACCCACACATGGAGCATTTCAGCTTCTCTACCTTGTGCGGTTTGACCATGGTACGGCAAGTCTTACACTCCTGACCAGACGACGGCTAAAATAATGGAAACAAACACACACAAAGGGGAAGTTAGAAGAAATTCAACTAATTTTGAATATTGAAACAATCACCGTATAAGCGTGATACATGAAGCATCACGTTTTCCTTCTGTATTAATACTATTTTGTAAACAATACCGGTGCAGATTTCAGGGCTTTGCTTACATCTGTGCTAACGGCCAAGTCCCGTAGTAAGCGCAAAAAAATAATCTTGGCTCTACAGATATCATCCGGGTGTGGTTGGGCCACGAAACGGTGTCCGGTTAGTTGAAAACGGTGGCCTTGTACCGAAAACCAAGGGTTCACTTTTTGCACGTATTTCCCATTAATTCACTACATACTACCGACAATCAAAGTTTAAAGTTCACGATGCTCTCCTTTCTATGGAGCCCGCTTGGGAAGTGACATGGCAAAAGTAATTTGTCTACTTCGTTTATTTTGTAAACACACTGTAAGGACTATTCAAAATGAAATAATTTTTTAGTGCGATTATAACTGAGTTTCAAGCTAATGATGTTTGTGGTATAAACATACAATATCGGTTCCAATGTAACACCAGGCGTAAGAGCTCTCCCATCCACGTTTGCATTTTGGGCACTGAAAGAACCCATATCGGCGCTGGTCGATGCCATATATTGTTACGGTCTTGTGTTTGTGTCCGCGATTCTTCTTGGCCAAGGAAGGAGTCCCGTGTGCAAAAGGTCGTCTCTGAAAATCAAAACGACTAGGGTTAAAACAAAATTATTATCTATCAAAACGACCAGGGTAGTGAAATTAATGCTCTAAATTTGTACACCAACAACTTGTTTCCATCCTCTCTCAACTGCACCAAAAATCCATCCATCCTACGCTCTAAAACAAAAACCTCCCGGTCAGTATTGAGCCGGATTCCGGATCTCAGTGAGCCTGACCCATTTACCGGAAAATGAGTAAGAAATTGGATTTTAACTCGGTTTCTGCGTCAGTTTGACCCTTTTGGGGGTAATTTTTACACGGATACCGGGTCATACTGACACAGAAATGGGTCGAGCCCCACGGGACCCGGTCACCGGGTTATTACTGACCCCGTAAGGATGCTGAACTAGCCAGAGACTTCCAGATACAGTTGATAATCTACATTATAACACCCCTTACAAAAATTTTGCCTTTTCATTGGTTTAGAGCGCGTCACATGATATGTCTTAGTTTTACTAGAAACCCGGCGGCCGTGTGATAGTCGTTTGCCATGGAATAGTCGACTATTCCATGGCGCGCGCAGTACCCAGACGTCTTTTTTACCAACCTCGAACTCAATCAGTTGTGCATCTGTGTATCTGAAATGCGCGTACGAACGTTACGCGTACGAGGATGATAAATAGTCTGTTGGGGTGTTATAAAACAAACATTGACTGCTTTTACTCGTGCTATGGTTAAAACTCCGACTCCCGAGGTGATCCCCGGACCGTTCCATTTCCCCTCGGCTGCGCCTCGGGAAAATAGAACGATCCGGGGATCACCTCGGGAGTCGGAGTTTTAACCATAGCACTCGAAGCAGTCAATATTTGTATAATATACCATTAGTTGTTTCTACGTCATTGTATTCTGACTGGTCGGCCCCACTACGTTTGCTGAGACTTGATTCCAAGTCAGTGATCGTGGTTTCGTAAATACTTCATTGATATCCAGCTATCATACAGTGTACTCTTGTTGGTTGTGAAAATAAGATTGGGCGATAGTTCTGGATTATAGACAAATGAGACATATGAAGTTTTTGCGCAGCTGCTGAAGACAGCATATTATATCAGACTTGAAGTCAAGTCTAACTCTGCTATAAGCTGACGAATTGTCAATATAATTTCTCGGCATTTTGGGTGCCGATGGGGTCAGCGTTTTAGGTGGATGACCAGCCCTTTTTGACACTCAAGCTCGCCTGACGCCAATAAAAAGTTCTTTCCGCCAGTGACCCAATCCGCTGCCAGCATGTTTGATATGTTGTTGTTGATGTGGTGATGAGTGACGTTAAATATCACATCGTGAACGACGTAATTTGCAAAATGAAAAACATGGGATACGTTCGGAGAACGTTTTATAAGCAGAAAACTGGGTTGCAAACAAACTGTGGTATGCAAGTCCGCATCGTCTAAAGCTTCTCTATTAGACCCCCATAACATATTCGAAAGGGTATTACAGTCAATTTTTTTATTTTTTTTTTAAATGTGAGCACACACACAAACAAACAAACAAACACAACGACCCGGTAAATCAATGACTTCTCTCTGTTATCCCATTGTTTGGACTATTTGGTCCCGGTCGGTTTTGTGCATGAAAGCCAAGCGAGAACTACTTCACACGCCCTTGACACTTTCAGGGTCCTGCCATTGTTGTTCTATTATTCCCTTTTTCTGAAGAAATCCTGTGTGGAACAAAGAAAACCTTGTTGGGTAGAATTGTTCCATTGTGTAAAGTACCATGTAAATTAGCGTTGAAACAACATTTTGATGAAACATGCATACCTTAAAACAGCGATTTCCTACAACAAAAGAAAACAAGAAATAACCAACTTGAATTAATACAATTAATTTGTAGAAATCATTAATGGTGATAAATCCTCAAAATATTCTTAGAGCGAATCCCGATCAGATCAATTGCCAGCAACACTTTCGAATAATATCCACAAGTTGCACAGCGCCCTCTCTCCATTTAGAACTTGTTTGTGTGTGCGGCCCCCTTAAAAATGTAGGCTGAACCTAGAATGCCGGCAAACTCTTGTCCCCAATAACGACTTATCTAGGCCCTAAACAGGCCTGCACTTAGGTACAGGGTTGGGTCGCATTCAGGGCTCATTCTGGGCTGCAAAGGGCTGCATAATATTATACCCGTGTGTCTGGTACATGTGCATGAAGGTTTACATGCAAGTCTTATGAAGCCAACATTAAACCTGTGAAAGTAAATGCTCAAAAACTACAAATAATTGATGGTTCCTTTTAGGAACTGTTCTTCTCTGTTCCTGGAAAGCCTTAAGAGACATGTTTGGGTCTATTTTGTATTGAAGCCTGTAGCCCAACGCAGCCAGTGTGTCCCATGTGCATGGGACCATGACCAAAGTGGCCCCACAACCTTGTTTGAGTATGCGTGAGAATTGTAAGGTATATTTAAGGCTGCTTTGTTAAAAACAAATTTAGATAAATAAAATATATAAATAAGATTAATAGGGGCTTCAATAAAATTTTAAAAACATGAATAAATAAATAATTTAAACACGCAACTCCACCATTTAATGACAGACTATAAAAACAGACAAATCATATCAAAAAAGTATGTTGTAAATACAGTTTAAAATAACGAAAAACCAGCAAGTTGCTTTAGCCAATTCTTCCAGGTATACTTAAGAAGTGCATCTAAATTAGTACGACTCCTACCTGGTAAATTGTGAAGCACTTTCCAGACAAGTTCAGAACGCAACGTATAGCAGACATGTCCCGCAATGTGTTTGTCGATGGTAAGCAAAGCAATTTACAGGATGTCTGCAATTAGTATTGCGTGCTCGAAGGGAATTCCCCATGAAAAAGACGACAGATGACGGGCGTGGAAAGTATATAGCCTTTATTCAAAAAGCATGTAGCCAATTAGCGTTTGTGTTTTTTCGTGCTGGATGTATTGGGGTGCTGTACGCACCTTGACTAAAGACTAAAATGACAACTAACTTATGCTATTGCGTACTTTTTGGGGATTCCCCGTGACGTAGCGAAGAACGGGAAATCTCGTGAAATGTTAACGTTTCTCAATCTCCGAGATCCCCAAAGTTATATAATGACTCTTTGCCAATAACAACCACTGCCTTGTCGCAGAGTATAAAGCCAGATTTCACCGTGTAAATATATTCTGCGACAACTCACAAACGAAATGCCTTCAAACACGCGCACATACCCTTGGCATTAGAAAATTAAATCACAATAAACACAAAATTGACACGGAGACTCGTCCACTTCACACTCCTAACAATTAGAAACCTCTTTTAAACAACGTGAACGACTCCATGTAGACACCAACCTTGTTCCCCGTGAAACGATCTTGTTTCGTTTGGACGAACGGGCAGGAACTATTGTTTAGGAAACGACGCTGTGAACCGTCCCAGTCGTCCTATATTTGTTAATATAGGAATCCTGTTCATTTTGGACCGTCACTTGCCGCAGTAAATACATTGTAAAATACAGTATGACACGTGGCGCGTGTTTCAATCAAATGACAAGTGTGCGGTATTCGCTCTTTGCACGGATCCGCCATGTGGGTGTAGAGCCTGGCCTTCATGCTTGTTTATTTTACTTAAGTATCTGTTTCATTAAAGTGTCATTTCATTACCGTGACAATTCAGAGTTACAATGGGCATAATGTTTCTATTCACTGCTGTCCCCAATTCGAGTCTCTACACGCAAATGGCTGACCATGCAAGGGGCAACAATTAATATGATTTAATTTAGACTTGTTTTGCACTGAGACACGGCACCCAGATGGGTATTGTAGCAAGCAAAACAGCAATGATTTTTATTCAAAAGTCCAATCACTATAAACACATCAAACAAGCTAAGTGTACAGAGTGCAACTGGGATCAAAAAGTGTTTAGGATTGACATATAATTATGCTGGCACATATCTTATACTTAGTAGAATGAGGCAATAAACCAAACATAATTAACAGCCTGCCAAGCTTAACAGAGAACCAAGGTTTCGGTACAACAATTTCATTCGATTTTTCACGGGGTGGCAATTACTGTTTTGAGGTTCGATTGTTTTGCTCAAACCACCTTTGCACTGAATTTCTGGGTAAACTTCTTTCACGGTGGTTAAATTTGTATTCACTATTATTATTACTATTACTTTTACTTTTTATTTTGCTTATCATGTTTGTCCACAAAGGCTTGTGTCGTGAGAAGTTTTTCTTCTTTATCTTCTTCTTTGTTCGTTTGGGTGTGTGTGTGTGTCCTTACACATGCCAACTTACGGGGTATTTTTAACAATAGAACAATGCTACCCCACAAGGTTTTCTTTGTTCAAGTGGTACCCCACAGAGGATTTCTTTAGAAAAGGGAATAATAGAACAACAATGAAAAGTACCCCGTAACTGCGATGTGTGTGGGTGAGTTTGTTTTCACATTCAAACCGGGGACCTATAACAAAAGAGGACAATAGGGTCCCCGGTTGGGTAAAGGTCCCCAGTTGGAAATTGTGTACAAAACCAATGGGAGCTGTTGCCAAAAAGTTAGAGTCCAAACAAAAGAGGGACAATAGGAGGTCCCCGATTGGAGGTGTTTACACACTTGCGTGCCCTTACACATGCCAACTTACGGGGTACTTTTAACAATGGAACAATGGACCCCACAAGGCAATTTCAATAGGAACAATAGGGCCCCACAAGGGAATTCTTTAGAAAAGGGAACAATAGAACAACAATAGCAGTACCCCACAAACCGGATCCGTAAGGTTGGGTGTGTGTGAGTTTGTTTTCACATTCAAACCGGGGACCTATAACAAAAGAGGACAATAGGGTCCCCGGTTGGGTAAAGGTCCCCAGTTGGAAATTGTGTACAAAACCAATGGGAGCTGTTGCCAAAAAGTTAGAGTCCAAACAAAAGAGGGACAATAGGAGGTCCCCGATTGGAGGTGTTTACACACTTGTGTGTGTGTGTGTGTGTGTTTATGTTTTTTCCTTTTTGTCTTTCTTGCTTCATACTCTTATTGCACTTTCATTTCAAAATACGAACTTAACGATACAGTGCGCCACCAAGTGATTGAAAAGTGCGCCACTAGTGTTTTCCCTTACGTGGGAAAGTAGACTGGTCCCCTGTCTTTATCCGCATGGAAAGACACAGCCTCGTTCACAGGGGTGATCGATCTCACCGCGCCATTTTTCCAAGCATGCCTTGCTCGAATTGATTAAATTAGGTACGGGTCGATCCACTTTACGCGCACACTCAAGTAAGATAACGAGCAACCTCGTCCCCAGTGGTGTACAATGTCACCGCGCCATTTTTTAAATTCCCAGATTGCCTTGCTCGAACCATACGGTTAAAGCTTACATCACGCTTGACGGAAGCGCGAGCTGCCAATAAAAATTTGGACCATTCGTAACACGGCTCAGAAGGTTACGTCAGTACATGCAAATCCAATCGGGTCAGTAATAAGACCGGTGTCTGTCTTGAACCTCGGGGCCTACGTGTGAAGTCACGCCGGGTAAAACACTAAACGAGTGATCACCTTGTTTATATCTTTGTGGCAAACATTTGGTGGCGCACTGTGTTGTAATAAAATGCTCATATAATTTCAAATCAAACTTAAATTCTTGAAACTCCACCTTTGTATACAAATATATGTTAATGCCCACATATAACAGCTTATATCTACCAAATCTTTTAAAACTATTTCCAAACAAAAAGGCCTTCTAGCCGTTGACTACCACACTAAGCAAGAACCGATTTCATGGCTCTGCTTACCGCAGAATTCTACGCCAACGTTCCTCATTTCCGCTTACAGGGGTTAATAGTGCCAACATTTTTCTAGCTGTGTAATATAAAGTGCCCACAATTACAAGCAAAAACATAATGTGGGGGATGCTTGCTACTCACCAGCGAAAAATGCTAGAACGTTGAAGCGTTTTTGCTTTTTGAATTTTTTTGTTTTGTTTTTCTTCTTCTTTATCTGTTTTGTTTAGTACTATACAAATTTTTCCCCTGCGATAAGCATGCAGAGACATGAAGTTGGGCCAAGCTCGTAGAATAATAAGAATGTTTTTTAATAACACTTCAAAGTATTCTTGTTTTGCTAAAAAATTATTTGCAATGAAATGACAGAAAGCAATTATTCCCTAAGGATTCGTACAGTGAGTCCTCCATTTATCTGAAGGTTTCGAATTTGTAGCGACTGCATTACTAGAATGGTGCTTTTAACTGGGCCATGGGTGTAGATGCTCTTAGTATCTACGAGAGGTGCACGGATCTCCTCTCTTGCACCGTTCGCACAGGTCATCGCGGTGGGGCTTGTCAGGGTCAACATGATGGTCGTCCGGGTCGCAGTTACACATGTCGGTTGTTAACCCGCACATGGAGCATTTCAGCTTCTCTACCTTGTACGGTTTGACCATGATACGGCAAGTCTGACACTCTTGACCGGACGACGGCTAAAATAATGAAAACAAACACACACATTAACACATTAAGGGGAAGTAATAAGATATTCATCTATTTTTGAACATTGAAACAATCACCGTATATAAGCTGAAGATGTTTGTGGTTTAAACGTACATTATCGGTTCCCCTGTAACACCAGGCGTAAGAGCTCTCCCATCTACGGTTGCATTTTGTGCACTTATAGAAACCATATCGACGCTGGTCACCAGTTCCCGGCATTGTTACGGTCCTGAATTTGTGTCTGCGATTCTCCTTGGCCAAGGAAGGAGTCCCGTGTGCAATAGGTCGTCTCTGATTAATCAAAACGACCAGGGTTAAACAAATATAACATCTATCAAAACGACCAGGATAGTTGTGAATATAATGCTCTAAATGTGTACACCAACAACTTGTTTACATCCTGTCTCAATTGTACCAAAAATCCATTCATCCTACGCTCTAAAAAAAATAATTGTTCCATTGTGTAAAGTACTATATGTAAGTTAGCCTGCTGTCAAAACACGCAGATCTTGCTGTAACAGTCCTCGGTTTCAACGGGCCAGACACACAGGCTACCACCAAATAAAAACACATTCTAATTGTTCTATCCATGTGAAGACATCTTTTGTGCTTTCCTCTGTCCTGTACTTAAGATCCTCCCATAAACGTTGTACAAAAATTTCAAAACAAGCCCTGAGAAGCGTCCAAGTGTGTGGGCCACACTCATTTCGGGGTCAGCATGACACGGTATTCTGTCCCCCCCCCCCCCCCCGTGTGTGAGTCCCACATACGACAACATGGGTTGAAGGAAGGAAGTTGAGACGACAACAGAGAGCGCTATCAGACGAAGTTCCGCGAATGGGAACTAAATCGCAGCGGGATCAAACCAATGTGAATCTGAAACAATAAAGCGTTTTTGGACATTTTGATTCAGATTTTAGATCATGTTGACCCTTAAAATTGAGGCCGAACCTAAAATGCCGGCAAATTCTTGTCCCAATAATGACTTATCTCGGCCCTAAACAGGCCTGCACTTAGGTACAGGGTTTGGTCGCATTCAGGGATCATTCAACGATGTTTGGGCTGCAAAGGGGCTGCATGAAATTATACCCGTGTGCCTGGTACATGTGCATGAAGGTCCACATGTGAGTCTTATGAAGCCAACATTACCTGAGAAAGTAATTCTCAGTCGCCCCCCCCCCCCACCGGCAAATCATTTCAATATTACACTTACACCATTTCCAGGGGCACATTCCTTCAAATCGTTAACATTTTGATATTTGGCCAGTCGCTTCCTATCTTTTTCAACAGTTGTTCATGCATAAAAACACCTAGAGTGCTTTGTAATTAGTGAGCAGTGATTAAAAAACATCAATTTGAAACACAACCATACGTCGGGACATACGGTCCACCATTTTGTGGAGACCAACAAAAAAAATAATTAATAATTGGATCTTCAAATTAGTTGACCGTGTTCTGTCATTAATTTAACACAATTTCAAGGGATATGTATGTGAATCATTTACTTTAAAAAAATCTTTCCGATCATAATTCATTTCAAAACAGTCGCTTTTTATACACCAAAGCCCCCAATCCGAGGGCAACGCGTAATGTGTCCCTTGATGTAACCTTCGATCTTGTGACAACATCTCTTTTCACTGACTTCGGAACATCATAATGTTCGCTTGTTGTTTTGCTAAAACATTACTACATTATAATAATAATGCTCAGCAAATTATCTATAAAATAGTCTCGTGAGTATTCGAACATTGGACCCGTTAAAGGGCGCTATTTTTTTTTCGCGGTTTACTGTTCACATAATTTATTGACATAGAGTCATAGACAATTATTATTAATATTATTATTATTTTTTTTTTACAAAAATTTCACGTAAATAAGAAATGATCGGGGAAAAAGAGAGGTCAAAGGCCAGCGTATACCAGCAAAATATTTGTTTAGCTGCACAGGATATTGCTTCTGGTTTATGTCTCGCTAGCCCCATGCTGTGCACCGTTGAACACGCATCCGTTTGCACGGACTCTCTGAAATAAAATCTTACGTTTGATTTTTCTTAAATATTTTACAACTGTTGTCTATAATTATATTGATTACATAGTCTCTTTTTTTTGTCAAATACTCATGCACAATTGTAGCAAATCACAGAGTTAAATTTGGTGCAGTAATTCACTTTTATTACGGCTGGAAGTAATACTAATATACGTGGTTTATCCGAACCAAAAATTTGGTTCGGATAAACCTCATGACCTTCATTTTTTGAAAAAATGCTAACAAACTACAACACATTGATGGTTTCTTTTAGGAACCATTATTCTCTATTCCTGGAAGACCTTAAAGCGGGTTTCCAGTAAAGGCCTTAAAAGGCACTGTTTGGTCCTGTTGGACTTCAGGATTTATAATTTCAATAAAATATTGTTTGAAACAAACTTTATAGACTTCCGTTTATGAAATAATTACGATCAAAAAACACCTTTTGAACAGCGCGCCATGGCCGATTCGAGAAAAGGGTGAATGACGTCATAATGATATGCAATGACCCCGTGACATCAGCTTTGGGAGATACCGACTTGTATGTGTACATGACAACGTGCACACGCATATACGTTGTACGCGTAGCTTGCCCTTCCGCACCGTATTTCATGCTGTTATGCTCTGCTTTCCCAAAATTGTTTGTGTTTAGTTTCGTGGTTATCGAGGTGTTTTTACTCTGAAATGCACGATGCCACAATCGTGTGTTGTTGGTGGTTGCATGTTTGGGTCTATTTTGTATTGAAGCCTGTAGCCCAACGAAGCCAGTGTGTCCCATGTACATGGGACCATGACCAAAGTGGCCCTCAACCTTGTTCGAATACGCGTGAGAATTGTAAGGTATATTTAAGGTCGCTTTGTTAAAAATAAATTAAAATAAATATGCATATAAATAAGATAAGTAGGGGCCTCAATAAAACATTTTTAAAAATAATAATAATTTGAACACGCACCTGCACCACTTATTGACACAGCAGATTTTAATATGCCAGACTGTAGTGTCGGGCAAATTATCAGAAAAGTCTGCTGTAGGCCTAAATGCAGTTTAAAATAACGAATAATCAGCAAGTTGCTTAAGCCAATTCTTCCAGGTATACTTAAGAAGTGCATCTAAATTAGTACGAGTCCTACCTGGTAAATTGTGAAGAGCTTCCCAGGCAACGTATAGCAGACATGTCCCGCAATGTGTCTGTCGACGGTAAGCAAATCAATTTATAGGATGTCTGCAATTAGTATTGCGTGCTCGAAGGGAATTCCCCATGAAGACGACAGACGACGGGCGTGGAAATTAGCCTTTATTCAAGAAGCATGTAGCCAATTAGCGTTTGTGTTTGTTCGCGCTGGATTTATTGGGGTGCGGTGCGCGCCTTGACTAAAGGCTCATGACAACTTACGCTATTGCGTGCTTGTTGGGGATTCCCCATGACGTAGGGAAGAACGGGAATTGTCGTGAAATGTTAGCGTTTCTCAATCTCGGAGATCCCCCAAATTGTATAATGACTCTTTGCAAATAACATTAACACACGAAGCTTGTTCATTGTCAGCAACCAAAAAATAGAACGTTCGTTTTGTTTGCATATCATTTGGTGATAAGCATTATGGAATTTGGCACACGGTCAGAGTACGCCTATGTCATGAGAAAGAGTACCGTCTTTTAAAAAGATATTAAGGTAAAATAAAATCGTGCACCCATTTTGAAATTTTTTGTTAGAATTTGTTCTTTATTCTTTCTATATTTTGTCAAAGAACAATATCTATAGCCAATCTATGGCCCTCTATATAGCCAATATCTTTACCATTAATACATGCTTAGTGTTGTTCACCTTTGAAAACAAAAAAAATATATTGATATCATGATATGATGTATTTTACAAAAATTGGATGTATGTGACTGCATTGTTGCAGAGTATAAAGCCAGATTTCACCGTGTAATTATATTCTGCGACAACTCACAAACGAAATGCCTTCAAACACGCGCACATAAGCTACCCTTGGCATTAGAAAATAAATCACAATAAACAAAAAATTGACACGCAAACTCGTCCACTTCACACTTCTCAAAATTAATAAAAAACTCTTCTAAACAACGTGAACGACTCCATATAGACACCAACCTTGTACGCCGTGACACGATCTTGTTTTATTGGGACGAACGGGCAGGAACGATTGTTTAGGAAACGACGCTGTGAACCGTCCCAATCGTCCTATATTTATTAATATAGGACTCCTGTTCATTTTGGAGCGTCACGTGCCGCGGCAGTAAATATATGGCAAAATAAAGTATGACACGTGGCGCGTGTTTCAATCAAATGACAAGGATCTAAGTGTGCGGTACTCGCTCTTTGCACGGATCCGCCATGTGGGTGTAGAGCCTCGACTTCATGCTTCTTGTTTAGTTTGCTTATCATGTTTGTTCACAAAGGATTGACAGAAGTTTTTTTCTTCTTCTTTGTTCGGTTTTGTGTGTGTGTGTTTATGTTTTTTCCTTTTTTTCTTTCATGCTTCATACTCTTATTGCACTTTCATTTCGAAATACGAAATTAACGATACAGTGCACCACCAAGTGATTGAAAATTGCGCCACTAAGTGTTTTCCCTTACGTGGGAAAGTAGACTGGACCCTGTCTTTATCCGCGATGGAAAGGCACAACCTCGTTCCCTTGCTCGAATTGGTTCATTAAAATGTGCTAGATTTAATTAGGCCTGTGGTCGATCCACTTTACGCGCACACTCAAATTAAGGTAACGAGCAACCTCATCCCCAGTGGTGTACGATCTCGCCACGCCATTTTTTAACCCAGAGTGCCTCGCTCGAACCATACGGTTAAAGCCTACATCACGCTCGACGGAAGCGCGAAATGCCAATAAAACCCTGGAACAATCATAACACAGCTCAGAAGGTTACGTCAGTACAGGCAAATCCAATCGGGTCAGTAAGACCGGTGTCTGTCTTGAACCTCGGGGGCCTACGATCATTGACCACCTTATTTACATCTTTGTGGCAAACGTTTGGTGGCGCACTGTGTTGTAATAAATTGCTCATATAATTTTAAATCAAACTTAAATTCTTGAAACTCCACCTTTGTATACAAAAATATGTTAATGCCCACATACAACAGTTTATTTCTATCAAATCTTTGAAACTTGTCCCAAACAATAACTTTTCGAAAGCCTCCAATGCAGGCCTTCTAGCCGCTGACTACCACACAATAAGCAGGAACCGATTTCATGGCTCTGCTTACCGCAGAATTCCACGCCAATGTTCCTGGTTTCCGCTTACAGGGGTTAATAGCGCCGACATTTCTTTTCTAGCTGTGTAAAATAAAGTGCCCACAATTACAAGCAAAAACATAATGTGAGGGATGCTTGCTACTCACCAGCGAAAAATGCTAGAACATTGAGGCGTGTTTTTGTTCTTTTTTCTTTTGTTTGTTTTCATATTTAAAAAAATTCCCTGCGATAAGCATGCAGAGACATGAAGTTGGGCCAAGCTCGTAGAATAATAAGAATATGTCTTGCTAAAAAATCATTTGCAATGAAATCATAACGGGGAATAATTGTTCCCTTTTGATTCGTACATTGAGTCCAACTTTTATCTGAAGGTTTAGAATTTGTAGCGACTGCATTACTGGATTGGTGCTTTTAACTTGGTGTAGATGCTCGTACGAGAGGCTATTAAGGTGCACGGCTCTCCTCTCTGGCACCGTTCGCACAGGTCATCGCAGTGGAGCTTTTTAGGGTCAACATGACGGCCGTCCCGAATGCAGGTACAATTGCCGGTTAACCCACACATGGAGCATTTCAGCTTCTCTACCTTGTGCGGTTTGACCATGGTACGGCAAGTCTTACACTCCTGACCAGACGACGGCTAAAATAATGAAAACAAACACACACAAAGGGGAAGTTAGAAGAAATTCAACTAATTTTGAATATTGAAACAATCACCGTATAAGCGTGATACATGAAACATCACGTTTTCCTTCTGTATTAATACTATTTTGTAAACAATACCGGTGCAGATTTCAGGGCTTTGCTTACATCTGTGCTAACGGCCAAGTCCCGTAGTAAGCGCAAAAAAATAATCTTGGCTCTGCAGATATCATCCGGGTGTGGTTGGGCCACGAAACGGTGTCCGGTTAGGTGAACACGGTGGCCTTGTACCGAAAACCAAGGGTTCACTTTTTGCAAGTATTTCCCATTAATTCACTACATACTACCGACAAGCAAAGTTTAAAGTTCACGATGCTCTCCTTTCTATGGAGCCCGCCTGGGAAGTGACATGGCAAGAGTAATTTGTCTACTTCGTTTATTTTGTAAACACACTGTAAGGACTATTCAAAATGTAATCATCATTATTTTTAGTGCGATTACAAATAAAAGTGAGTTTTTAGGTGAAGATGTTTGTGGTTTAAACGTACATTATCGGTTCCCCTGTAACACCAGGCGTAAGAGCTCTCCCATCCACGTTTGCATTTTGGGCACTTATAGAATCCATATCGGCGGCCGTTGTCGATAACAGATTTTGTTACGGTCCTGAGTTTGTGTCCGCGATTCTTCTTGGCCAAGGAAGGAGTCCCGTGTGCAAAAGGTCGTCTCTGATTAATCAAAACGACCAGGGTTTAACAAAATTTAAATCTATCAAAACGACCAGGGTAGTTGTGAAATTAATGCTCTAAATTTGTACACCAACATGTTTTTTTCATCCTGTCTCAATTGTACCAAAAATCCATCCATCCTACGCTCTAAAAATAAACTCCCGAGTCAGTTGTCCCGGATTTCGGATCTCATGAAGCTTGACCCATTTACCGGAAAATGAGTAAGAAATTGGATTTCAACTTGGTTTCTGCGTCAGTTTGACCCTTTTCGGGGTCATTTCTACACGGATACCGGGTCATACTGACACAGAAATGGGTCGAGCCCCACGGGACCCGGTCACCAGGTTATTACTGACCCCGTAAGGATGCTGAACTAGCCAGAGACTTCCAGATACAGTTGATAATCTACATTATACCATTAATTGTTTCTACGTCATTGCATTATGACTGGTCGGCCCCTCTACGTTTGCTTAGACTTGATTCCAAGTCAGTGATCGTGGTTTCGTAAATACTTCATTGATATCCAGCTATCATACAGTGTACTCTTGTTGGTTATGAAAATAAGAGTGGACGATAGTTCTGAATTATAGACAAATGAGACATATGAAGTTTTTGTGCAGCTGATGTAGACAACATAATGCTATAATTATCAGACTTGAAGTCAAGTCTAACTCTGCTATAAGCTGACGAATTGTCAATATAATTTCTCGGCATTTTGGGTGCCGATGGGGTCAGCGTTTTAGGTGGATGACCAGCCCTTTTTGACACGAGCTCGCCTGACGCCAAAAAAAGGTTCTTTCCGACAGTGACCCAATCTGCTGCCAGCATGTTTGATATGTTGTTGTTGATGTGGTGATGAGTGACGTTAAATATCACATCGTGAACGACGTAATTTGCAAAATGAAAAACATGGGATACGTTCGGAGAACGTTTTATAAGCAGAACCCTGGTTGCAAACAAATTGTGGTATGCAAGTCCGCATTGTCTAAAGCTTCTCTATTAGACCCCCAAAAAATACGAAAGGGTATTACAGTCAAATATTTATTTGAAATGTGAGCACACACACAAACAAACAAACACAACGACACGGCAAATCAAGGACTTCTTTCTGTTATCCCATTGTTTGGACTATTTGGTCCCCGTCGGTTTTGTGCATCAAAGCCAAGCGAGAACTACTTCACACGCCCTTGACACTTTCAGGGTCATGCCATTAGTGTTCTATTATTCCCTTTTTCTGAAGAAAATCCTGTGTGGTACAAAGAAAACCTTGTTGGGTAGAATTGTTCCATTGTGTAAAGTACCATGTAATTAGTGTTGAAACAACATTTTGATGAAACATGCATACCTTCAAACAGCGATTTCCTACAACAAAAGAAAACAAGAGATAACCAACTTGAATTAACACAATTAATTTGTAGAAATCGTTAATGGTGATACATCCTCAAAATGTTCTGAGAGCGAATCCCGATCAGATTGATTGTCAGCAACACTTTCGAATAATATCCCCAAGTTGCACAGCGCCCTCTCTCCATTTAGAACTTGTTTGTGTGTGCGGCCCCCTTAAAAATGTAGGCTGAACCTAGAATGCCGGCAAATTCTTGTCCCCAATAACGACTTATCTCGGCCCTAAACAGGCCTGCACTTAGGTACAGGGCTGGGGTCGCATTCAGGGATCATTCAACGATGTTCGGGCTGCAAACTAGGGCTGCATAATATTATACCCGGCCGTCTGGTACATGTGCATGAAGCTCTTCATGCAAGTCTTATGAAGCCAACATTACCTGAGAAAGTAAATGCTCAAAAACTACAAATAATTGATGGTTCCTTTTAGGAACTGTTCTTCTCTGTTCCTGGAAAGCCTTAAGAGACATGTTTGGGTCTATTTTGTATTGAAGCCTGTAGCCCTACGAAGCCAATGTGTCCCATGTGCATGGGACCATGACCAAAGTGGCCCCACAACCTTGTTCGAGTATGCGTGAGAATTGTAAGGTAAATTTTAAGGCTGCTTTGTTAAAAACAAGTTTAAATAAATAAAATAATAAATAAGATTAATAGGGGCTTCAATGGCATTTTAAAAGCATGAATAAATAAATAATTTAAACACGCAACTCCACCATTTAATGACAGACTATAGAATCAGACAAATTATCAGAAAAGTCTGTTGTAAATGCAGTTTAAAATAACGAATAATCAGCAAGTTGCTTTAGCCAATTCTTCTAGTTATAATTAGGAAGTGCATCTAAATTAGTACGAGTCCTACCTGGTAAATTGTGAAGCACTTTCCAGACATGTTCAGAACGCAACGTATAGCAGACATGTCCCACAATGTGTTTGTCGATGGTAAGCAAAGCAACTTACAGGATGTCTGCAATTAGTATTGCTTGCTCGAAGGGAATTCCCCATGAAGACGACAGACGACGGGCGTGGAAAGTTAACGTTTCAGAGTATAAAGCCAGATTTCACCGTGTAAATATATTCTGCGACAACTCACAAACGAAATGCCTTCAAACACGCGCACATACCCTTGGCATTAAAAGATAAATCACAATAAACAAAACATTGACCCGGAAACTCGTCCAACTCACTTCAACAATTAGAAAACCTCTTCTAAACAACTTGAACGACTGCATATAGACACCAGCCTTGTACGCCGTGACTCGAGCTTGTTTCATTGGGACGGACGGGCATGAACGATTTTTAAGGAAACGACGCTGTGAACCGTCCGCTAAGAAGTGTCCCAATCGTCCTATATTTTTCAATATGGGATACCTGGTCACTTTGGAGCGTCACGTGCCGCGGCAGTAAATACATGGCAAAATAAAGTATGACACGTGGCACGTGTCAATCAAATGACAAGGATCTAAGTGTGCGGTACTCGCTCTTTGCACGGATCCGCCCTGTGGGTGTAGAGCTTCGACTTCATGCTTCTTGTTTATTTTATTATGTATCTATTTTATGAAAGTGTCATTTCATTATCATGACATTTCAGAGTTACGTTGGGCATAATGCTTCTATTCACTGCTGTTCCAAATTCAAGTTATTCATTATTTTTGAGATTAGTAATGTTCTTTTTAGGTTTCAAGTTTGAAACTTCTTGGACCACTACAGTGTTTCAATAATTCTTGTAAATCTTGTTTTTTAATATTGGAGTTTTATACTTGTTTGTTTTCTTGTATTTTTAACTCTTTGTAATTTTGGTTATTTTATCTCTTTGTAATTAGACTGCAATTCAGCCTTCGTCTGCGATGGTCTTTTTTTTCTTTTTTTTATAAACCATTTCAAATCAAATCAAATCAATTCTCTACACGCAAATGGCTGACAATGGAAGGGGCAACAAGTAATATGATTTAATTCAGACTTGTTTTGCACTGAGACACGGCACACAGATGGGTATTGTAGCTAGCAAAACAGCAATGTTTTTATTCAAAAAGTGTCATCACTATAAAAGCATCAAACAAGCTAAATGTACAAAGTGCGAATTGGATCAGAAAGACGTGCGGGAAAACACATTTCACAGAACAATAGCTGTACATAAATACTTTCATGTCAATAAATCAATAAAAACTAACAAGAATTGCAATGACCTCCTGTTTATAATGTTACAAAATGTGGTTATAAATTCTCAACGCGTTGTCCTATGACACTGGAACCGAATCATTTGATTACGTTTGATGACTTGGCATCCTCGTGGTCATTATTGTGATTGCAATATCTTAAATAATGCTACCTGTGTGAAAATAGGTGTGTGGGACAATCTTTTGCAATTATGACTTAAATACTTTTATTTCTCTGATGTTCAGATCACAAAGGATTGGTTTTTTTTTCTTCAAATCCCTAAATGCGATTGATATCGCAGATTTGTATTTCTTTCATTAATTTGTTCTTATTCGTTTTCCCTCTTTTTGTTTTTGCTTCACGTTCATTTCAAAATATGGAATTAAAAATACAGTGCGCCACCAAGTGTTAGAAAAGGGGAGCACCTTTTGTGAGAAAGCATGTGTTTGGCGACACAACAAGAATTTTTAAGGGACAAAAATGGCCAGAGGCCCTATAGTGAACGTTCGAATCAATCTTCAGGAATTAAGCCCAAATGAAGAAGTTTTACTGGTGGGACATTGGGAGTAACAATGTTACTTATACAATTCTCAGCATGGTATACTAGTAACGTGCAGTACCATCAATTAAGTGTAGCAACTGTTGACCAACCGTACATTTACAAGTTCATCATTCTGATCCGTTTTCGTAACCACGGCTTTGGCCCGGGCTCCGGTTTGGGCTCTCTCTATCTGTTTGTAGCCCCGTAAGAAAAGCAAACTTTTTTTTCTAAATAACTGACGAGGCCGAAGCCCAAGCCCAAGCTCAAGCCGTATTGTCGAAAACAGCCCATACGGTAAAGCCTACATCACGCTCGACCTTGGACCAATCATACACAGCTCAGAAGGTTACGTCAATACTATATGCAAATCTAATCTGGTCAGTAAGACCGGTGTCTTGAACCTCGGGGGCCTACGTGTGAAGTCACGCCGGGTAAAACACTAAACGATTGATCACCTTATTTATATCTTTGTGGCAAACGTTTGGTGGCGCACTGTGTTCTAATAAATTGCTCATATAATTTCAAATCAAACTTAAATCTTTGAAACTGCATCTTTGAATACAAAATTATGTTAATGCCCACATACATTTATTTTTACCAAGTCTATTAAAACTATTCCCAACCAAACTTTTCAAAAGCCTCCAATGCAGGCCTTCTAGCCGCTGACTACAACTCAATTAAGCAGGAACCGATTTCATGGATCTGCTTACCGCAAAATTCTACGCTAACGTTCCTCATTTTTGCTTACAGCGCAAAACATTTATTTTCTAGCTGTGTTAAATGAAGTGCCCACACAAGCAACAACAAAATCGGCGGGGGAGGGGGGGTTAATTGCTACTCGCCAGTGAAAACAGGCTGGGGGTTAATTGCTACTCGCTAGTGAAAACATGCAGCTAGCAAGTTAACGACCCAAATGTTTTCTAAAGCTTGCCTTTCATTGCTTGTTTCCCACTGGTCACGCGGAGGGAACATTCATATTACTGGTAAAATAGTAAGCTTTTTAACATTATGGGTGCGCTCCGGTCTTATTACTTTCTTTGCATGTCCATTCTGCTTATATCGAAAACCATCAACATGTCTTCTTTTATTGTGGCCTCATGGTCTCATCTTATGACTTGCTTGCACACGGCTACATGTATGATTTCACTCTTCCCTCGTTAAACAAAAACATAATATGGGGTTGCTCGCTATTCACCAGCAAAAAAAACCCCGTTAGTTCGCTTACGATAAGCAGAGACTTGAAGTTGGACCAAGCTCATAGATTAATAAAATAATATTTTATAATAACACCTTAAACTTATCTGAATTTACTAAACACATTATTTACAATGAAAACACGGCGGGAAATATTCCCACATAGTTTGTACAGGGAATCTTCCTTTTATCTGAAAGTTTATCATTTGTAGCGACTGCATAGATTGATGTTTTTAACCGGGTGGTGATGCATGCTCTTCATAAAGAAGCCCGATAATAAAAATAAGTCAGGAATCTCCAGAATCGACCTTGCCAACCGCCGGTGACTTTCCCTCCTATATGAAAAATTATCTTTGCATTTTACAATCTCGGTGACATCTAATTATAGGGCATACATGCCGATGACTGGAATAATTGGAGCCTTAATTTTGGTGTGTAATTAAGTACTTTTTACTTAATTTGTGTCAACTAGTGGAACAAATAATTTTAAAAACAAAGAGCCAACAGAAAAATTATCAAAGTAAATATCAAAACGAATCTCTCTAACAACTTTCTACAGCCCTGTTGACACTTGGTTGACCACGCACAACAGCCGTCAATTTCATTTAGGCCCATCTCCAACTAGTAAAAACTGGCGTGTTATGCAGTTTTCTTTGTGGGAAGGAGTGTAATGTATGTCTCTGCTACTACGAAGCAAAGACAGATTTTTAAGGCAGGAGGGGTGGGCGAGGGTTTCGTTGGGGGTGTTAGCAGCCACAAGCAGATCTCTGACCACCATTGGCCGCTCAAGCTGTCGGACAGAAACAGGGAGTCTGTTCTAGAAAAGAACAAATGGTTCAACTGAGGGTTAGATCTGGGTGGCAGTCTGTAGTGCAAAGGTAGCAGATTTTGTGTGCATTTGAATGCAAGCAAAACATTTCCCGCCCATAAAAAAAACTTGACAAATCAGGGAACTGACCACTGACAACTCAGGGAACTGACCCCCCCCCCTTAGATATGTGGAATGGTCCAGTCTTTGATATCAACACCATAATAATAGGCAGATTGGGGGGGGGACCACTTAAAATCGGTCACCTCTCTGAGGCAGCGTGACTCCGGTAAGGGTTTTTAGTATCTACGAGTCGAGGAAAAGTTGCAACGCTGTCCTCTCTTGCACCTTTCGCACAGGTCACTGCGGTGGGGCTTGTTAATGTCAACATGACGCTCGTCCCGGTCGCAGTTACACAGGATGCCGCTCAGACCGCACATGGAGCATTTCAGCTTCTCTACCTTGTACGGTTTGACCATGATACGGCAAGTCTGACACTCTTGACCGGACGACGGCTAAAAATAATGAAAACAAACACACGCAAAAAGGGTATAAGATACTCAACTAATTTTGAATATTGACACAATCACCGTTATACATTATAAGCGTGATAAGACTCAGGGAAAGTACGTAGTATACAGTGCTTTACACACACGTAAGGGTTACACCTAGACACTGATTGAGTAACAGTTGTTAATTAAAAAGTCATTAGTCCGCCATTTTTTTCAAACAATCTTTAAAAATGCCAAGTTCTACAACTGCACCTAGCCAAATAGCATACCAAAATGTCTTATCACTACCCGGGGTTTGTTTTTAACTAACACAATCCAACATTGACCCGCTCTCCAGGAATTCCCATAGGAATTGTACAGCAATTACTCAGCCTTGCTAAGTTGTGTAAACAAAGGGTGTTAGTCAAAGAAATGGTTGATTGAGCAGAAAGAGACATGTGGGCTCATCTCAAAATTTAATTTTGCTTGAATTGATTGTATTTAGTCAAAAGGGTCTATATCTAATGCTGTGGCTGATTTAAAAGTGATTGGGTGATTTAAAAGTGGTTTGGTTCTTCACAGAAAAAATCAAACTGTTACTCAACAAGGCATGGCGAAATGGTGTGATTTTTGTTGGTGATGGTGTCACGCAGAGGTAATAAGCGCAGACAATCTCGGCCATAAGTGCAGAGAATACCATGATGAGGTTAACAGCAGGGCCATGAAACGATGCCCTTTACCCCCAAACCAGGGTTCACTTTTCTTAAATATACCCCACCGATAATTTACTAACCAAAAATCAAAGTTTAAAATCATTTTTATAAACCACGTTCGTTCTATTATGGAGCCGACCTAGGAAGTGACACGGCAAAAGTATTTTTTGCACTTCGTTGTAAAGAACATTCGGAATGATCAATGGTTCGTATTTAGTGCGGTTACAAGTGAGTGTTTAGCTGAAGATGTTTGTGGTTTTTAAACGTACATTATAGGTCCCCCTGTAACACCAGGCGTAAGAGCTCTCCCATCCACGGTTGCATTTTGAGCACTGAAAGAACCCATATCGACGCTGGTCACCAGTTCCCGGCATTGTTTACGGTCCTGAGTTTGTGTCAGTCCGCGATTCTTCTTGGCCAAGGAAGGAGTCCCGTGTGCAAAAGGGTCGTCTCTGGTTTTGTCAAAACGACTATAGGGTTCATAAAGAAATGTAAACAAAATTTTCATGAAAACGACCAGGGTAGTTGTGACATTAATGCTCTAAATTATGTACACCAACAACTTTTTTCCATCCTGTCTCAATTGTACAAAAAAATCCATCCATCCTACGCTCTAAAAAAAATCCTCCCGAGTCAGAATTGACCCGGATTTCGGATCTCATGCTGGAGCTTGACCCATTTACCGGAAAATGAGTAAGAAATTGGATTTTAACTTGGTTTCTACGTCAGTTTGACCCTTTTCGGGGTCATTTTTACACGGATACCGGGTCATACTGACACAGAAATGGGTCGAGCCCCAAGGAACCCTGTGACCGGGTCAATTACTGACCCGGAACTTATTAAAGTGTAAGGATGCTGAACTAGCTAGAGACTTCAAGATACAGTTGATAATCTACAATACCATAAAGCTTCTTGATTATTATGTTTTTTAATGTATATTATATTTTTTTAAAATCGAAAGGGTATTACAGTCAAATCTTTTTATGAAATGCGAGCACCACACAAACACAACGACCCGGTTTATCAATGACTTCTTTCCGTTGTCCCATTGTGCGTGATTTGACTTTTTTTGGGTTTTTTTAAGTCCCCGTTGGTTTTGTGAACTTCTTCACACGCCCTTGGCACTTTCAGGGTCCTGTCATTATTGTTTTATTATTCCCTTTTTCTGAAGAAATCCTCTGTGTGGTACAAAGAAAACTGTGTTGGGTAGAATATTGTCCCATTGTGTAGAGTACTATGTTAGTTAGCGTGCTGTCAAAACACGCAGATCTTGTTGTAAAAGTCCTCAGTTTCAAATGGGCAAGACACACAGGCTACCACCAAACACACATTCTAATTTTTACATCCCTGTGGAGACATCTTTTGTTCTTTCCTATGTCCCTGTACTAAACGCCTCCCATAGACTTTGTACACACAGTTCCTTGTGTAGCGCCCCACCAGTCTTTATAATTCCCCATTGTGACACTATGTTTTCCCCCTTTTTGTTTTGTCATCGGTCTCCTTAAGGTAGCAAAAATTAAAATATGTTTCCACATCCAAACCAATAATATACTGGCTAAAATTTACAGAATGCAGTTTCCCTTGTTCTAAGCAACAGTCATGCAGCACCTCTGAAACCCAACACTCTAACCACCCCCGGGTCAATTGATCCGGATTCTGGGTCCAATGGGGGAGGGGCTGATGACCACCACGATTCCGTCTGTGTCAAAATGACCCAAAAATGGGTCTTACTGGGACAGATTCCGAGTTAAACCAGTTTCCGGGTGAGCCTGACCAAGATATGGGTCAGGTGGTCCGTGGTATACCCAGAATCCGGGTAAACTCTGACCCGTAGAGTGTAAACAGTGTCGGGTCAGAACAAGCCCCGAGAAACGTCCAGAGTGGGCCATCTCATTTCAGGGTCAGCATGACGCAGTGTCATGTGGGATTTTGTCCTCCGGTGTGTGAGCCCCACCATACGACAATGGGCTGAGGGAAGTCCCCCCCCCCCAAAAAAAAAAAAAAAAAAAAAAAAAAAAAAAGAGGGCGCTATCAGACGAAACTTGCTAAATGGGGGACGGATTCACCGGGGGACACTAAACCAATCTGACTCCGGAATCTGAAACAGTAAAGCGTTTCTGGCTCAGATTTTAGCTTATTTCGACCCTCAAAAACGGGTCATGCTGACCCGGAAATGTTTATGACCCGTATGGACCCTTCAATCGGTCAATTCTGACCCAAAACATTTTAGAGTGGAGGCTAATTAGTGCGTACGAATTAAAAGAAGTGTTAGTCATGTGTTGAAACAAGATTTGATAAAACATGCATCCCTTTAAACAGCGATTTCCTGCAACGCAAACAAGAAAATAACCAGTTTGAGTTAATACAGTTTGTAGATAACAATTAACAGTGATAAATCCCCAACAGTATTGTGAGAGCAAATCCTGATCAGATAGATTGCAAACGGGACGCTTTTGAATATCAACAAGTGATGCAGCGCCCTCTCTCCTCTCTCCAGCTGGAACGCGTCCGTGTGTGCGGCCCCTAAAAATATCAGCTGGTGTGGCAGGAGATTCTGGTGGTCCTCCCCCACCCCCTTCGGGATTACCCCCCCCCCCCCCCCATACAGCGAACTGGGTGCACCACACTAAATGAACTCCCATTAGCAACCAATGCTAAATGCTAAATTTTCAAAAATACTCATTAAATGAGAAATATAAAGTCTCTCAGCCTCTTAAAAACCAAATATAAATTCAAACCACTAAACTTCAGATATCTTTTCAACTTTAGCAGGTCAGCCGCTTGAAATTTTTGGCTAATACCTCAGAAAAAAACATCCCCGAAAATGTTTGTTTTTCCCAAACGACTTGCTGCCAGTTTTCATGAGGCACTCTTAAGTTAAATATAGGACCGACTTTAAAGCCCAAAACTATCAAATCTCCTCAAAAGTTAAACCCCTGCAGGTTGTGATAGCTTTTTATAATTACACAATCTATTAATTGCATGACCCCAATACGGTATAATTCAACAGATTTGTTGTGGGGTTGACAAATTATGATAGTCAGCTTGGCGATTGAATGTTTGCCTATTTTGTGGTGCACCCTATATAGTGCACAAACTTCTTCTGATAGCGCCCTCTTTTGAATCATCCTCCTTCAGCCCATGATAATAATTATTTCCCATATAGGGGACATAATCTCCGGCGAACAGATTGCGGCAGGATATTCTGCCCCCCCCCCCCAATACGGCGAACCGTGTACACAATTATTCTGACAGCGCCCTCTTTTGAATCAACCTCCTCTATCAGCCCGTGTAACCTCCGGTAAAGGGGGGGGGTCTTTGTGGGACAGAAGCTCCGAGGGGGACGGATCTCACTATAGGACACCGGACCTAAATTGGAGCTAAAATCTAGTAATAATGACGTAGCTCGGACCTCAACAGGGCTACACTTTAGGTACAGGGTTTGGGTTGAACTAGGGCTCGGTATTATACACTATGTCCGGGCTGCTTAGCGGCCGCATAACCCGGTGTGTCTGGTACATGCTTGTAGGCCTGACCATGGATTTCTATCTCCATGGCCTGACAGAATGCGAGTCTTCCGATGATGGGAACCGCTACATGAGAAAGTAACTGTCAGTCGTCTCCCCCCCCCCTTCCCAAGTCCCCCCCTTCCTCCTGCCACCGGCAAGTAATTTCAATGTTACCCGTGTCCCATTTATTTATACTCCTCAATCAAATCACAACATCTTCACTGACCTCGAAAGGAGTCGTCTAAGGTCACAATTTTATAAAATAACATTTTTTTCCAATTAACCATGATATCAATTTGTTCACGCGTTGTTTTGCAAGAAAACGCAATGGTTTTGCCCTACAAACATCACTACAGTGTATGCTAGGGAATTTATCTCTATATGTGCGAGTCTCGCGTATAATTTTATTCGAACATTACGCCAGTTGCTTTACCTCCCCTTCACCGTTTATAAAGCAATATCATAGGCTATACGTGGGACCAAAGTGGACCCACAAAATGGTTGGATACCCGCGAGACCTGTAAGGTACACTTAAGGCCGTTTTGTAAAAAAAAAAAATTGTATTACTATTGAATAAATAAACAAATAAAATAAGTAGGGCCTAAATAAAAATTAAAAAAATATTTAAAAACTCAACCCCACCATTTTAACAATAATGCCAGAATATCAGACTGGTTACAGAAAAATATGTTGCAAAATGCAGATGAATTAGCCAATTCTTGTAGGTATCAGAAGTGCATCTAAATTAGTACGAGTCCTACCTGGTAAATTGTGAAGAGCTTTCCAGACAAGTTCAGAACGCAACCAGCACTGACATCTCCCACACTGTGTGTTTGTCGATAACCGCGGCAGCAAGGCAATTTTATAGGATGTTTACAATCAAAAATTATTGCGTGCTCGAAGGGAATTCCCCATGATGGCGACACTAGTTCTCTGGGCGTGGAAGATAGCCTTTATTCAAGAAGCATGTAGAAGCTTAGCGTTCGTACTTTGTGTTGGTGCTGTATGTATTAGGGTGCCGCGTGCGCCTTGACTGAAGGCTAATATGCCACCTTGATTGAGCGCTTTGTCTGGGATTCCCCATGACGTAGAAAGAGAACGGGAGTTCTGGTGAAATAGTTATAATTTCTCAATCTCGAAATTCCCCCAAGTTATATAATGGCTTATTGCCAGTACCAACCGGGACCACACACGAAGCTTTTTCATTTGTTAACAATCTCAAAATAGAACGGTCGTTTTGTTTTCATATCATTTTGATGATGCAATATGGAATTTGGCACACAATCAGTGTAGGGCTGTAGGCCATGAGAAAGAGAGTTAGAGAGAGAGCTTCCGTTGCAGATTTGTCTTTTGAAAAAAACTTGTAGAATATAACATAACAAGTTAAATCGTGCAGCATATTTTTAAGGTGTTCGTGCAAATTTGCACGAACACCTCTTGTTATTTTATGTTTATTATTATTCTTATTTTTATTATATTTATTATTAGCCTATATCTAAATTTTGAAAGGACAGGTGCACTGGCTCTATAGCCATCTTTCTCATGACATGCTACTATGGCTGTGCATGGAGGTTATTTCCATGGGAAAACCGTGTACAAATTGTTCTTCTGATTGCATACTTTTTTGAATCAATCTCCACCAGCAGCCCATGTTCATATCCCATAATGGGGGAGGGGGTGGGGACGACAAAATCTCCGGGGACAGATTTCACTCGACACCGGAACGGCTGGTTAAGTGTAGGCCTATAGCTGACCTTTGACTTGTAGCTTTTTGGTTATTTTTCGTAATAATATTGGGAAAATTTGTTAATTGTAGTTTTATGAAATGTTCTTTTGATAGATTCACACAATGTGTACAAGGACATTTTGATGAAAGTATTAACTGAAAAACTTGAGGGTGGACATGGTGGAGTGTTCCTTCTAAGTTACCGCCCACTAATAAAATAACTTTCATTTTAAGAGCGCCCTCTTGTGAAATACGGGGATTGAGATAATTAATATGGTGGCAAATTCAAGTTTTATGCAGACGAGACATTCTATCTTGGTCACTGTTGGTCATGTTGGTGGCCGGCTCTTCATTGTCATTTTATAACCTGACTTTATTTTGTTCTCTTCAGTTGAGTAAGATTTAGTTGCACAAATTACAATGAAAATCTCGTCCACTTCCAGGCGGCCGGCCCGAAGACAGACGTCTGTGTTCGAAGATAACAAAATAGCGCTGCATTGATTCCGTGAAAAATAGACCGTCAGAGCAGTCACCGCAGTTTTTGTTTTCTTTACCCGTCACAAGTTTCATAGAAATTGTGGATACGTGATCTCAGTTGAATCAGTAGGTGTCCACATTTATGTCATTTTGAAGAGAAGATGGGTTGCATCTTACTGCAAACGGCTGTGTTGTTCGAAGCTGTTGTCAAATTGCTGCTTGTCTTGCAGTTATTGCAGGCAGCTGGATTAGGTGAGCCGGACTTTATTTTTTTTTATACAGATATATTAAGTTTCTTTGCAGTTGCAATTTCTATGGTCTATTTTTAAAAATTAATTTTCCTTCCTTTCGTTTGACTCATGCTCATCAAAGTCAGAACAATTATTCAATGCTTTATTGAAAGAAAGACAAATTAATGATGTAAGTGAATTTGTCTTTCGGATTTGCAAACCATGCAGGAAGTTTCTGTTTCTAGCTGATTATGGCGACGCCTAGCCCACCTTGTTGGGCTGTTATGGCTCTCTTTTTACATCGGTCTTATTACAGTCGCGACTGTAATAAGACCGACAGACCGATGTTAAAAGAGAGCCATAACAGCCCAACAAGGTGGGCTAGGCGACGCCATGGTTGACTTCCTTGCGTGATTTCAGGAGCCAGAATTTGTTATCAGGACTGTTAAAATTAAGCTTAAACTGTTTCTCAATCTCACATTGTGTTGTTTTTGTGTACGTGTAAAGTACATGATTTGGTGAGAAATCTGTCAGTGTCATGTACTTTTTTTTAACTGCACTGTCCTTGCTGCAGTGCAAGTGCAAACTGCAAGGTTTGCCCTGAACCGGTACCTCTCTAGCTAGTCTAGTCACTGAAAATTTTCAGTGAAAAGGTTTCCTTTTCACTAAAAGTTTCAGTGACTAGACTAGCCAGAGGTACCGGTTTGAGTTGGGTCTTGTCCTTTTCATTTATGCCCCAGTGTTTTCACTATTCCACATTTCCTATAAATACTATTAAGTAGGGGTGCTTTTCAACACTGAGCTAGCCAGTCGGACCACTTGGAGAAAATTTTGACTGATTTCAGGTTTTATTGATAAATTATATAAATTGCAGGCCAACACACTTTTAAATAAGAATGTTAATTAGTTGCAACAATAAAAACATATTACAATTCTGTACGAATGAAGAATTCAGCTTTATTTAATGTCTTAATGTCTTAAAATATAATACACCGACACGAAACATCAGTTGGAAAAATAGTGCAACTTCAATTGCATTTTTCTCCAAATATATATATTTTTTTACTGTGAACCACCTAAAGGTCACTTTCTGGAACCAGTGACGACATGTAACTGTTAGGCCTATAAGAATACAAGGCTAGTACACGAGGATGGGCAGAAGTCTTCATTGCAAAGAAGGGGCCTACAAAATCAGTGTTGTTTGGTGCTTTACTGTTCTTTAAAAAAGAAGATAAAATTTCACACTAACATGGAACTTTTTTCGCGGACTTTCTTTTGTCAGTCAAAGAAGTTTTAAAAGAAAACCGGTACTCACATTCACGAATATCTCCTCTAGCAAAGAACTTTCACCAAACCAACAATAATTTACAAGTCTATAGGGCCTAACTGTATTTCTTATTTTTTTCGATTTTCTATTTGTGGAACTTTTAGAAGAGGCTTTGGACTTGAATAAATTGGTAATTTTATCTTAAATTGATAGTGTTTGTAAAAAGTAGTGTACAATCGGACCCGGGGCCCAATTTCATGACCCTGCTTACCACAGTATTCTACGCTTACGAAGCCCTGATTCTATGGGCTTTAATGTATAAGCACAGGGCCCAATTTCATAGAGCTGCTTAAGCAGAAAATATTGCTTAACAATTGTCTGCTAAGCAGAAATGAGCAGGATACCAGTCACAAATTGTACATTTGACATGGAAGCTTGGTTGGTAACCTTATTCTGGTAAGCATAATTTTGCTGTGCTTAGCTACTTTTTGTGCTTAAGCAGCTCTATGAAATTGGGCCTAGAACTCAACGGTAAGCAGAGCCATGAAATTGGGCCCTGCTCAGTTCTGAGGTGTAGGCCGTGTCCGAAACGGCGACTTCGTGCGCGTCTACCTATTCTGCAACACTGGCAGATGCGCTGATCTAGCTGTAGCTGTAGCCGACGTTGCTGTTTTGGACACGGCCTAACTGTCCAGTGCTGAAATGTCAGAACTCTGGTCAGCGCTGTACAGTGGGTATTCCGAGCCCTGTAAATTAAACTATGCATCTCTGTGATATTTGGTCGTTATCTTGCAGTGGAGGCAGGGTGGACACAATGGAGCAGCTGGACGGCGTGTTCCAAAACATGCGGGGATGAGGGACATGTAACAAGAACTCGTTCATGTGTCGACGATGGATCACCGTGTATTGGGGATAACTTTGAGGGAAGCCAATGCAACGTGATGGATCCATGCCCAAGTATGTCAGACAGCATGTTCATTCTGAGTAATTACTAGCCTCAACCTAGTCTTGGTCCAAGATATTTCTGTTCATTTCATGATCCACCATTAACACGGCAGGGGGGGGGGGGGGCGCTACACCTAGACAAACCACTATCACAAGTGCTTCTGATGTTAGATATACTGCCCTCTACCGGTGGCAATTCATGACAAGGGTGGATCGTGGATTACAGAATAGTAACATCTTGGACCAAGCCTAGCTACAACCGTGTTTTGACAGTTTTTTCTTCTTCTAATTTCAGGATTTATCCATCTCCTTTACCCCCTACCTATGTAAGTTTTGAACTGGGGGTCTAGAATTACTCAGAGGCCACATAGGCCTAGATGGTGCCCCTGGTCTTAACCTTGGTGGCCCTTCCAGTTGATACTTGGGCCTGCACTACAAAATCCAACAAAGTCACACAGCTTTCTTGAATTAGAATTTTGGAGGATTGGGGACGGTTTAGGAGTTAGGATTAAACATTAGTGCCAAGCATGGAATTTCATCTTTGAGAGGGCAAGGCCATTTTCATTTTGCTAAGAGTTACCATTGCAAAATCTCAAAGCCTATGGAAACTTGTTAAAGGGCCACCAAGGCCAAGACCAAAGGGAAACAGAAACCATGGCCTCTGTTGCCTCCGTTTAATAATCCCAGGCCTGCAAAACAAGGAAATGACGCAGTTTTTATTTCATAGTGCGTTGTTTCACTTTTCACCAAGTGAGGATTTAAAATCATTTCTTTCTATTTTGTGAACAGCCGACGGTGTGTGGTTGGAATGGACTTCCTGGACTAATTGCACTTTAGTCTGTGGCTCCGGGACTTGGTACCACCAGAGAGAATGTAAGGAGCCAACGTACGGAGGGACACCCTGTCAGGGGAGTTACAACGAAACGGAAGCCTGTAATGTAGACCCATGTCCAGGTAAGCTTAAACGGGGCTGTACGGCCCTTCCATGGCAAAACAGCCTAACTCAAACATTCACATTTTGAGAAATGCAAGTACAGAGATAAGCTGTTTTGCCATAAAAATGGGATGAAAGTGTAAAAAGAGGCCGAGATGGGACATGTTATCACATCCGTACATAGCATGACTTTGAAACTTTGAAAAGGGAAAAGCACCCTCAATTTACCCAGAAATGATCTGATGTAAAAACTGAAAATTTTTGAGTTGGGCTGTTTTGCCATGGAAGGGCCGTGTACTGGCCGTACACGGAATTATGAACTCTCGACCAGCTACTGCACACGTGCGCCCTCCCTCCGTAGCATATCTATTGAGAGCGCATGTGCTGTAACTGGGTGAGAGTTCCCAATACCATGCATAGACATAGGCCTGCTTTGATCATGACGACACAGCCCCCTTTTAATCAAGTTGAGGACAGGACATACTGAAAGAGAATTTTAAAAAAAACCAAATTGTTGCTCGAATATTTACAGGTCCAAAAATTCTTTTACAAGACCAGAATTTAAATGTGAAAAAAAATTACACCATACACAGTTTTACATGTGAACTGTTCTTATTTGAGCAAGCACTAAGAGAAGATTAATTGTCTTGTTGTCTTATTATGGGCAACTGTACTTTGAAATGCAGCTCAGATCTCAAAGAGATTTATCAGACTCAAAGTCAACATTCGGACATCTTGAAGATTGAAGATATTACAGAGTAAGGTATCTGAGTCATCACTCAATTGAAAGACACACCGCCGGACTTGTCCGGTTGTAAAACTTCTGGCTTTCAGCCTACAGTCCAGGTTAGATTTTGATACCTGATTTGATGATGTAGAATAGGTTTTAGCGAGTTATTTTCCTGAGTTTACTTTATAATATGTCACTCATTTAATGCCTGTAGTTGATGGGAACTGGACACAGTGGAGTGACTGGGAAGCTTGTCCTGTCTCCTGTGGTGCGAGCACCCACGCCAGGAATCGAACCTGCATCGGCCCGTTCCACGGAGGGCTTCCCTGCGACGGAGTTGGTGGGGAAGAGAGAGACTGCAGCCCTGACCCATGCCCAAGTAAGGGTCGTTGTCTCGGTGGTGCCATATCAAAATCACTCAAGTTTATCCTCCGGAGATTGTTCTTCTTAAAATGGGAGGGGGGACTATAAATGTCAAGGTGGGGACAGCCAAAAGCTGTCCTGTAAAAGAAAATCCACAAGCAGAACACTCGGCTGGGATTCGAACCAGGATTCTTACCCACGGTCCCAGTTTCTAGGCTCTGCTTAACCACAAGCAAAGAAACGGCGCAATTATGGAAGCAGGGGAATCCGCATTTACATCAAGCGTATTTCAAAGGTTTGCAGGGACCTTTTGCTTGTGTGCGTGCGTACTCCACGTTACTAGGCATTCTTTGCTTAATACACAGCTAGCGCAGAAATTTGGCACTTGCCCTGTGAACGAAGAATTGTGATTGCAAGTGCAGAATTCAGCAGTAAGCAGAGCCATGACATTGGGCCTAGATGTCTTACCACTCAACCACCGAGCTTGTCAGTAGCTAGAGGTAGTTTGAGTCCTATATTGGTAATATTTTTAAGTATAAAATGTTGATCCTAGTTTCAGACCTTTTTGGCAGCAATTACTACCCCCTTGGGATAACATTAGGGCCCAATTTCAGAGAGTTGCTTAAGCGGAATAACGAGGTAAGGACAACAAAATTATGCTTACCAGATTATGGTCACCAGCTAAATGACCATTTTAAGTGCACCATCTGTGACTGGCATCCTGCTTATTTTTTTGCTTAGCAGAAATGTTAAGCAATATTTTCTGCTTAAAGACAAAGTATACCTTTGGTTTTCGGAGCCGTTTGAATTCATTTGATCCTATATAAATTGTAGATATAAACAATAACACTAACCTGTGAACAATTTCATTTCAAAAGGTGGTAGCCTTTTTGTTTAGATATCCCCAAAAATCTTTAGCGTTTACGTCCACACAGGAAAGATAATCTGTATTTGGAATACACAATCTGAGCATGAAAGGTTGTACAGATTGAAATTTTTGGCCCACAACTTGAAGATTTTCGTTTTCTTTCAATTTCTGTTGTCACGCAGTTGATGGGTCGTGGGGAGAGTGGTCCGACCGGACAGAGTGCAGTGCCAGCTGCAACATCGGAGAAGATGTGCGATCGAGGTCATGTGACAATCCTGCCCCGCAGCACGGCGGAGAAGGCTGCCCAGGCCATCGGAAGGAAACCAGGATGTGCTTTGAACTGTTTTGCCCCCGTATGTTGAAGACAATTTGTGTTAACTAGCCTTCCACACTCATTCACACTTAACTACGCACTCAGACAAAAGGCCACACCCAATTCCAGACATTCTTACCTTCTCGGTAAATGTATTTGCATGAATGCTCATGTGCATATTCGCATGACCTCACAAACTGATGAATATTCAAACTTCTATTTACATTATTATTCACACAAACCAAAACTGGGGAGGATACACACGGCTATATACACAATATACAACTTGAATCTGACAGTCTGTATGTCTTTTTCTTCGACAGCTTTTCTTCAATTTAGACAAACCTATTGTATGTGTTGTGAAAACCTAAGCATGCTGTAATGTGAACAGTTTGTTCCCCCTAAATTTAAATTCCCAGCAGTTTTTGACACTTAAAGGGGGGGGGGGGACTGTCGTCATGATCACAGCAAGCACGTGGCTGTACATGGAATTATGAACTCAAACCCAGTTACTGGGCGCGTGTGCGCTGGCAGTCACATCACAATTATGATAATGACGGCACCCGTTGTAATGTTTGACGGCCATCGGGCATGTGCAGATACTGGGATCGAGTGCATTTTCCATGTACAGAGGCCAAGGCCCAAGTTTTTATAGCTGCTTGAATGCAGATAATACTGCTTAAAACAATTCTGCTAAGTAAATAGATATGATAGATAGAGGTGATCCTGGAGCATACCTGAGTGATTATTGAGGGAGTTTGTTTGTTTGTTTGTTTGTTTGTTTTATGATACACTATAACATAGACGACTTTTTAGTCAGCACTGACTCTCACCCCTGGTATAGTACATTGCTATGGATTAAGTACATTGGTTGCTATAGGTGTACTAGAAATGAGATATATCATGTGACATGCTCTAAACCATTCATAAGGCAGAATCTAAGTATGGGGTATTATAGTAGATACTATCACATGATTAATCACACACACCAAACAAATAAAAATAATTATTATTTGAATTGTCTCTTCAGGATTCTAGCTCCAAAAAAATGATTTTTTTCCCCCCCTTCATACTCTCTCTTTTTCAAGAGAATGGTGGCTGGTCCCGATGGTCACCTTGGTCAGGG
Organism: Pisaster brevispinus; assembly: GCA_023634235.1. Lineage (NCBI taxonomy): Eukaryota > Metazoa > Echinodermata > Asteroidea > Forcipulatida > Asteriidae > Pisaster > Pisaster brevispinus. The sequence continues at coordinate 4,581,173 of JAMKCF010000013.1, forward strand.
TGTTCCGAGACCTGTGACTGGGGGTTCCGTAAGCGAAGGCGAAATTGTGACAATCCTGAACCTGCCTTTGGAGGGTACTACTGTATTGGGACTGAGACAGGTGGAGAGAGCTGCATGGTAACACCATGCCCAGGTCAGTGCTGATAAATACACCCCGCTTGATTCTCATATAGTATGCCTTGGTCAGTTCAGTACAATTCCCAAGTCAGTGTAGGTGGATATCAAGGTCAGTGCAGATAAATGCCCAGGTCAGTGCTGATAAATACCCAGCTTGATTCTCATAATATAGTATGCCTTGGTCAGTGCAGTACAATTCCCAGGTCAGTGTATAGATGGATATCAAGGTCAGTGCAGACAAATGCCCAGGTCAGTGCTGATAAATACCCAGCTTGATTCTCATAGTGTAGTATGCCTTGGTCAGTGCAGTACAATTCCCAGGTCAGTGCATAGATGGATATCAAGGTCAGTGCAGACAAATGCCCAGGTCAGTGCTGATAAATACCCAGCTTGATTCTCATAATATAGTATGCCTTGGTCAGTGCATTTTGGGAGTCAACAGGTAAGCGTGTATAATGTAGGTCGCTCGCCTTAAATTCGCAGGACACTGCATAACACACAAGGACATTGACTCCCAAAAAGGGGCAACCAATATTTTTGTAAAGATGACATCAGGTGAACTTGGTCAAGATGAAATTAGTAATGACCCAAGTTGTTTCGGTGGGTGTTTTCTTTTTTTCTTTTTTTTTAACCACAGTTGATGCGAGCTGGGGTGCATGGACCGAATGGAGTACATGTTCACAGTCATGTGGCTCTGGAGGAAACTACACCCGTACCAGAGAGTGTAACTTCCCCCCAGCCATGCATGGAGGTAAAGATTGCAGCGGGGTGGACTTGCAGATGGCAGATTGCTATGTTGACAGATGTGAAGGTAAAAAATTGACTTCAATTTTCTTGCTTTCCTGTGCTACTCAGTTATATATTTTTATTCCATTTCGGACCCAGAAATCACGCCACTACACAGTTCTGTGTAATCTTTAATATCAGCATGATTAGAATCTAGTGGACAGGATCCTGCGCTCTCCCCACCGGGTTTGAAACCGGGTTTGGGAAAGTGATTCATGGCTCAATTTTCAGAGCTCTGTTTCGGTGATCATGCCCTTTACAGGGCTCTGTAAGCCCAGAATTTTATGGTAAGCAGAGCCATGAAATTGGGTCCTGGTTGTTTTTCAAGGTACATGACCTTAAATGTATCCTTCAGAATCATGAAGAGAATTTTGAAGGACTGTCAGGGTTTTAACTTGACTTGAGAAATTATGATTTATTGATTTTGAGGTGGATTTTTTTTCCAGATGATGGAGACTGGTCGGATTGGTCGGAGTGGAGTAGTTGCAGCAAGGAATGTGAGACCGGAATACAGGTCAGGAACCATACCTGTGATGACCCTCCACCCACCTTGCCGCATGGTGAGCAATGCCGCGGACCTTCCAACGAAACTAGGGTTTGCAACACCCATATATGTCCAGGTTAGTTGAGGTTAAAGGTTAATAAAGTCTCTATATTGTTTATCAAAATAACCTTATAAATCCATTGATGCCATCACACTGCAACCTTGGGTTATTGTGGCTGAAGGGTCAATGCAATTGGACTCAAGCTCTGGTGTTTCTGATCGGCAGAGTGTGGGTTCGAGTCCTGGTCTTGACACTTGTAGCTCCAATGCACATGCTCATCACGTAATATTGTTTCTCCACAAACTTCCGCACTAGATGTTAATATATAAAAAATGAGCTTCTTGGCTCGTTAAAATGTTATTGAAATTCAAGATCTGGTGGCTGAGTCACCGGGGTTTGGGTTCGAATCCCAGTATTGTGTCCCCGAGCAAGACGCCTATAATCGCTTCACATCACCCAGGAGTAAACGGGTACCTGCAAGGATGGAGGTTGTTGATGTGAATGATTGGCAACCTGTGTGCTCACTTGGTTTTTCAGTGCTAAATAATAAATAGTTGAGATTGTTTCAGTCTATGTTTCGGACACCGCTGAACAAAGTTATTGTAAAGCGCTTTGAGGCTTAATTTTGGTTTTACCCTTACACCGATGTGTAATAAGCACTGTATACTCAGTGCTCTGCCAAGCTCTGTGGGAAAAAATCCACAGGCAATCATTCGAGTCGGATTCGAACCCAAGACCTTTGCATTGCTAGAGCAGATGTCTTACCACTAGACCACCGAGCAAGCCCGATGGCTAGAGGCGGGTCCGAATCCTTAGCAGCGGGTACTGCAACGATTTAATAGATGTTAATATTTGCATCAGGGATAAATAATTAAATACCCTTACACCGACGTGTAACAAGCACTGTATACTCAGTGCTCTCCCTAGCTCAGCTTTGAGGCTCCTACTTGGCTTGAAAAAGCACTTAACAAACACGTATATTCTTAACAGTATTGTTTCATTGTTGCAGTGCATGGTGGCTGGTCCTCGTGGTCTACCTGGTCCCTCTGCCCAGTCACCTGCGGTGGGGACAAAGAGATGCGCTTTCGCTCCTGCACCAACCCCCCACCCTTATTCAGCGGGGATGACTGTCAGGACTCGGACAATGAGGAGAGAGGTTGTAGCACCAATGGATGTCCAGGTAAGGGGAAGGAAAAGGGAATGAGAAAAGGGAGGCGGGGGGAAAGGGTTTCAGGCAGAGCTGTTTACTTAAATCAGTTGTTTGGGCAGTCAGGTGGTATTTTTCCTCGCCTTCCACCTCTAGGCCGCCGGCTTGAATCCCGCTGGGGGCACTGTGTGGGTTGGATTTTCACAACTTCACAACCAGAATTAATAAATAAATACAATAAGTAAAATAGTATGTTCTGCATGGATACAATCTCAGTTGAGTAGTGACAATTTGACTTTAAATAGTAGGTTCTGCATGGATACAATCTCAGTTGAGTAGTGACAATTTAACTTTAAATAGTAGGTTCTGCATGGATACAATCTCAGTTGAGTAGTGACAATTTGACTTTAAGTAGTAGGTTCTGCATGGATACAATCTCAGTTGAGTAGTGACAATTTGACTTTAAATAGTAGGTTCTGCATGGATACAATCTCAGTTGAGTAGTGACAATTTGACTTTAAATAGTAGGTTCTGCATGGATACAATCTCAGTTGAGTAGTGACAATTTGACTTTAAATAGTAGGTTCTGCATGGATACAATCTCAGTTGAGTAGTGACAATTTGACTTTAAATAGTAGGTTCTGCATGGATACAATCTCAGTTGAGTAGTGACAATTTGACTTTAAATAGTAGGTTCTGCATGGATACAATCTCAGTTGAGTAGTGACAATTTGACTTTAAATAGTAGGTTCTGCATGGATACATTCTCAGTTGAGTAGTGACAATTTGACTTTAAATAGTAGGTTCTGCATGGATACATTCTCAGTTGAGTAGTGACAATTTGACTTTAAATAGTAGGTTCTGCATGGATACATTCTCAGTTGAGTAGTGACAATTTGACTTTAAATAGTAGGTTCTGCATGGATACAATCTCAGTTGAGTAGTGACAATTTGACTTTAAATAGTAGGTTCTGCATGGATACAATTTCAGTTGAGATAGTGAAAATTTGACTTTAAATGGCAGTGACTTCATGGGTTAGGGACTCTGGTCCCCATCTGACCTGGCCACAGATTATACTTTTATTCACAGAAATTATAAGTGATTTTATTACAGAGTTTTTGAAAAACCCAAATTAATGTTTACTATAATTATTCCCTTATTGGAAACATTTCACCAATTCCATTTTGTTGTCGTCAGTTGATGGAGCCTGGACAACTTGGTCCTCTTGGGCGGAATGTTCCACAAGCTGTGGAGGGGGGACTACATCCCGAACTCGTACCTGCACCAACCCTGAAACTGTGTGGGGAGGGACTCCATGCCCGGAGGCGGACCCCAATGAAGAGTGGAACACCTGCAATGAGTTTCCTTGTCCAAGTAAGACCGGTCTGAATTAGAGGCTGGGGTTTGTTGCTAAGAGCAGCCCATGCTTTAATGCTTGTCGAATGACGTCTGTAGACGCAAGTTTTGTTGGGGGACAGACTTACGCTGACGTTTTTTAACTCCCGGAACAACTGCGGATTTTCCTCTATTTTTTGCTAACATGTGGGCGGCTGACGTTTTTATCCAACTGGACTTTCCAGTGTGTTGTGTGTCGAGGCAGGCACCTACCGTGATACGCTTTGTTTCACCCATACAAAGAGCGACAACAGGTGCTGGAAAACTTGCTATGTAAAATCCCTTTCTGAGTGTTATTGTGTAGCCCCCATTTTCTGACCTTTGTCCTTTTAAACAAATGTGGCATACAAGAATGGACAGGCTGCCACCGTTATTCGTCATTATATTAGGCTCAATGGGAGGTAAGTCTGGGCGTTTCGAGATTCCAGCATACCATGGCAGTTTTTTTGGCCATGGATCACAACCGAGGTTTCCAGCGAATCGCGGTGAGTGCCTAGTCAATTTTTTCACATAACAACATGTTTATTCTATATATTGATGCCTTTTTATCACTTAATTTATACCATGTCCCAATCTCAAATGTTTTTGCCGCCGACAGTTGCGGGGAGTTGGTCGGAATGGTCAGCATGGTTGGACTGCCCGGTGACCTGCGGTGGTCATGAGTTATTGCGAGACAGAGAGTGTGATGACCCCGTACCCCAGCACGGCGGAGAGGCATGCCAGGGTGACCCTCAGGATACTTTGGTATGCAACGATGACCCTTGCCCAGGTTGGTGAAGAGCATCGAGGAAAAAAAAAGAACTTAAATTGTAGTGCAAATCAACCGGCTTTGGGTTGAACAAAAGAAAAGTTTACTAGAGCGGGACTTGAACCTGTGACTTCCGGATGAAAATGCCGACACTCTACCAACTGAGCTACCTAGCCCTAATGTTGGCAGTCTCCCTATTCTGCTAATATCTTTGTTCAGGGGTGCCACTCAGAAGCCATTCAACCTGGAGGTCACAGGTTCGAGCCCCGCTCTAGTCAATTTTTCTTTGTTCAACCCCAAATTATTTAAAACTTACCCAGTTGGTTTCGCCTTGTGATCAAAGATTATAGAGCGCCGAAGGCGCAAGATGCGGAACTCTGGCTGAAATGTGAAATCCCACTGGACGCCATTTCGGCAAGTAACTCTTTTGATACAACAGTAGATCAGTGCAGATCAGTGCAGACAATGACCATTCCTATCAATGGGAAACAAAACATTCACTTGCTGAAATGGCGCCCATGCGTATTTCATGTTCCAACAATAGATAAAGCTTCAGTTCCGCATCTTGCGCCTTCGGCGCTCTATAATCTTTGCTTGTGATGTATTACCTGACACCCTTAAACTTGACTTAAATGCAGGTTCTACCCTCCTGGTAAGTCAGTACATCACATGCTTGACTGACTATTGATTGCACATTGAAGTTTTTTCACTACTTCTAACTTCAAAGCTGGCATACGTTTGTGTATAATTTACCTCAAATCCCTCATTTCATTGTTTAAAAGCGATTCTTGTGACACAAAATGGTCTTATTTTTCATCGAAACGTATGTGAAAGGGAAGTCCAGAACAATAAAACAAAAACTTGCTCCATGTATTTTTTGTGGGTTTCTTGTAACCATTGGAGCAAATCTGTATGAAGTGGGCGTGGCCTAAGGTGGAATTATGACACACTCTCAAACAGGATATAGTTTGTCCAAAAGGGTTTCGGCATTTGAAAATGGTATATGGTGTAGGACATGCACCAAGGTATTTGTGCCTAATTTTATTGAGATGCTTTAAGCACTAACATAGCTAAGCACCAAACAATTCTGCTTACCAAAACAAGATAACCAGCCAAAAATGCCATGTCATGTGAATCGTTTGTGAATGGTTCTTTGGTTGTTTCTGTTAAGTAAAATGTTTTTTTAACAATGTTTTAAGCAGCTCTGTGAAATTGGGTTCGTGATCTTTACTTAAGATTTGTTTTCTTGTTTAGTTGAACTCAGTTTTTTTTTATACCATCAGCCAGGGAAACACTTTTTGATCTCAATGGTGAAATTGTTCACTCTATGAATTTACTCCTTCAGTTTCACAAGTGTTTAGCTAAATAAAAAATCATGTTTTTTGGTTTGTGTTTTTTTTCCGTTAGTGAATGGGAGTTGGACCCAGTGGTCCTCATGGGGTGAGTGCAGCGTCTTATGTGAGGGTGGAGTCCAGTCGAGGGAGCGTACCTGTGCTGATCCTGCCCCCGCCCATGGAGGGGCTGATTGCTATGGTAACTGGACGGATGCAGACAGCGGAGAGCAGGCGGAGACTGAGGAGAGAGGATGCAACCCTCAGATGTGCCCAAGTTAGAGACAAGAATCTTTATATAGGCCGTTTCCGAATTGGCGGGTACAGCTATGGCTATGGCTGTTGCTAAGCTGACGTACTATACTTCAACACACGATGAGGTGGAGATCTAGCCGTAGCTGTAGCCACCAACTCAGACACGGCTTTATCAAATAATGATTTGTGAGTGCAATGGTGAGAATATTTTCAGGGCTTGAAAAATATGGAGTGTTCCATTCAATGAGGCGAAGTTGAACTGAATGGAACATATAAAAATACCATCTTTCGTTGAATGAAAATATTGTTGCGTCAGTGTAAAAACATTGTATGTCGTTTTCGCAAAAAAACATCATATCACACACGAAAATGTTGCCTGCAAAAACGTTGCATCGCGGCATGCACTTGTGTGTACATCAAGGCTATTTGAAGTGAAATATGGTATTTGACAGTTTCAAACTCACACGTAACCTAAGTGCTGTTTTAGGAGATACAGCATTTTGCTCTGACACTACGATATTCTCTCCATTGCACGAATGCATTATTTGTTTTATATAACGTCCAAGTAGATCTGTGTCATTTTGATTGGAGGATAAAACTGTAAGAACAAACAAAAAGTTTTTGATCACTACTCACAAATTACAACACACTGTAGGTGTTTTTGTGCATGAACAACTCATAAGGAGTAACTCCAAACAGCAACATTTTGAAAGATTGGAAGGCTATGTGCCCCTTTAACAAACTCGCAACTTGTCTCAGTCCAAATTTAATGCAAAAATAAGTTTAGTGGCCTGACGTTTCGACCTTAGATTTGTCCGTCTAGGGTCGAAACGTCAGGTGACTAACTTATGTTTGCGTTTTTACCATAGGCCCTTTTGGTTGGTAAGCAGCTTGGAACAGCTAGTTCTATTTTCTCAGTTTAAAATTAAGTAACTGGAAGATTACAATGGTAACATGTCTTCTGCTTTGATTCTTTCTAGTTCATGGAGGGTTTACGCAGTGGACAGAGTGGCAGAAATGCCCGGTGTCCTGCGGCGGCGCATCCATCTATCGTCACCGCAACTGTACAGATCCCCTCCCCATGTACGGTGGTGCAGATTGCGCTGGGAGTAACGTGAGTCACAAGATCTGTAACGGTGACGTTCAGTGTCCGAGTAAGTGACACGAATGTCTTCTTCAAATAATCAGTTTAGTGTTTTAACCCTTTTCAAAGATCTGACGCTCACCTCTCCTTGGGTTCTTTATAGTTCATGGGGACTGGGGAAGATGGCTGGACTGGGCTCCTTGCTCCAAGCTCTGTGAGAACGGCTCAACCTCCCGCATCCGGCTGTGCAATAACCCCTCTCCACTCTATGGAGGAGACACCTGTGAAGGAGACATGAAGGAATACACCACCTGTAACACTCACAGATGCCCTGGTACGTAAATGGGTCTCTTGGTGTTAGCAAGAGGGGCATCTGGGTGTCTTGCGGGCAGCTTGTGTTTTAACACTCACAGATGCCCTGGTACGTTTCCGGGAATCAGGGTGGTAGGAAGAGAGGCGTCTGGGCGCTTTGTGGGCAGCTTGTTTTTTAACACTCACAGGTGCCCTGGTACGTAAATGGGTCTCGTTGTGTTAGCAAGAGGGGCATCTGGGTGTCTGTTATGCACCTCATTTCAACAGGACAGCTTTTGTTATTTTTTATATATTTTAAATTTTTATTTTACACAATATAACACCATTAGTACGCAGTTCCTAAAATAGTGCTTTATTGCACCTGAGGGCGTCCTCATAGCCCTCAGTATTTTGTCTACAAGGAAACATAAGAAATATTGTAGACCCATTTATTTACATAGCACCGTGTAACAGTTTGCAAGGTGCTGTGGCGCAATTTGCAGCCAACCGTAACCAGAAAACACTGGGGTGAACCCTTTCTCTCATTAATAAGTGTACTGGGTTCTTTTACATGTATTACACAACCTTTGGAATCCATGGAACCTTGACATCCCATCCAAAGGACGAAGCAGTATTGGTGTAATTGTCTTGATTAAGAACACAAGTGTCAAGACCAGGGCCCAATTTCATAGAGCTGCTTTAAGCACAAAAAGTAGCTTAGCACAACAAAATTATACTTACCAGAATAAGGTTACCAGCCAAAAGTACTATGTCACAAGTACAATCTGTGACTGATATCCTGCTAATTTTTGCTTACCATAAATTTGGGTAAGCACAATTCTCTGCTTCAGCAGCTTTATAGAAATTGGGCCCTGCGCCCAATTTTATGGAGTTGCTTAAGCAGAAGTTAATGCTTAACAAATTTATGTTAAGCCGAACTGAGTGGGATAAAGGTGCATCTGACATGGCGTTTTGGCTGGTAAACCTTTATATGGTAAGCGTAATCATTTTGTGTGTAGCTTCTTTTTGTCACACAATTTGTACAGGTAGCTTTATGGCACCAACTTCACTGCATGCAAAAGGAGCGCTTAATTAGCACATTTTCCCAAACAGTATTTTACTATTCCATATATATATATATATATATCTAGTCATGAACCACAAGGGAAACTGACTGGGAAATTTTATTTAAATAGTTCGGGTTTGAACAAAGAAAAATTGACTGGAGCGGGACTTGAACCAACGACCTCCGGATTAACGTACCGGCGCTCTACCAACTGAGCTATCCAGCCCTATGTTGGCGGTCTCCCTATTAGTCAATATCTTTGTTCGGGGTGCCAGTCAGAAGCCATACAACCGTTAACTGCCATGTAGCCTTTAGGTGATCCTGTGGCTGCCGCTTCCCAGGTTGAATCGTAAACGTGGGTGTGATCCCTGGCTACACGGCAGTTAACGGTTGTTTGGCTTCTGACTGGCACCCCGAACAAAGATATTGACTAATAGGGAGACCGCCAACATAGGGCTGGATAGCTCAGTTGGTAGAGCGCCAGTACGTTAATCTGGAGGTCGTTGGTTCAAGTCCCGCTCCAGTCAATTTTTCTTTGTTCAAACCCGAACTATATATATATATATATATATATATTTTAATTGATTGTAAATTTGTCTCTTTTAGTTCACGGGGGTTATTCTCTGTGGACCCGTTGGAGTCAGTGTACAAAGTCATGTGGTGGAGGCCAGACTCAACGTACCAGGCAGTGCGACAGTCCAGCCCCGTCGCTTGACGGCAACCCTTGCGTCGGTACGACCATAGAGAAGCAGCTCTGTTCAGCTTTCTACTGCCCGGGTAAGAAACATGCAGCCAGTGGGAGTTAAACCGGTAACTTTTACTCCAAATTTAATAAATTCAATTAGATTCAATTGACTAACAGGAAATTGATTTCTGCCTGTACATCAATAAGTTATTAATACAGTAAAATTAAAATATGTTAGAAACTACCATACAGTACATAAATACATTTTCTTTTGAATCAAAACTTTGCTATTAAAGGAATGATACAAAAAGGACGTTATTAAAATCAAATGGTTCATAAAAATATTACTTGTACAAAAAGTTCATTTGAAATTGCTTGCGAGTATAAAAAATAGAACCCATGTTGGTCTCTGTAATATTGCATGATCATCGTTCCAACTATTTATTAACCATCCGGACAGCTGAGGGGACAAATGAGTTGGCATAACACCCAGTGTTAATCCTCACCTGTAAAAAGACATTCATTTCTTGCACTTCTGGTGAAATTTCCACTTAAAGAGTGAGTTCATCAGACAGAATCAATTCAACTTTGTTCAGGATTAGAGATTAAAAGAGATTAGACATTATAATTTCCATTTAAAGAGCGAGTTCGTGTGACAGAATCAATTCAACTTTGTTCAGGATTGGAGATTTATATAGAGATTAGAGATTATAATTTCCATTGAAAGAATGAGTTTATCAGACAGAATAAATTCAACTTTGTTCAGGGTTAGAGATAAATAGAGATGAGAGATTATAATTTCCATTGAAAGAGTGAGTTTATCAGACAGAGTAAATTCAACTTTGTTCAGGGTTAGAGATTAATAGAAGCTATAATTAATATTTTCCAAACACTACACGGCTGACTTTGGTACATGCAAGAAGCTGTCCACTATTTGCCTGAAGAGCTTTCCAAGTGAGAGACGCTCAGATGAAGTATTCCCATACATAAGACACACTGATGCTGATTTTAAATTCAATAATACATTTACCGTCAACGGAAGAATGATAGCTTCATTGTGTCCAAAAACTCAAGTTTTTCCTCTTGTCAGTGACCTACGGAGTCCGTAAATCCTCCTATATAATGTAACACAGGTTTTCACCGTTTACTTTGCTGTCCAGTGAGACAGACAACTAACTCCTTCCAAACCTCTAGTTTGTTTTGTTTTTTTTCCCAAAAGTTTTGAAAGATAAAAAATTGAAAACAATGCTTGAAAACGATACTCATGCTATTTACTGAGCATAAGGTGTAGTTCTTAGAGAATCAGCAAAAATGCTCTTTCGTTTTTTGAGGAGGTGCCGTTTTAGCTCCATTTATTACATATTTACAAAGAACATTATTGTCATGAACACCTCCTGCAACAATTCTTGCATCAAGTGAATTCGATCATGGTAGAGAAATGACTTTCTTATCAAGTTAATACAAAGTCTGTTGAAAGTGAACTAGGATGCAATAAGATCCCAAGAAAACCTGATACTCACAAAGGAAAGAACCTTTTACAAAATTGAAAATGATACTTGTGCTATTCACTGCGCATAATGCATAGTTCCTAGAGAAGTTAGCCGAAAATCCTCTTTCGTAATTTGTTGATGGTGATGTAGATAGTTTGTAAATCAAAGCTTCAGGGGTCTTGTCTCTAGACCTGTACAGATTATCGGGATTTACAGTGCAATGGTCTTTGTCTTCATGTCAGTGCAAGAACATTGTATCTCCTAAAATAGCACTTTTCTTCCATAAGAGTTTGTAATTGTCAAAACGTATCTCACTTAAAATAGCCCGGATGTACGCCCAAAACATTTGAGTGCTGACAAACGACACTTTTTCACGAAGCATTTTTGTGCAAGATACAACGTTTTTGCACTGACGCAACGATTATCCTTTGTTTAGAGTGAAAGCTGCAATCAAAATTCTCCTGGAAATGAACCCATTTTTTTCTGATACTAGTCCTCTTGATTTTCACCTCCAGTTCACGGTGGATTCTCACCCTGGGGTGAGTGGAGGCAGTGCCCAGTCACCTGTGGGGGCGCTCTGGTAAACCGTACTCGTGGTTGTAACAATCCCACTCCCCGGCACGACGGCCGGCCGTGTGAAGGACCGACAGTTTCGGGTAAACTGTGTGCCGGTATAGCCTGCCCAAGTAAGTTTCTATGGTTATTTTTCGATCTTTTCTTTACATCCTGTCTGTATCAACTAAAACAATAAACCAATTCATTAGAAAAGGTTGCGTCGTCATGATCAAAGCAGGCCCGTGTACATGGAATTACAAACTCTCACCCAGTTACTGCACGTTCGCGCCCCCCCCCCCCCCCCCTCCGTATCAAATCTATGGAGAGCGCTTACAAACTGAGTGAGAGTCTATCATTCCTTGTACAGCCACAGGCCTGCTTTGATCATGACGACAAAGCCCCTTTATCCGGGAAATTCAGGAATGAACTAAAAGTTCCTCGTACAAAAACGTACAGACCCATGTTTTTGTAAATGTGACGTCACTGGATATATTTTTGATGTTAACTAATTTTTGCACAACGGTATCAAATACAACGTCATTTTACTCCATCTTATGGGGGGGGGCTGTTGTGCACATCCTATTGAACACATGGTTACCAAATGCACAACAAATGTGTGAGGGACGGGGTCGATCTCCTGAACGACCTTAAACATTTTTGAAAATTGGACCAAAAGCAAAGATTGTCCTTTGAAACCCCCCAAATCACTGTTGCTCAAATTTAAGCACTTATCCCAACGTGCACAAAAAAGTCCCAGACCAACAAACAGACACTTTGATCATTTTCACTGTAAAATCACACCTACTGACTCGATGAAATCTGCACAGGTTGGTTGTAATGTGTGTTTATTACAAAAACTAGAGAATGGGAAATGAATGGACTCTTCCAAAAACAAACAGTAATTTTGGGTTGAACACAGCAAAATTGACCAGAGCGGGACTTGAACCTGCGACCTCCGGATTAACGTACCAGCGCAAATAACAGTAGCATCTCCTTAAATGGTGATCCCTCTCCCGCTGCTTCCCAGGCTGTGTTGTAAACTTGGGTGTGATCCCTGGCTTTACAGTAGTTACAGGTTTTTGTTTTGTTTTTTTAAACCACTAAGTATCTCTTTTTTAGCAATGCCAGGTTTTTGAATTAGAGTTTATCCTGTTTTACTTCTTTGATTTGTTAGTGTACCGGTACTTTTTTTTTTTTATGCAAGTCGCCAGACACACAAGGCCTGAAGGCCACTTCAAGGTGTGGGCTACAATCAACTATTTTTTCCAGGGGCCGTTGCCACCTACTCCTGGGGCTGAAACAGGGTTACCCCCTTTACAGTCCATACGGATGTAGGCTTGGGTATCATCCACCAGGAGCCTGGCTGGTAGAGCAGAAAGCACTACCTCCCCAACTTTACGAAGCAACCATGGTTAAGTGTCTTGCTTAAGGACACAAGTGTCACGACCGGGACTCGAACCCACACTCTGCTGATCAAACACCAGAGCTTGAATCCAGTGCTCTTAACCGCTAGGCCATGACACGCCATGAATTACTGCCTGTAATTACCTTTTAACTGTATTTTCTCTAAGGTTTTAATTTTTTTTTAATTGTTAAGCGCCCAGGAGCATGTTTCATGGATGGACGCTATTAAATTGTCATTATTATTATTATTATTATTATTATTATTATTATTATTATTATTATTATTATTATTATGGCTTCTGACTGGCCTCCCCGAGTAATGATATTGACAAAATAGGGATACCGCCAACATTAGGGCTAGACAGCTCAGTTGGTAGAGTGCCGGCTTGTTAATCCAGAGGTTAATCAAGTCCCACTCTAGTCAGATTTTCTTTGTTCACCCCAAAATGTCTTTAGTGGTTGATTACCTGAAAAAACAGTGCGTTGACTTTTTCCTTCAATAAATTTGACAGTTGACGGTTTCTGGACTTCATGGCTTTCGTGGTCACAGTGTTCAGTTACGTGCGGCGATGGTCACCAGTTGAACAGTAGGAATTGTTCCGACCCTAGTCCAGCCTTCGGAGGAGCAGACTGTGTGGGTGAGGGTTACAGAGAAGTCATGTGCTACAATCGAGACCACTGCCCAGGTAGGTAGAGACGCCTCCTTCCTCAGTTTTATTTCATTTATTCTTTTATACTAAAAATTGTCAACCGGAAAGTTTTGGTGTTAAAACCAAAGAGATATTGGATACTGGTCCTTTGTAAATTACACCAAAAAAAGCCCTAAAGAATCACTTAAAAGAAATCTGTGGTTGACAGAGTATTCAGACAACCCCAACCTCGTTCCCAGGGGTGACCGATCTTGCCGAATTCAATAACCCCGCCGTTAAAAACATAGAGTACGTAGGTAGCGCACACTAGACTCAAGCTCAGGTGTTTTTGATCAGCAGAGTGTGGGTTTGGGTCCCGGTCTATACACTTGTGTCCTTAAGCAAGACACTTGACCATCATTGCTTCATCCTTCATCCTAAGGAAGGGGTTTTTTTCCCTGTTTTTTTTGTTCTGGCGTGGTTGGCAGCAGATTTCATGGCATCACTATGTTAGCCCTCACACGGTGCTATATAAATCAGTCTCATAATTCAAAAACTTGGCATGTCTGTCTTAAACATTTCTACACCTGAGAATAGTGAATTAGATCAATAGCGCATTATTAATGCTTGATACTTTTATTATTACTATTGCTCAAGTTTTTGTTTCCCCTCCCCCCAAAAAAAGAAAAAAATAATTTTGACGGGTAAAAATGTTGATGTTTCCATTGTAGTTCTTCCACCAGTACCATTTAATGTCACCTTCTCGGTGAGTAAAGCCATCAAGGGAGGTCTAGTTTCGGTCTACGTCAACTGGGATGTTAACCAGACTGATGTTGATTACTTCATTGTGCAGGTATTTGAATATCTCTCTTACTTTTAGCTCAATAAGTTCACCTTTTTATGTCGTCACATCCCACTTTTCAGGTATTTTCACTTTTGTCAAATCTCCTTAGTGTAGTTTTCCTCTTATTTCTTAAAATGAAGGACAGGAACCTCTCTAGTGCGATGAATGGATAACCTGTGTTTGGACAGACATGATGGTATTTAGAAAATGTTGGCGTGAAATGAACAGTTGTCTTTATTCCCAATGTCTCCAGGCTAAACGGCTTCACACCCAAGGGGTACCCAAAGGTAACGCTTCAGCCTACGAGTGGCAGACCTACGGCACCGTGATGGGTGAACATCGCCGTCTGCCGGTCCGGGATGATCCAACGACCGGTGTGGGTTTATTCGAGGGAGACTTCAGAGTCAGGGTCATTGCCGGAAACCAGTTCTTGGAGTCCAGCTCGGAGGAATTGTCATTCAACGGTAAGTGTGAGGCATTAATTAATAGTAATAATAATAATGGCTTCTTATATAGCGCTCATATCCGTCACTCGACGACACTCAAGGCGCTTCAACATTAAGTATTTTCCTGCAAGGTATGTGGGGCTTTGTTTGGAGTATGAGACCTACTCCTTTACATAGCACCATGTAATGGTTTACAAGGTGCTGTGGCGCAATATGCTGCCAATCAAACCAGGAACACTGGGGCGAACCCCTTCTCTTTTCGATAATTGCACTGGGTTCTTTTACGTACGTTACACAACACACAGGGGCCAACGGCTTTACGTCCCATCCGATGGACGAAGCAATAATGGTTAAGTGTCTTGCTTAAGGACACAAGTGTCACGACCGGGACTCGAACCCACACTCTGCTGAGTCGGAAACACCAGAGCTTGAGTCCAGTGATCTTATCCGCTCGGCCACAACACGCCATTCTGTTGTCATGGTTTGTATTTTTGGTCTTGAAACTCTTGTGGTTGGGGCGACTGTTGTCTGGAAATGCCGTTGATGATTTGGTTTAAGTTAAGCGTGTCGGTAAAAAATTGTTTATTCCCAACACCTGTCTTTGAAAGTACACAAGCATCATCATAGCGGTTGGGTGTCGTGGATGAGTGGTTAAGAGCACTGGACTCAATCTCTGGTGTTTTTGATCAGCAGAGTGTGGGTTCGAGTCCCGGTCATTGCACTTGTGTCCTTGAGCAGGATACTTTACCACAATTGCTTTGTCCTTCGGATGGGACATTAAGCTCTCTAAGTCCCGTGTACTAGGATTGGTAGTGCACCTAAAAGAACCCAGAACACTTCGTGGAAGAGTAGGGGTTAACCCCGGTGTTTCAGGTTCACGTAGCAAGCACCCTTGTTTACAGGTTTCCTCAGGCAGTGTTTAAGTTCACTTATGAGGCATCCTTGGTTTCATCATAAGAATTATACAATAATAATAATAATTGATTTGTTGTTTTATTCCAGAAGGAACATACCCCATTACCCTGGGGAGGGTTACAATGTCAATATATAAAATTAAACAAATTACGCTTTACATCATGTTAAAAAAAGTTTTTTAAAAAGCAAAAAGCATCAATGTTAAACTAATTATTTGAAACATTGATTTCCCTTAACTTAACAGACATGGGATTATACTTGGCTAAGCAATACACAATACCCCTTTCCTTGGAGGACCAATAATAGTAATAGCAATAATAATAGCACACTATAAAACTATCTTTGATGTATACCCTTATTCTTAAGACATTGAGATACAACACTTTTGCAAGGTGCTCCTCTGTAACCAGTGTAAAGGGCCGGTCCCACTACGGCGATTACGATAACGATAATGAGAACGAAAACGAGAAAATAAATCGCTGCAAATACTTACCAATGGTGGTTGTCACACTGATACGGTAACGATAACGATATTTTATAACGATACGATCAAAATCGCTCAAATCGTTTTGGGAACGATTTTCTTAGAGTTTCGACGATACGATTTGTACTTTTGACCAATCAGAGTTGAGCTTATATGCATGACCGAATGCATGACTTCTATTGTGGCTATGACCGACTGGTTGTAAAGTGCTACTCCTTAACATTGAGGTTGCAGCCGTTAGCCACAGCCGTTTCAGAAGTTGCTTGAATCGGCCACAACCCAAGACTGGAGGGAAAATTTTGCCTAATATTTCTGCATGATGAGAATCAACAGTCATTATTGCACAAGAAGTCCGGGCACGTTGCATTTTTTTTTTGACATTTCGCATGGTTACTGTGACTTAAATTTATGGAATTTATAACGCTTTCTGTCACCTTTATCAAATCGGTTCTGCAGGGTCACTGGAAATTTTCAAGAAACATCTGCAAACTCTCGAATTTAATTATTGATTGCTAAGGACCAATGCCCCTCCCATTATTTGTGCCTTTATTTGCTTGGCTAAATGTTACTGTTTCTTTAAGAGCTGTAGCACAGTGTAAGAGTACTCTATAAATCCTCATTATTATTATAATTATTAAAAGTTTCTACTTGTTATCTTGTTTCTACATGTAGTGATAAAACATTTGACTGGCGGATCGCGACCTTCTGCTGGCTGTAGAAATCCTGAATTGGTGATTCTACTTACTGTATTCAGCATCTATCTTTGAGTGTATTCCTCATAGCAGTGTATAGGATTCAAAGTGAGGCTTGATACTGAAAATAGACTGGTGCTCTTGATAATGATTTACTTTCAATGGCAGTTGTAAAGTGGGAGACAGGGAGCCTGATTTTTAGACAATTTGTATGAGTTGTCTCAACACTAAAACCTGTGAGGTTCAAATGGATTCTGAATGCTTTACAATGGAATGGTGCTAACTTGACTTAAGTGTGTTATTTTACACAGTGATAACAAATATCAAGTCGAGAAACTAGTCATTTTTTTTGCATTTTGAGGATTTTCTCCCCGATTGTGTCTTTTAAAATAATCCCATTTTAACTTTGTGGGCGAGTCAGCGTATTGACATTTTAATAACTAAGCTTGCACAATTATGTTTAGTTTTCATTTTGATTATAGATTCTTCAAAAAATTACAAATACAGGGAATGAAAGATTTATATCTTTACAAATAAAATTTGTAGCAAGAAAACTCTTGAGTTAACATAGCGTTTTGCCAAGGCGCAACCAAGGGGGGACTCGCTCCGAAGGCTTGAGACGATTTTCAAAACAACTTTTATTTCATTTTTTCTCATAGAGGGGGAAAATAAAAAGGGAAGCAAGAATTGTAAACCGAAGGAGCATTTTGGGCATTGACCTGGGACCAAATGTCACGGCTCTGCTTGCTGTGAAATTCTGCACTTACGGCCCATAGAGTTATGTGCTTTGCATGGTGTCATAACAGAGTTTGTCTTTAAATATTTCAGTGACTGGCCAGCAGGACCAA
The DNA here is from genome assembly GCA_023634235.1 of Pisaster brevispinus. Classification (NCBI taxonomy): domain Eukaryota; kingdom Metazoa; phylum Echinodermata; class Asteroidea; order Forcipulatida; family Asteriidae; genus Pisaster; species Pisaster brevispinus. The sequence continues at coordinate 4,598,931 of JAMKCF010000013.1, forward strand.
TTAGCTTGCTGCTTCACTAGTCCATCAGCTTATTCACTGGTCCGTACTCCATATTAAATTGGGATGTTTTTCAACATTGAACTAGCCAGTCAGACCACTTGGAGAGTATTTTGACTGGTCCTCAGGTGTTTTAACTAGCCAATGCAACATAAATGAATGAATTCCGCAGCAAGCAGATGAAATTGCACCCCACTTTTTCATTAAAGTGTTTCATTTTACAGTAGAAGGCAGAATTTATTTAATTTATTTCCAAGCCTCCACCAAAGAAACTTCCTGTGTAAGCTGCTGATTCTTGCCGTATGCAGTTGTTAAAAATAAAAATTTGCAGTTGTTAAAATAACAATTTATTGCCAATTTAAACTTTACAGTTACTAACTTTACACCTGTTTACTTGAATTTTTACTGACTTTGTCCTTTAGATTTATCCAAGCTACTTTCACATAATTATATATTATGATAACTAAAATACATTTGAAATGAACCACCTTAACTCAAGACTCAGTGCTCAGCGGGTGTAGATTGTATTCAGGCCTTAAAATTACACTTTCCACTAGCGTCACTGTTCCCTACAACACATCACACTAGGAATGTGCATCAATTTACCTAGTACCAGCGTCATTACAACCTCGAGCCCGTGCTACACAATCAACACTGCATTGAGTTGACTTTTATTGAAACTTATGTTCAACTTTTAAAGAAAGTGTTCAAATGCAATCAAGAGATGTACAGTTGTAAAAAAATATATTGTTTATAAAAATTTATTCGAATTTCATGAAGTATTTGCCAAAAAGTTTGAAACTTGTTGCAATAATTTTCATATGTTGTGCTTTGTTTACATTGAACTCAAAGTTTGAATTGAAGAGTTGTGTGAAGCCAAAGTTGTATTAAAACAATAAATCCCAGGCACCTGATTTCTCAGAATTTTTTTCTGATTTCCACATTTTCTCAAAATCTCCTTGAGCCTTAAATTGAAGATTTCTTGAAGTAACCAGTCAACCAAAGGGTGAAAGAAATGGTCCACATTGTGTTCAACCCCGTAGTTTTGTATCTCTTGTGATGCACAGACTCTATAAACCTTCTGCATTGTAACATCTGAGAGGTTCTGGGGGGAACCCAGGCACGCCAGCCATTTTCAAGACTGTTCGCAGACCTCAACCCTTATTCCCGACATCTTGCCGAATGTGGATTTCAAATGTGACTGGCAGTCAGTGTGGCTCTTCCATGATGCTTCTGTACCCCCTCTGGTCATCCACCATTTTAAGGAACACTCTGTGTTTTCTGTCGTGGAACTGTTTTGTCTTGGGATCAGGGCGGATGACATCACCGGCTCCTCCCATTGACTGCATGGCATCCTGGAACATAAGAACACAAGCTGTGTTGTTTTACACGTGATTTACTTACTTTTCAAAGTTACCTCTCAAAACATTTGAAATGATTATTTCCCCCTTTTCCTGTACAAAAGCTTACCCCAAATCATGTGACATCGCAACTGTCTCTCTAGCTGGAAGAATTCAAATTTTAAGCAGTAACTTGACTAAAGCAAGTCGGTGTACCAGACATTATTCAAGTCTGAGGCCGTATCTGAATTTGCAGCTGCAGCTATGACTACGACTGTTGCTAAGGGTGTTGCTAAGGGCGCCCTATACTTCAACGAATGATGACGGGACGATCCAGCCGTTGCCGCCAATTTGGACATGGACTAATTTGCACATGGCTTTAAAAAGTTGCTTAACTTGCAACTGTACCTTCGCCTTCATTCTCACTGGCCTGTAAGCTGATATTATGATAGTGAATTAGTGGTAAATTTTTTGAAAATGACACACCTGAACAGTTGGGAACCAGCCAGAGGCACGGGCACCAAGTAAAGATGCACCAATGAGAACAGACTCGCTCTCCTTGGGTAGAACAATGGGGAGACCTAAAAAAAAAAAGTAATAGGGAAAAACAAAGCTATTTTATTTTCTCACTCCAAAAACTGCAAACTTCCATCTTTTGGATTGGAAATTAAACCTTGGCTCTGTGCGCTTGGATGAGAAGTGCATACAAAAAAGAACCCAAAACATTGTGAGAGAGATATTTTTTTCTCCTAGCCTTTTGATAACCTTGTCCCTCTGCGTTTACCCACCCTTCCCCGCTTATATTGTGGTACAGCCTACCCCCTCGCATCAATCACACCCCTGAGCAGGTTTTGCATCAGTCCAGATTCTTTTGTTAACCCATCCATATTGACATGATTGAGGAGGAGGTAAATTCAAATGACCATGTGCAGAGGCAGTGTGCTGGCAGGGTGCTGGGTGCTGTGCTTGAGAAAGATGCACATGTACATGTACATGTTCATGAAGGGCTCTGCAGGTTTTTTGCCAGGATGTGGATGAAGAAAGCCAAACTTACTACCATTACCAAGTAAGTTCTGTTGATTTAAAATAAGTTTTAAAGCCTCCCTGAGTGTAGTTGTGGTCCATATGCAAGACATTAATGTCTCCATGGGTGCATGGGCGTATGGGGACTCTTTGGATGAGCATAGAGCAAGGCTGTCCATGCTCTATGGGTTGAAGGTTTGATTTGCCTGAAATTGATTACAGATAAAAACACTACCAATTTCTACTACCCAGTAAAAGTCTTTTTTGCTTTCTCTGTCAAGTTTTTTCTTTTTGCTGTACCTGAAACTTGTCTACACTGTTGGGAGGGTTAAGTAGCATCCCCGTTGCCCCCCCCCCCCCCCCAGTTGAACACCTGCCACTGTCTCAGTAATGCAAGCCTAGTTTGAAACTGGCTCACACTTTCATGTATACAGTCAAACACGGTATAAAGGGCTTACCCTGCAGTTGTAATGATCCAGATTAAAAAAAAACAACACACGATTGTGAGGGTCATGAAGTCAAGACTACCCAGTTAACATAACAATCTTGGTTGCATCTTTTGGGGAGTTAAATATCCCTTTATTTTTTACAGCGTAGTGCGCATTTTAGGCGACACGGCGTTAACAAGCTTACCATAATTTGTACGCGCAATTTCATTCCCAAAATGGCAAGCATTGTGGACAGTAGCTGCATATGATGTTGGTGCAAATTAGGAATGTGGAATAGAGCTATTTACCCACATTAGCCTTGTACATACAGTGAGGTCTATTGCACCGGGCACAAATTAACTTGGTGTAATGTCAGGGTTTGGGTTCAGGTCCCGATCATGGCAATCGTGACCTCAACTGCGTTTTAAGCACCGAGGGTTTCTAACCCCACGCTTTGAGAAAGACACTTGACCATTAGTGCTTCGTCTTTTGGATTGGATATAAAAACTGCATGTCCCATGTGTTGTGTGTAATGCCTGCTTAACACACTTCTCATTAATTATGAGACGGCCATGTTTGCCCAGTGGTGTTCTGGCATGGCTGGTAGCAAATTGTGCCATATCATCTCATCTATTTGTTTTATTTAAGAAAATCATCGCAAGAAACAACAACAAAAATAGGAAAAAATATACCTAAGTACCACTACATACTATTTGGTTTTTGCCCTATGTGTATGGAAACATGGTCAACTCGTACCCAGGTCAACTCGCACCCAAAATATTGTACCCAAGTTAACTCGTACCCAAGTGAACTCGTACCCAGGTTAATTCGTACCCAGGTTAATTCGTACCCAGGTTAATTCGTACCCAGGTTAACTCGTACCCAAGTCAACTAGTACCCAAGTCAACTCGTACCCAAGTCAACTCGAACCCAAGTTAATTCGTACCCAAGTCAACTCGTACCTAACTCGTACCGTTTGCAGAGGAAAAGTTCCCCCGACTGCATGATGATCTCAAGTTATCCACAAAAAAGTAATAAATAAATAAATAAAATCCACAGGCAAATCACTCGGGTGTGTTTCGAACCCAGACCATTGCCTTGGTAGAGCAGGTGCCTAACCACTAGACCAGCCCGGTGGCTGGAGGCAGTTTAAACCCTATAATTTATCAGCGGGTACCATAACAGTTTTAATAGATGTTAATTTTACATCAGGGATAAAGAATATTATTTGATTTTTTGCCCTTACACCGATGCAAAATTGCACCGTTGTAGTGATTTCAGTGTTTTTTTAAAACTCTTTTTCTATTAGGCGCAAACAATGTATTTGCATTTACCTCCAAGGTACATTACCTTACAAAAAAAAAGTAAATGACATGAAGAGAGTACTGAAGGAGGGCTTGTTTAGGAACAATGCAAATGAAAACTACAGGTTTAATTGGGCAGAAGGGTTGAGTACCCTAGTTTTGGTGCTGGTTCGGATTGTCGATTTGTATTGGAATCATTAGAAAAAGAAAAAAAAACAGAAGTTGAAATATCCATCTAACACAACCCTGTGACTTGGTTCATAATTACAGACACAAATCTATCTCACCTATGACGTCAGCATGCGTTTGCACAAAGAGTTGATTCTTGCTGAGTCCACCGCAGGCAAACACCATTGATATCTGATGACCAGCGCCCTCTATTGATGACATGATATGCCTTGTACCATGCTGCGTGCAAACAAATGACAGTTGTAAAACATCAGCATTCAATTCAAACCATGGTCTGTGAAATAGATTTAAACAAAATTTAAACGTGATCTATCTCTTTTAATTTTTAGGTATGTAACAAGAATTAAAACAAACGACATAAACAATCTTAAGAGCAATTAATAGTACACCAAAACATAATTTCATATTGAAATTTCTATTTGATTGTAATTTTGATAAAACTTACAGCAATGGCTTGCACTGTTGCCAAGTAGAGTACAGCAAGGTCATTGATGGAGGTGGATAGGGACAGACCACTTATCTAGATGGTAGAATAGACAATTCATTTAAAACAATGAGACTTAAAGTATGGCAACAGACTGTACACATGCAAGTCAGTCAGGTCAGTCAGGACGGTCAAATCAGTCAGGTCAGGTCAGGTCAGGCTGGTCTGGACAGTCAGGTACATCAGCCAGGTCAGTCAATCTGATCAGTCTGGTCAGTCTGGTTCGTTTTGTTCGGTTTTAATTGTTCAGTTTTGTTCAGTCAGGTCGATCAGGTCAGGTCAGTTAGGTTGGTAAGATCAGTTTTGTTCAGTCAGGTCATGTGAGTCGGGTCGGTCCTGTTGGTCAGGTCAGTCAGGTCGTCCAGATCGGTCTAGTCACAGTCTGGTAAATTTTGTTCAGTCAGGTCAGTCAGGTCAGTCAGGTCAGTCAGGTCAGTCAGGTCAGTCAGGTCAGTCAGGTCAGTCAGGTCAGTCAGGTCAGTCAGGTCAGTCAGGTCAGTCAGGTCAGTCAGGTCAGTCAGGTCAGTCAGGTCAGTCAGATTCAAATCCTGCTCAAGTCAATTTGTCTTTGTTCACCCCATTATTGATTTACATTTACCCGTTCAGTTTCCCTTGTGGTTTTACTTGAAAACACAAAATTTGGCATACGTTAGTTAAAATGTTTAAACAAGAATGTACTATGCAGTAATGCTCAAGTAAGCAAACAATATGCAAACACTGCAAAACATGCATGTGGGTATCGAGCGCCAGGCTCAAATCTCAGCCAATGATAGAGGTTTTCCTTTGACCTCTAGTGAGGGCGCTGTTTGAGAATGTGACATCATATTGAAGGGGGTGTACTGTGTTTTTAAAGACGCTGGCATACCATTCCTTTCAGACTAGAGTCTGCCAATGGTGAGCGGTTGCCATGGAAATCCGGCCAAACATGTAAATCTCTCGTCAATTCTGCCATTGACACTGTTCGTTGAGATGCTGCCATAATTTCAAGTAGGCGGTACAAGTGCTGATATACAGTTACACCACTATAAGGAATTAAAGAAGACATGAATTACTTGTATTCCGTTTGGAAGTAGCTTTTGCCTTGAAATTTGTGCGTAACAAAATCAGGATCTGCATTTCTTTGTTATAATATATAATCCCATCCCAGGTCCTTCAAAATCTTCCAGAGGATTGGGATGAGTTTTGAGTGATCTAGGCACAGGTGACATTTGCCTATTCGCCGTATTTTTGACCACGTGAGGGCGTATGTGGATAAATTTCACATGATGAAAAACAAGTAAACAAACAGGGTTTTTTCACTTTTTTATTGCTATTTTTTTATGTATTTCTTCATTGGTGCAAGAAAACTACAAACAGGCAATTATAATAAGCTAAAACTGCTATTGTGATGCAAGACATTCCCTGATGACAGCGCCCTCATGCGGTCAAAAATATGGTCAATTGACTCCTTGCAGCAAAGTCACACATGGCTACTGTCTACTGCACTTGGCATTTTGGGAATCAAATTGCACAGCTAAATTATGAAGCCTGTAAATGCTGTGATGCCTAAAATGCACACTACGCTGTATATTACACTGGACATTGTCTTCCAAAATGGCGCAACCAAGATTGTTGTGATGATGACACTGGGTGAATTGGGTCAATACTGTAGGTGGCAGTGAGGATCGGTCCTACACACATAACTCACTTTGATTTATTCTGGCAGATTGTGGAAGTATAAACTTATGGACAAGTCAAAACAATTTTGTAGCAGTGATAGCGCAACAGCTCTGCCGCGACTCTCGCAATACTGTTTGGGGAGACTGCTCTCGTGAGACTGCTCTCGTGAGACTACTGGTGTAAGACTGCTGGCTCCTGAGTACTGCCCCATTTAAATGGGGCCATAGTCACAAGAACAGTATAGTCTCGCAGGAGCTAGCAGTCTGCGAGAACCTCACAAGTGTCAAGAGATTTGCGGAGAGAGTTGGTACGCTATAATCACCGCGACAAACGACTTGGCCACAAGTCTAGTGGAAGTGGGGATCCTTCACCAACTCATATCGGTTAATTTCCTAGGATTGCCAGAAGTAGGGATTCTACGTAAACTTATATCTGTCGATTTTGGAGACTCATGTGTAAAACTCACTAAAATTAAAAATAATGAAACCTCCCTGATGAAACTCCAACAGATCAATGTTTTGTCCTATCACATCTGAGAAACCATCTTGGTGAGGAATGAAAAAGATAAACCTACTTGTTTTCAGCTTCCGTCTTGAGTGTTTGGTTTGCCGGATGGGATTCAATAACATGATCTATGAGTTTACCAGACACACTCTGCCCTCCTTCATTCAGCCAATAACCTGGGACCATTGCACTAAAGTACGGTCCCCAAACACCAGGGACAAACGTTGGCTCTTTACTGATCTGCTCAGATAAAAGGAGAAAAGGTGAAATATAATGAAGGCAAAATAATCAATTGTTTCAGTAAAAAAAAAGTTTCTTGATAATAGTTCAAAGTCAAGTAATAAACAACAAAGGAAACTGACTGGGTAAATCGCTCAGTTGGTAGAGCGCCGGTACGTTAATCCGGAGGTCGTTGGTTCAAGTCCCGCTCCAGTCAATTTTTCTTTGTTCAAACCCAAATTATTAAAAATTTACCTAGCTCAGTTGGTAGAGCGGCGGTACGTTAATCCGGAGGTCGTTGGTTCAAGTCCCGCTCCAGTCAATTTTTCTTTGTTCAAACCCAAATTATTAAAAATTTACCTAGCTCAGTTGGTAGAGCGGCGGTACGTTAATCCGGAGGTCGTTGGTTCAAGTCCCGCTCCAGTCAATTTCTCTTTGTTCAAACCCAAACTTGACAATAGTTCAGCGAAAAGTTGTTATCCTGTTTAGCCAGGCTTCTTTATTGACTTCAAAAAGTAAATAAGTAGACCAAAAAAAATCTGCTCTATAAATGTTGCGGTTGAGTGGTCTAGTAAACAGAAAGGGAAGTTTTTTTACTCACTGCCATATGGCAAGACGACGTTCCACTTATGAGAGCTAACCGTGATGTCATTGTGACATCATCATTTGACATTCCGCAGCAAGATACATCTGTGCCAAGCACACCTAGCAAAAGAAAATTGGGTATAAGATAGAGTCAATGGAAGGAAATGAAATTCAGAAATAGATTTTTAGAAATCACCCAAATACAAGTCCCTTAATTTTATCTCTTAAAACCCTTCTCCTTCTTTATCCTCTTTGCCGAAAATTCAGAAAGACCGAGTGTAGGATAAATAACAATTGCTTGTCACTGGGTCAGGCATTGGTATCTTATCTAAGTCCAAAGATGTTGGTGTGGATTGACAGAGGAGAGGAGGATATTGGAGGACTAAGGTCACCTGTAGGGTTGAGACGTTTAACATGTTGATTGCCGCCTACGAGTATATTCGTAGTAACAAGTGTACCGAGTATACTCGTAGAGAATGAAAGGTTTTTGTATTGTTAATTGAATACGCTGGCATCACTGAGAACGCAACAGATACGCTTCTGGCAGTGGTGAGGTCATACATCCTTAGAATTTGTATGTTCACATTTTTTGTGTGTGAGTGTTTTTGCTGTTGGTATGCGCGCATGCGCACCACACTTGGTAAATGGGAACGCCCTACGAATCTATGACCGGCAGTCAACGTGTTAACCAGTTAACTTTTTAACCATAGAAAAAAAATACAGGCCTGGAAATAACCCACACCGTTCCACAGCAATTGCCCGTGGTGCCCTGTGCTTTTGCTGTGGTGCCCTTTGCAAAGTTCCAATACAAATTTACATTTTCCTTATACAGTGCCCCCTACCAGAGGAAAATTGCCGTGCCCCTTCAAGAGAGAAAGGCTTGAAAATATGTTGAATCTGTTCCCAAATTTCCTTAAAGGTTAAACGGAGCCAACAGTAAAAAAAAAAGAAGAGACCTTCCACTGGTCCCAGCTATAGTTGGGGCCGATTCTACAGTTGGGACGGAACATATCTTTAACATACCTAGACCTCCAGCATGGGCATCAATAATGGAGGTACCTACAGGCGTTCCTGGCAGGAGGCCAAGTTCTGCTGCTGCCTGATTGGTCAGCCCAGAACCAACAGGCTCCCCTGGCGACAAGACAGTAGTACCTGTAATGCGGGAACAAACATATTTCTAACAACTTAGGTCCCTTAAAATGAAGAATTAAAATGGGAGAAGGTGAAAGGTTTGCCAAGCAGAAATGTTAGTGAACAAGGAGTCGCTGCTGTACACCATAATGCTTTAATGGGTGTGCATAACATTGGTAAGATTGAAAATGTAAATGTTCACCAATTTCAATATAACTTACATGGTGTAAAGACGGTCAAGTTGGAAATATTCCCTGAAATATTTTTACCTGAAATGCTGTAGTTTTTGAGAATTGAGCAAATTTGTTTGTGCGATACGAAAACGTGAAGTTTGAAAATATAGTGAAAACCTATGAGACGTTTAACCAAATTTTCTCATGACTCTGATGACCGATTGAAATGTTGAGTCACACAAAGTGCAGATACTGGTCTTTGACACTTATGAATCTTGTCCACGTGTGCGTGCTTTGAAAATAATTTGGATTTCTTGAAAAAATGGAACACATTAGGCCAGACTATTTTGTGCGGAAAAAAGTTCTACCATCAAAAGCTTGCATAGTTTTTCAATAGTTTTTCAAGTGTTTAACACGTGACCTGTGGTGACCTGGGCCCAATTTCATAGAGCTGCTTAAAAAGCACAAAAAGTAGCTAAGCACAACCAGATTGTGCTTACCAGAATAAGGTTACCAGCCAAAATACCATGTCACATGCACCATTTCTGACTGGTATCCTGCTAATTTTTTGCTAAGCACAACATTTTCTGCTTAAGCAGCTCCATGAATTTGGGCCCTGTATTGAAGGTAAAGAGCAGCCTTACCAATTTTAGCGTAATTCTTTTCCTTGAGATCCTCGAGACCGATTTCTTCCCAGAAGGAATCACTCCACTCTGTCCTCCCGGTCTGATCAGCTTGGTACGTCCATTTACAAACCACTGAGCACAGAGATCTAGCCAAGCAAACTTTGAAGTGAATCAACTTTGAAATTTCAAATGAAAAGGAACACTGCTAGGAAACGTTATTCTGTCGAGTAGATAAATTACCAGAGTTTTGTGATCAAATTTTAAAGAATCTGCACACTGGAGGTCCCGTGTGTTGTGTAAATGAACCCAGTACAATATTGTTGAAGAGGTTTGCCCCTGTGTTTCTGACGTGGTTGTCTGCAGATTGCACCACATTACCTTGTGAAGGACACGCTATCATATAAATGGTCCTCACAATTCAAATGTAGCTCTGCATATCTATCATATACTGAGCACTTCTTTTACGTTGCCTGTCAAGTATGATAAAGCCGTATTCTTTTTCAGTAAACTTGAATCCTCAATTCTGATTGGTCGATTCATAGCAACAAGAGTGTGATGTTAACCTTTATTGCACAGCCCATATAAAACCCGATTCTAATGCGCTGTTCTAACTCCGCATGTTGTGCTATTTGAAGCTATACGCACAAGTTTGCTTGAAGATAAGCTTGTTATCACACACGCGCTCATGGAATACGGAAAAATGTTGCGCATCTGCGTCCCATATCCAACGAGGCTGAAGAAATCAGAAGTGCTACATTTTTCCCGTGTTCGACTTACACTTGTGTGGACACTAATAATACACATTATTATTCATCCCCAGGGGCCAAAGTGTATCAACTTGCCAGCTCTGGGTAATTTCTTGTACAAAAATCTGTATTTGTTTCTTAGTCTTATTAATATAAACGAGACTCTCATTTTCATCACCTTGACAGTGTTCCAGTTGCCCTCCACGTCAAATAGTCTGGCAGATCAAAGAAGTGGCCAGCTCTGTCCCAACACTCGGCTCTGAGATTCTGAGATGCAAGGAAAACACAGCAAGTTCAGATCGGTCATTTGAATGGAGTAGGTGAGTACCTTAAGATACATTGGCCAACTTTCATGGTGCGGGGTAACACAGAATTCTGCACTTTGCTGGTTATTCACACTCTTGTAGTAAGCAATATTTTCTGCTTAGAAGCCTGTATGCAAATTTACCCATGTGTCTACTCCTGGGCCCAATTTCATAGAGCTGCTTAAGCAGAAAACAATGCTTAACAATTTCCTGCTGAGCAGAAATGAGCAGGATACTAGTCACAAATTGTACACGTGACATGGTAGTTTGGCTGGTAATCTTATTCTGGTAAGCAAAATTAAGCAGCTCTATGAAATTGGGCCCTAGGCTTAGCAGAAATACAAATCTGATAGCTGAAACCATTAGAGACACGCTCTCATAAAAAATGTGACCTATTACAGTCTATGGGAACACCTCAAGGCTTTGGGGTTTTCATAAGAAAAACAAGCCAAAGTGTTTAACCTGTCAAATTGCCCTTAGCACCCTACGTTACACCCACCCAGCACGCCCAGTACGCCCAGTGGGGATAGCCTATTTTACGAGACCTGCAGATGTTGCAATAATTAATTGAAGAGTACCGGTACTGCTAAAAAAAAAACCTTTATAAGAAATAAGTTAAGAATGAAATAGGTCGCACTTTTCATGCGAGTGTCTCTCTAATGACAGATTACCAGCCAAGCGTCTAGTAATTGCTTGTCACCAATTCAAAGTGAATTTCTACTATACCAGACACAATTTGCTAAGCACCATTTCTCATGCTTAACAGCTGTATACAATCGGGCCACAGACAATGTAGTGAAACTTGCTTAACCTGTTTCAGCCACAGCAGTTTAGGAGGTTGCATTTCCAGTGATATACTCCCTCCGACATAGCGCAGTACGTCATGCTTTGTTGTGTTGATCTCAGCGGCCTGCTCTGATGCTCTGTGATCCATCCACATGACTATATTCCTTTGATTATCCCCTGATGACAGCCCAGCAAAATAAAAATGGCATAGTAGAAAAATGTTAACTTGAATCACAGAGAAAAGTAATGTAGCGGGTACAGGTACCATAAACTTTCACAGAGTGTACCATACCGTCCAGGCTGACATTGGGTGCATGGCAACCTCATTCCCAGGGGTGATCAATCTCGCCGCGCCATTTTTTTTCCCAGCATGCCTTGCTCGATCATAACCCCTGGAATTGGTTCATTAAAATGTGCTAGAATCTAGCACATTTTAATTAGGCCTGTGGTCGATCCACTGTATGCGCCCGCTCAAGTATGGTAACGCGCAAAAGAGGCATGCTGCCCATAGTAGCAAGGCTGGGTGCATGGGTTTCCTCGAGCTGTTTGTAACAGTTGGTATTACGAGGAAACCCGATGGCCTTTGTACTCTAGTCTCCTGTGGAACTTTGTGGCAATGAGCCAGTTGGGCAGGAAAGTGAATCAACAGTAATGGGGTTTTATGGGCATGACGCAGGGACAAATCAACCAAAAATTTTTAATCTGAAAGCTTAGGCCCCTATGGGGTAAAATCATCGTGTTCATCGGAGCTAAATCAAATACAGTTATATTTTAACCACTTCGGAAACATCACAGTACAAACATAGAGAAACAAACCACTATTTTGGCAGATGGGGGAATCAGGTTGGCTGAGTGGTTTCTTTTCCTGCCTTTCGTTTCAATGGACCCCGGTTCAAATCCCACCGGGGTAATGGCATGTGGATTGGGTTTTCAGTCCCTAACTGATTGCATGGGTTTTCCCCCATTGGGATTTTCCTCCCACATTTAAAACAGAACATTTCTCCTTGTTTTCTATTCATTCTCTTATTGCCACTGATTATGATTTTGGATGTGCAATAACAAAACAAAACTTAAAATAGGCCTAAATAAATAATAAATAAATAAACAAAAATAAAAGTAAAGTATTTGTAGAAAAAAAAGAAGGATTTATAGGAATAACATCCCATTAAAAAAGTTACTAATCTTCTTTTGTCTGAATACACTAGACTTGTCCCAGATATATCTCACCACTCTTGCTGACCGTGATTGGTTGAAAGTTGGTGTCCATGGCAACAAGAGAGCAGGTTGCATCAAAACCAATTCCCTTGATTTGACTTGTATCTAGTCCTTCCACCACTACCTGTTTTGGGAAGAGAGTCCAATTGAGTAAAAGCCAGTATTTTAGATCCAGGTATATCTGTTACAGAAGGCAGCGCTTTTGGGAACAACAAGGATTCTGAGAAAGACCCTTGAGATCTAAGGCTACAAGACATAGCCCGACTCGAGGAGTTACCGGCACAAATGAAAATGTGATCTTTCTTTTGCATGCTGTGATAAGATGAAATAATAATAATTTTAAAAAATAAAATAAAAAAATAAATAAAATAAAAAATAATGTTAAATATAAAACAATATTTTGACTGTCTATTTCTAAGACTGTCTATTTCTAAGTTTTACAAAAATATAAAGTCTTGTACTAGTACAAAAGTAAGTTGCATTGTTCAATTAGACGTACTTTCATAGCTTCACAACATTCTGACCAAATATTCTCGCAGGATTGCTCGTAGATGCCTCCTTCCGACTGCCAAATTCTGATTGGCCGACTTGCTGTTGCTACAATAGTTCCCGTGTTGTTGACTACAGCTGTACGCACGCTGGCTGTACCCACGTCTACACCAATAAACAAACCGAGCGAGGCTTTGTGGTCAACCATTTTCAGCTAAAAATATAAAATATTCAACATTACAAATGTTACTGTAAGAAACAAGTTTTGGGTAAAAAAAACAAAACAATAAACACAAAACTAGAATTAGAAACATAAACCGTAGAGCACTTCTGTATAACATTCAATCAGTGTCTGCTTTTTTGCCCCTCCTTTTTTCGGTCAAGAAACAGGGCTGGGTAAGACATAGAACTAGAACTATTCGGTTCGTTCCGCTATCGTCTCCCCGACCCTCATAGGTCATCATGTACAAAATCCTATTCAAAACTTTTTCCCCTTCACGTTTATGCACCTGGACTTCTCTTTTGAAAACGGAGCTAGCCAAAATTAGGCTCTATGTGTTCATTGTTTTCACAGTGAGCTCGGGGTGGGTCCAGAAAATCCACTCCGCAAAAAAAGGTGCAAAAAATGATAAATTCCCATCGTTTATTCAGAATCGTCGCCTTCCGATAACAAAAATGGCCGCCGTCGCTTGTATCACTGGTATGCTGCGTGCAACGCTGGTCCACGACATGCCGTAAGACGGTATTCAATCAGCCTCGCTACCATGGGCAGCGCGCCGTATCGATACCTCTCGTCACTAAACCCCTGGGAGGGAAACACTGAAAATCAATGCTGATTGGCTAACCAAAATGTACTGCTTTGCGTGCACGCTTGTAAAAAACATTCGAACGCTTGTAGGGCGCTTGTCAGATCCCCCCGGTCGCTTAGTACGCGCGTGTAAAAATGCACGTATTTCGACGCAATCGTTTCAAATGAATCATGTTTTTACATGGTCATCCTAAACTGCATACAGTTAGACGCATCACAAGATCGAAAAAGAATGAGAGGGGCCAGTTGCTCCATGACTTGATGCGTCCTTTGACAGCGCGCTCTGCGTAGTCTCTAACACAGAATAGATCAACCACAGGACTAATTAAAATATCCAATATATTTGGATATTTTGAAGTCACACTTCCAGGGGTTACAATCGAGCAAGGCATTCTGGGAAAGAAAACAAAATGGCGCGTCGAGATCGTACACCACTGGGAACAAGGTTGGGTATTCAATAGTATTCTGTGCGAAACACTGGTCCACAATAAATCAATGGCTTATCTTTTATACGTAAACCGTTGCAACGCGTTGGTTATTGTGAACCAGTGTTGTGCGCAGCATACCATTGATACAAGCGACGGCGGCCATTTTTTTTATCGGAAGGCGACGATTCGGAATAACGATGGGAATTTATAATTTTTTGCACCTTTTTTTTGCGGAGTGGATTTTCTGGACCCACCCCGAGCTCACTGTGAAAACAATGAAAAATAACATAGAGCCTAATTTTGGTGAGCTCCGTTTTCAAAAGAGAAGTCCAGGTGCATAAACGTGAAGGGGAAAAAGTTTCGAATAGGATTTTGTACATGATGACCTATGAGGGTCGGGGAGACGATAGCGGAACGAACCGAATAGTTCTAGGAGTAGGTAAGACAAACAAGTTTTTAATACTTTTCAATGAAAACACCAGGGCCCAATCATAGAAAATATTGCTTTAAAATTGTCTGCTAAGCAGATTTGAGCAGGATACCAGTCACAAATTGTACATGTGACATGGTAGCTTGGCTGGTAACTTTAATCTAGTAAGCATAATTTTGTTGGGCTTTGCTACTTTTTGTGGTGCTTATGCAGCTCTATGAAATTGGGCCCTGATGGAAAAATTTCCGTATCCAGCCACCACTTTTTCATTCGTTATGAAATAAAATAGTATCTAATTTACTCAAATGAGATATTCCTTTGGGTAAAAATGAGTGAAAAAGTGGTGGCAGGATACGGACATTTTTCCCTACCTTAAACCATGGAGGTAGAAATATAAACCCAGTAACTTGGTGCTCCTTTTCAAATTAAATTTGACTTTGACGGCGATATTACAACTCCTTCGTCATACTCTGACAAGTAGTCTGGTGCTCTTTAAACTTTGCACCAATCAACCCTAGTTGTAATACGAGGTTTTACTAAGGCCCCAAAACAACATCATGTGATTGTCACGTGTCCATTGTTATTTTGACCATTCGGCCTCGCGCAGCTTCCGTGCGTCCTCCCCCCCTCGATCCGGCACCAGTCAGAGTGTGTGATCATAAATGAGGCGTGGTGGTGTGGTAAAGACAATGCGTACTTTATAAATATAAGAAACAGAAACACCCTGTAATTAATAGAAAGGCTAAAATCTTAAGAAGAGAATGAATTGGATCACCATGAGGTCTTCCGCGTGTATGTTGTTGTTGGTGCTACTCTACAGACTTGCCGTGTCGCTGCCGTCTACCTCACCGCAAGAATATAAAAAAGGTAGGCACTGGCACCATCATACAGAGTAATGGTGAATCTCAGATCTCTGCTGTAACTTATTAAGGAAAAAACATTCCGCATTCGGCCGCCACTTTTTCTTTCATTTTGAAATGAAATAGTGATCTTATTTAATCAAGTTGGATATCATTCATGTTTAAATGCTTTGGGCATGATGATGATGTTAGGACGGGGGTCGTAACTTTTGTGTCTCAGACTGGATGGTTACGACATGGAGGAAGAAAATTGTCTTCCTCCATGGTTACGATGAACCAGGCATGTGGGGCGCCGTTTGTCAATTAATTGTTTAGCGTATTTTTGACATGTTTTTATCATGGTTTGTAACAATTAGATGTAAAATGTAAATTTTCGGTTCAGATCTCAGGTTTAGCCTGGAGTGTAAATGTCCGGCAAATATGTTTTGATTGATTTGAATTTAATTACATGTTTAGATTTGATCCTTTTGTAGACGGAACTCGTTTAAATGGTACACTTCCCTTCCTGGTCATCGGTGATTGGGGAGGGCAAACTCTTTTGCCGTATACCACTGAGGATGAGTTGGCTTGTGCCAAGCAGATGGGCGTGATTGCTGAGAGAATTTCTTCATCATTTGTCCTCGCTCTGGGAGATAATTTCTATGAAGAAGGAATTCCAACGGATGCTTACGACAAAAGATTCCAGGTACATATTTTACAGCAAACTTCAGATCGCGAGCAGAGGCCCCCTCCCCCCCAAACCCCCCCCCAAAAAACATGACACTCAACTCCCGCCTCATCAGAAGGCACTTTTAATTACATGTATGCGGCAATTAAGTCAGTTCGGGTGTGGTCCCATGGTAATTACCATGCTATAAAGACTTTGTAGTAGCCTGATGATAGATAGATTACCGTATGTTGGCTGCAGACCTTATCTACTCAAGGTTTGTGTATAAATGCATCTGGGCAAAAATCTGTATGTTTCAATGGATACATTGTGTGGGTTTTTTGCAGTGTGTAGACATTTCAATGGGGACTGCTGCCAGCAAACTTCAAAGGGTCATGATGACCTGTTGGAGAACTCAACCCCATGGATGACTAGACTATCTCAAAGGGGTGGGGGGGGGTGTGTGTGTTCTAATAGAGGATTACATGTAATATGACTGAATTTGACCGAACGGCTCTTATGTTATGATAGGAACAAAAAAATAATGTTGTCCCTTTGCTATGCAGAGGGTTAAAAGGGCACTGTGGCAAACATCCCCATGTAGGTGTAAATGGCTCAATAACTCCCCCCCCCCCCCTTGCGCTAGAATTGATGATTTTCTCAAAGACCCCAAACCAGAATCATCAGGCATGATACTTTTCCTACTATAAATATGATTTTTGATGCCCTCAAAAAAATCAACTAAATCTTTTTATTAGCCTCAATCCATAAAAGCCAGTAACATGATGTAGGTCAGTCCTTCTCTAGACAATTTTGCGACTTTTTTTCCTAAGACCAAATTTCACACCTGCAGAATACAGTTCTATATCTTGTTGATATGTTGAAACAAATAAATGAAAAACAAATATGATTACATTTTGATAAAATGCCAATAAAAATTATTAATAAAATTTAGTAAAATGTTTTCCTTGTAAATCTTGACCGATAAATTTACTCCAAAAAGTTAAACTCATAATTACAGTGGCCTTTTTAAATTTTAAATGAACCTGTCTGTTTTGCAGGAAACATTTGAGGATGTTTTTACACATCCGTGGCTGCAGACGCCGTGGCATGTTATTGCTGGGAATCATGACTGGCGGGGTAATATCACAGCCGAACTGGAGTACACCAAGTTATCAAAGAGATGGTAAATTCTTCTTCTGTGTGTTTTTAAACTGGTATATTGTACGCATTCCTGCAGCTAAGGACATTTCTACCACATCTTATGTTACATTGACAACACAGAACAGAAATATTGACCTGATTTTATAAAGCACCCAGTACTAAAAACAGTAAAAAAGGAGCTGGGAAAAGAATTCTTTCTGGGAAAAGAATTCTTAAGAAATATAGACCTCAAACAAGAAATATTTAAGGAGATATTGGTAAAAAAAACAAAAAACATTGAAGACATCACACCGCCATCTTAGAGGTAAAACAGTTATGAAGCAATGGAAATGTGCAGCTACTCGTTGCGTGTTAGATGGGCCAATGAGCAACCTTCTTTTGACCCCTAGCCGAGGGCGCCCTATACACAAATAGTGCCATGTGCTTTGAAAGGTCTGTACCGATTGGGGGGCAGTTCGGTTGTTGAATGACGACATTTAAAAAATGTTTGGTCTTAACATTCTAGAAGCTTAGGCCAGGTTCGAATTGACGACTCTGGCAGTGGCTATGCACAGATTGCTGAAAATTCCTACTGATTTGGCCACGGGACTTACTTTTAAAATAGACAATTAGACTGGCAAGTCTTCCCCTTTATAGAACATTTTGGAACCACTTTGGTCCTACGTATACATTGCATTGCCACAAGAAGGAAACAAACTGGCACACCTGAACGGGTCCCAAAGTTCAAATACTAAAACTGTAAACTTCTTTTTGTCAAAATTAGAAGATTTTGTTTTACAAAAGAATGACTGATACTATATGTTGAACCGAAACGGTTGCTTTGTCAGGAATTTTCCATCACTGTATTACAAACTGGAATACACCATGGAAGGGACAAACTCAACTGTGGTGTTTATCATGATTGACACAGTGGTGCTGTGTGGCGTTCGGGATAAGTGGAGTACACCCGAAGAGCTGGAGGGACCAGCCGATAAAAAGGCTTCTGAAGTCCAGTGGCAGTGGATCGAGACCCAGCTTAAGAATTCTGCTAGGTAAGATCTGACATGCGGCATCGTGGGGTCCTTTCTTAACCTTAGAAATCTCCCGGGGCAATTAAAATACCTCTATTGTTTGCTCTGAAACTACTTTTTTTATTTATTTAGTCTGGTTGTGAAACCAAGAATTTCCTTGATAAACAAACTTAATCACTATATACTAGCCAAGAACCCTGGAGAGAAGACAGGGAAGGAAGTTTCAGTTTTAGATGTGGGAGGAAAAGATAATTATTCCCAGGGAAAACCCATGCAATCAGGTAGGGACTGAAAACCCATTTCTCAGGTGGGATTCGAACCGAGGTCCTAGAGGTTGAAGGCAATTGGAAAGAAACCTCTACACCCCAAGACAACCACCCTATTACCGAACTACCAAAAGAAGGAAATCAAATTTAATCAGGATCTTAATCTCCAGGAGTTGGAATGACTAGCATCCTCTTGCACGATCAAAATGACTAGGATTGTGCATTTATGTTTGTTTTTCTAAATGGATAAACAGTGCGTGTGACTTCCGTTTAACAGTTTAACCGTTTGTGCCGATTCCATAAATGTATGGATGAGCCAACCTCTAAAAGGTGCAGACACACTTTCCGGGTTTTGAAATAGAACACTATGCCCAGTCTTGATCGTCACAAAAACCTCAACCCACAGTCCCTCGTGGGTGTAGTGTTTTGGGGCATAATGAGCCAACCTGTTTTAGCTATGAAGAATTACCACAATATAAGTCTAAGGCCCATGTCACACGAGGCAATTTGCAGGCAACCAGTTCCAGGCAATCTCCAAGAAGAAAAGGCATTCACATTGGATTGCTCACACATTTTTCTTAGGGATATCAAGACATTGTTAAAGAAATTACTCATGTACTACCGAAGTGATCTTGTAGAATGCACTGCAGTTGGTTGCCTCCAAGTTGCCTGTAAAAGTTGCCTCGTGTGACAAGGCCCTATGGGTGAATGAATTGTTTGATAAAGTAGATCCAAAAGAATGCTTACCCGACATTATAGGGATGATTAGTAGCAATACATTTTTACACCGGTCGGTACTAAATAAACTTGGCTTCCAAAATGAAACAGAAAGAGCAGTGCTCTAATATGCATTGTCATTTGTTATTGTATCACAGACAGAAAAAATATCTGTATTTTTCTTTCCTTTATCAGAACTACACACATAACACTGAAAGGGCCTAATGTTCATCAAATTTCATAAAAAATATGTATCAATTACTTTGTTCCTCAAGGTCTAAGTTGTGCTTTTGACAATTGTATTTATTTGTTTCTATAATAATAAAGGATGGCTAGCTTCGGTATCCTACAATGTTGACGTAATGGTGCATGATCAGTATTACCTGGTCACTGGGTCATTTTAATATTTAATTCCTCTAAAAACCATCTCAGCTCCCTTGGGAGTATACAGCCTATGCTGCCAAATATGTAGCCCACCAAGTTAAATCATTCACAAGAACCATCTCTGCTCTCATGGGTACCCATTTACTCCTGGGTGAAGAGAAGCAGTTATAAAAAGTGTCTTGCTGAAGGACACCGTGACGGGGATTCGAAACCCACACCCTGATGACTTTAGCCACCAGAACTTGAGTCTGGTGCCAACTTGACCGCTTAGTCACGACAAGCCATTGAGTCTCACTTAATGAAGACAAAATAACTGAATAGCTACCATATCACATCTAGGGCTCTCCGTAACCTGCGACATCGCATGTTTACAATAGAGCCACAGAGCCTGGATTTCCTGCCCTGAGGCACGGTTTGCACACAGCTCAAAGGAAGAAAACACTGAATCTTGCATTTTATTGGAGTTTGACTGTCTGATTTTTAATCATCTTTTGATATGAAGAAAGGGGGCACTTTGCAAAACCTGTTCAGCTGTTACTTTTATAACACTTTAAGTTATGCGGAAATTACATGTGTATGACACACAATGTAAAATGTTCCATATGACCAGTGTAGTACAATGTATCTTGCCTGCCAGAAAGGCTTATGAAATGTACATAGGGTCACTCTGTGTGTATAATCACAGGTGACATGGTCTACAAACATGATAAACATGCTGTTAAAAGTCACTGCCAAGCAGACCCACTTTTACAAGTTGGAATTCTTGTTGACCTGCTGCAAATAACCCTGCTTTTTGTTTGTTTTTCTTGCAGTGCGGACTATGTGATAGTTGCTGGTCACTATCCAGTATGGTCAATAGCAGAACATGGTCCAACAGCAAGTCTAGTATCCCGTCTCAGACCCATGCTTATCAAGTACAATGTCAGTGCTTACTTCAGTGGACATGACCACAATCTTCAGGTATTAGGTTTCTTTCAAGAGTGCAAGTTTTTTCAAATGGTTGTATTTTTTTTTGCAAGTACTGTACCTGAAATCACTCCAAATTGTTTCAACGTTCAAATGGACATGTAGGCTTATTCTGAAAATAATTTTAGTTGCTTCATTTGAACGCTGGGTTTTAATTAGTCTTTTTAAATTACCCTTAAATAAAGTTAACTACCTTTTCCGTCCATTTATTGATTCAAATTAGAGAGTCATCAAAAAGTTTTAACAGACTTTTTTTTTAGTTCAAATCATTTTCTGTATAAGCCTGCATGTCCATTCACATACTAAATCACATTATGGGTGGTTTTAGATACTTCAAAAAAGTTACACACATTGAAAAGACGTGGATGAGTTGGTAGATAAATAGACAAATTTACTAGAGTTTACAATTTATAGCAAAGTTTTTCTGTGCTTAGGCCATTTAGAATAACAATATTAATGTTCTCGACCACGGCCCTCAAGAGCATTAAAACAATCTCTTTTTCCTCATCCAGCATTTACGAGAAGACTCCTCCACTGTTGATTACTTTGTGATTGGAGCTGGCCACATCGTCGACGGGTCCCAACAGCACAGAAAAAAAATACCTCCAAACTCCCTCAAGTACTGCTTCAGAGACGTCACCAGCAAAGGCGGGTTTGCCTACATCGTTGCGACCCCCGTCAGCATGCAGTTGATATTTGCCGATGGACTGAGAGGACAGGATTTGTACATGGCTGAAATCAAGCCTCGCACCAGAAGCCACAGTAAAGGAAAATATGGAGGGAAGGCCTTCAACAATACCGGAGGCGGCAACTAAATACAACCAAGGCCATGTCCAGGTTTGCAGCTGCATCTTGTATGATCACCATATTAATGTGGATCCACAGCTGCGGCCTCCAATTTGGACACGCCTTATCGCCTCTACAGTTTGTACTTTTATATTACCTTGTCACACAGGGCACTTTTTTACAGGTAACTTGGAGGCAACCAACTGCATGTAAAATGAACACTTCGGTCGTACAACATACTTTTTTTCTATTAGTACCATAACTGTCCCCAAAACAACTATTTGGAAATTGACATGTAAATGGGTTTTTTTTCTTCTTGGAGATTGCCCGGAACCATGCTTGCCTGCAAATTGCTTTGTGTGACATTTGCCCTTAGCTAATGTTTTTTTGAAAACCAACTATGCAAAGTACACCGTAGGTTTTTGGAACTGTTTCGATTGTTTTATGTCCTATATAAATGTATATACAATAAAACCTACCTGTGAAAATGTCATTTCTAAAGGTGGTCTTGTTTTTCAGCGAATATGTCCACGCAGGAAGAACAATCCCTAATAGGAATACACAGTCTGAGAAAGGTTACTGACAGTATACGTTTCTCAGATTCAAATGTTGGGGGATTAAAAGTGATATCTTTTTCCATAACTGCAGTACTTTGAAGTGAAATGTTTCTCAAACTGCTTTATACCATAGCCCAAAGCTGCTGTATACTTCTTACCAAGTAAGTTTTTATTGCCATTAATTTTCAGAGTCATTACCAAACGTATACAGACCCTTAAGGAGCCACATACTGAAACTCTTGGTGCAAGTGTTGCAGAGATCAGAATGATAATCAACTCCCTTGTGCCAACAACTTGGTTAAAATGCCTGCAAACCAATGTGTCAAGAAATGAGCAAGTAAATGAGCAAGTACATGTACAGCATTTATGCTAAGTGTCCTTCTGGCCACCTGGTCTGTGACCCTCTAGTGGAGGGCAATGATGAATGACCACGAGAACTGGCCAGATATCTGGCCAACTTAATAACGATTCTTCAAAACCAAAATCACCTTTGTTCTTTTCCCCGTAAAAATTATCGAATTCTGAATGATGGAATCCTTGCAACGGGAAACCTGGAAGTGATTTTTGGTTTTCCTTTAACCTTACCAACTTTGGCTCTTGGCACATGCTACTCCATCATTCAGAAACAGTCCACTGTTTGGGTGGAACTTAATGGTCAAAACCTCCATTGTAGGCGTGACATTTCGCCATTTCGTAAAGTGTGTGTGCTGGAACACACTTCATCTATCTATAAAAATGATTGTTCGATGATGATATTTTGTTTTCTTATTGTTATTTTTTTGTTTTTAAATTTGTTTCTATGGTATCCCAGCAGATAGTAAGGCCAAAAAAAAAAAAAAACAATAGTAAAAAACAAGTTGTTGACATAACCTAAGGTTTCCTCCCAATGGGTATGCAGAATTATGCCAAATCATTCTAAATGCTTTCTATAGTGTATCGGGTCACTCCATTAATATAAAATAATGTTTATTATTGCAGGTAGTACAGGGAGGCATGCTTCGGCAAATATATGTCTTCCTCCACAGAAAAGTTTATTTTATTACTGTACAGACTTTGATTTTTTTTTAAAGCAATTGATGTGTATATTTTATAAATGCCGTTTCTCAACTGGTCTGAAATAAACAGGTGATATGCTCCTTGTTATGCCTTTTAAGAATGTCGCAGTCTGTTGAAATGAGTTTACTTTATTTAAAATGTTTGTATTTGTTTTGTGGCAGGTGTATTTTCGTGCTTGTTGTCTTTTCATTAATTGTAATCCCAGTACTGTACCAATGTTTATCAAGATTGTGTTCTCCGTTCTTTAAATTGTGTGTACATGTATATAGGGTACCCCCTTAAAGGATTGTAAATTAAAAAATCATTTGTGATTTGCAAGTCAATTCAGCAGCGGCCATTTTGTTGTACTTGTTGGCCACTGCTAGCCTTTTTTAGAACTGGTGTTTACCTTAAAGCCAAAGTATACCTTTGGTTTTTGGAACCGGTTGGTTGTTTTAATCCAATATGTACAATAAAACTAACCTGTGAAAAATTCATTTCTAAAAGCCAACCATGCCAGAAACACCGGAGCAAACCCTTTTCTTAACGAAGTGTATTGGGGTTCTTGTACATTCATTTACAGAACACACTGGACCTACGGCTTTACGTTCCGTGCGAAAGACAAAGCAATTGTAACAATGACATTATATACCACCAGTACTAAAAACATGTACATGTAATGTGCATGCACTTCTTGTTCCAAAGGGTACATAATTTGTGTTACTTGGCTCAAAAATCATACATACTTTAAAGATGCTAGATCTGATTTCTGGCTGATCTAATTGATCCAAAAATTTAGATTAAAGTTTTAAATAGCAATTTTTTTATAGTTTTGAGATAGTTATGAGCTTTCAATTAAGGTATTGCACACACAAATGTGACAATTATAAGTGGTAGTTAATATAAAAAGTGAAAATGAATTGTTGGGATCTCAACATTGTCTCAGGTCCAACAGCTATATGTACACAATTTTGCAAGTTGTCTGCTCAGGACTATAAGGTCATTAATGTAATTTAGATGATTTCATCAAACTGCTTAAATTGCATATTTTAGAACTCCTGTAAATGGAGTTTATTGATTAAGAGTGGTCTTCAGAGTATTTTTTTTTTGGCAAAAAACTAACATTTATGTGAAGTTAAACATTCATTTGTTGGTTTTGATTTATTTTGTTTTCAAATTTGTATGATTTTTCATTTACTGACCTTTTGGTCAATCTGAGCAAGAAATTGCAATTAGGACCTTATAGCACTGAACCGACAAAGTTACATGTATTTTGTGTAGTGTTCAATGCTTAATGCAAAAGTTTGTGTAGGTTTCCGAGAAAAAACATCATTTGTCAAAATCCCTTCTAAGGAAAACCGGCCATGCAACTTAAGCTTGTCATGCCAGATAACTTTGTTGAGACTTCTGTTATATTCACCTTTGACCTTTTGATGTAGCCTTTATGTTTTACATTTATGCCTGTACTGGTAGCATTTACAAACTCGCTCAATGAAAATATTGAAATCAAAATCAACAATACCAAATCCTGTCTTTATATTCTTAAAAATGTGATTTTGGGGGTAATTGTTGAACAGCTGACTTCCCAATTTTACTTCATGTTTAGTGCCATACAGTAAACTGAAAATCACTGTACAAAAGTCCAAGTGATTTGCAATTCCCCCCTCTTTTTGCAATAACATTAATATACTTGTCTTGTATACTGTATATGCGCACATATGCTTTAATTGTTTGCACTGATAATTAAATTGTTTGTATAGTCCATGGAAAAAATCACAGTTGTCTAAGAAACTTTGTTCATCCTGTTTAACTACTTCTCCCCATTGCTTTGTTTATAAATCTCTCAGGGTCGACATACTGTAATCTACAGTTGGCTTCCCGAGATAGAAACTCCTGACATTTTTAGTGATCTGATCACACAAGCACGAGTGGAATACGGGAAAATATAGCACTTCCTGCATCCCCGAAGGCCGAGTTGGATAGGCCTATGGGGTGCAGATGCACTGTATTTTTCCCGTATTCTACGAGGGCGTGTGCGACAATGAATTTATCTTAGAGCAAATAGAGCAATGCACAGATTTATGGTGTTATGTTGGCCGTGCAACATAGGTTTATATCACACCTCTTGTTGCTATGGGTCGACCAATCAGAATTGAGGATTCAAGTTTGCTTGAAGATAAAGAAACTGTAGTCTAAAGAATTCAAATTTAAGTGGTTGCTTGTGACTACACAAGTCATTGTACCAGACATGTTAAAATCCAACTTGCAAATGGCTTCTTGATGAATCACAAAGCTTTTACTAGTTGGTTGTTTGGAGCGTTACTCAAAAACAGTAGTATGGGAAGTTGGTTTATTCTCCTTAATAACAAAATATGGCAATGTACTTTCCCTTTAAACCTACTGTTTGAGTTAACAGTGATTGATTTTGAAAAACAAAATACAAAGGTTATTTTGCAGTCTTAAACTTAAAGCGCGTCTGAATAGACACAATCGGCGACTGCAGTCACATGACCTGTAGTGGGTATAAAATGTAAACAAACCAAGTAAGCAACACGCAGCGTGAATGGAAACGCATGGCTGCTTCCGAGCGCTTCTACTGTAAGGTGGGAAGCAGCCATGCTTTTCCATGCTCACTGTGCATTGCTAACTTGGTTTATTTACCTTGTATACCCACTATGAGTCACGTGACTCCGGGTGCCGATTGTGTCTATTGGTGGATACAGCCATGGCTACGGCTACGGCTAGTTTTCCATGTCACTATGTGTGTAAGTACAGTCAGTGTACCTATAGCCACTAAATCAGATACGCCTTAAAAACTGAATTATTCTTTTTTAAATAAAGGTGCTTAACTAACTTAATTTGAAACTAAAGTAAAAGCCAGTCAACACAAAACACAAACTCATTCTTCAATGGTGTATTTATTAAGCTCATACAATCTATTAAATGTACTCACCAGTAACGTATTTCTGATAAAAAGATTAATTCATCCCACACAATAAGTATGTTTTAAACGGCAGCATTCTTTTGTAATAAACTTGGTATGAAAATTATTACCAAAACTTAACTTCAACATAAAAAAAAGAAGATACATTATGTTCTAAATTGTGCTCTGCAGGTGGTACAGTATCCGGTAAAGCTCAGTTATGTATCGTGGGTGTGTATACAGCTAGGAAGCAATCCCTAAAACCATATTTTTTTAGAAACTAAAATCTTAAATCCAAATCTCTGTTCACCTCTGACACAAGCGCTGCGCAGCGCAACGCAAAGCAAAGCAAATTGTCACATAGAAAAGTGTAGATGTGCTCCACAGATTCAGAGGAGTTAAGTAAAACCTACGTAGGAAATCTAGCAGTCAAAACTGGCCATGAAATCGTGCCTATTATTGAAGCAAATTTGACCGTTACTTATAAACAGTATATAAATTGACCCCTCTCACAATGCGGAATGCACCTCCACAACATGTGCATCTACCATTTCCGCCGCTTTTGGTGTCAATTCCTCGGTGTACAATTCGACTCCCAAAATGGCGGACAGGATTGGTGCGCGTAAGTGCCCTGCGCGTTGTGCAAGGGGCCTCTTCTGCACATGACATCACTAGAGTAGGGTGCTCTCGCATAGAGGTCAAAAGGAGGTTTTTTGTTTGCACATCCTGTGCATCATCATTGGCTAAACCTCTAAAATGGCAACAGGAGAAGGCTAGTAGTTGTGTTGTTATAGGACTAATTGACATTTGGCACTTGACAGCTCTTTTTTTTTTACATAATGTGAAAGATACTGAGCCTTAACATAACTTCCTAAAGGTATTTCAAACATCCTTTGGAAAAGAAAATAACTTTTTTGTGGGTGTACTGTCCGGGTATCATGAGAGCAAAAACACCTGTTTCACGACACTCAAAATCAAGGTCAGACTACTTTGAGGCATCCACCTTCCTTTCTTGTCCTAAATTACCAGCGTTGGAGTCAAACACTTTAACGCAGACCCTACATAAGCAGCCTCTTTTTTCTTCAGTGCAACAGCATAACAAGTATCGAAAAACATTCACACGCAGAGGACAGTGGCATTTTGACCACAGGTATTTGAAATTGAGTCCGAGTGCATTTTTTTGGGAAAAATTTTGTGCCTGTGACCTTGAGTATAAGTACTTTGTAAGTTGAGCGACGAGCACGAATTTAGAGTCTGGTTACTTTTACTGGTCGAGTACCGGTTACGAGTATCGAGTAGGAATACTACAACACTGTAAATTGATAGCTGGATGTTTTTACAAAATACTTCCAAACCTATTGGCAAATGTATAAAGATATCATTAGAGCAGAAGTGACATGGTGGATCTCAACTCCAGTGTGCTTTACTGAACATGACTGGCCCAAACTCATTGACTTGCTTAGCACAGTTTTCTGCTAAGCGAAAAATAGCAAGGGACCATTTCCAATCATTACATGAATTAGTATTTTGCATGGTGTGGAATGATCCTCATCAGCAAGATTAGTTTGTGCTTAGCAATTTCGTATGTTTAAACAGCTTTATAAAATGTACCCTTGCAATTGAAGTATACACAATAATTCCTGCTTTTTACCATAAAACAGGTTATCCAGTTAAATGCCTAGTAATGTACAGTGTCTGTAACTGGTACACCCTTCCAGTTTTGCTAAGCACATAAAATATTGCAAGCAGCAGATTTTTTCTAATTGTTCAGCTTATATTGCTAATTATTCAGCTGAGACCAAGGCCCAGTTTCATGTTTCTGCTTACCGTGGAACTCTGCGCTTACAGGCCACAGAATTACACTCCTTACAGGGGACCGACTGTAAGCACAGTATTCTGTGGTAAGCAGCCTCACGACATTGGGCCATAGTCCCGCTTAGTTCAACAAAAACATCTAGATCTTGGTGTGACCGCAATTCCATTACTTTTACATATATATAGTAGGATATACTGTTCCCCCCACCCAATAAAAACAATAGAAAAAAAATTGAAAAAAGCTACTTGAACATTGAAAACATTAACCCTTACAGTCCCAAATCCTTCTAAATCCAATTGCTTTAGTGAGTGACTCAGAAGGACTTGGCCAGTAGACCCAAACAACGCAGGCTTCAATATCACAGGGTCAGGCATACCAATCGCATCCAAGTCCAAACAATTTGGTGTGGAGTGACAAAGGAAAAGGTTGGGGAGGATTGAGGCCACACACACTAGCCAAACTGCACAGCTTGTAAAGGTTTTAATTCGATAGACAGTGCACTCTCGGTAGCAATTTGAAATGTTTGTCACCAGCCACTACTATGTATACATTTTACAGCAACAAGCTATGAATGGCAACGTTGGTTGTACTTCAGCCAGAGTTTCTTTTGAGTTTTCAAAAAGCAAACCTACCCATGTGGATAAGAATAAGATAAAGTCTTCAGTTTACTTCAATTATTGACCCAGGCTTCCTTTTTTGAAAGTCAATAAAACAAAATAATAACAAAATAAAAAGCAGAAACTTTCACAATGATTAACAAACGATAAAGTCTACTGTGTAATAATGCAACCATTGCCCGATAAATTGTGTGTCAAAGTTATCAGATTGTTTTGAATCCAGTGGTGAGTGGTGTGATAAAAATCACATCTTTACTAAATGAAACTTCTGCAAACTCATTTAATCCCATTAATTAATTGATTGTTTTTTTAGTTGCGCAATAAGTGTACACAAACCTTTTGAAAACATGTACGCTCTACCTATTTCAAACCGGCTGCAACTGGCACATGGCACTGGGTACCAGACAGAAACTCAGTAGCTTGACTGATGTCAACACTTGAGCACCTTCTCAAGAGAACAATCACTGGTAACGCAACGATAGCCCAGTTCACAAAATCAACCGACGCTGGTACTTGACTATTATAAAATTCGTTTGACACAGCGAGGCTTTTGAAACAATCTTACTTTTTGTTGTCGGTGATCCAAAGTGCCCTCGACAAACTACAGAGCGTCATCAACTTGCAGGATTCCATCCCTAAAGAAAAGAAAGGAGAGTTAAAAACACAATATTGAAATGAACATTTATTGTTGTCGTCATTTTTAAGTTTATAAGAATTTAAGGTAGGGTCATAGATTGGTTTTCGTCTCCGTAATGCTCATTGTAATTGCAAAAATTATCAAGAAAGATAAAATAAAAGTCATGTGTGAAAATTTCAGCTGAATACAGTACAGTGTCTACTTGTTCAGAAAACAGCAAAACAAAATTTCTCAGTATTTTCACAAGAATGTCGAATCCATACACACTTAGCGAGGTTACAGCGGGTACCAACCTCATCTCTGGCCACAGCATTTGCGAACGGACACCAACCCTCAGAAACCTGAGAAATGATTCATGCATAAATCGTTTCTCAAACTCAATTTTTTATTTTATTTTTTTCTGATCAACTCGTGCATTTCAGATGAAATAATTTTGCAGGATGCTTAGTACCACTACCATCTTTTATAACAAAGCTTTCGGATAGAAGTTACAAAATTTTTTCGGGGTCCTTACCAAAGTATGTCGCTACCTTTAGCACAAAATATGCATTCAAGCAGCATTTTAAGAATTAAATTTCAACTTTATTTTGTAACAAAATGTTAGAAATCCCGAGAAGCAAAAAAATTTTTTTTATAAATAAGTAATTTCTTTTTTAAATCAAATGTTGTCAATGAGTCAACAAAATTTACTGAGCTAATATGGACTTTTTTGTAACAAAAAAAAACCGTAAAAAATAAAATCGAGGAAATACTAAAAAATCGACACATACATTTTGCACCTAGCCTAAACCTAGCACCCAAACCTGAATACCACGGGTTGCACTGCAAGCCAGCCATTGCCGTTTTTTTAACGCGACCTCGATCGATGCCGCATTCTGTTGGGGTTGTCCGACCTCTCTCGGGAGCGAGATCTTCGCCTCTTTTCTGGTGTCCGGCTGCGACTGGAATCACTTTGCCTTCGATACCTTCGATCACTGGAGCGTGATCTAAGTTGAGGGAATAAAAACAGTGATGGCGAAAGAAAAATTATTGTTGTTTTTCTTTGAGAGGCAACAAGAATTTCTTTTCAATGCAGTTTTTTTTTTTTTAACCCTTCTACTTTCCATAAGATTGGCCACTAAGCTGAAAAACCATTTGGATCCAATCAACTGCAAGGGTTGTGTAAGGTAGAACAACCATTCACAGAATTAATGTGTGCACTGTTTTGATGCATTCCTATTTTGTCAATGCCTTTGTTTCGGGGATAGCCAGTCAGAAACCTTTCAACCTGTAACTGCCACATAGCCATGGGGAAGTACTTTTTTAAAGGAAATCGGCTAATTGCTGACCTGGAGCTAGAAGACCTGGATGAACGGGAGCTTGACGAGGAGGAGCTAGAGCTACTTGACGAGGACCGAAGACGAGAACCGAAGAGCGAGAGCGAGAGCGAGACCTTGAGGTCTTGTCTTTGTCTTTGTCTTTGTCTTTGTCTTTTGCGACTCGTCTTCTTGTTGTCTTCAGCTGCAGATTTGGAGGTTGGGATATCGTCGTCTGCATCCAGATCATACTTGGATAAGTCTTCATCATCATCATCATCATCATCCTCCTCCTAGAGAAAAAAGAAGAACAATGACTAAGACAAACCTCCTAAGCATACACCAGTTTTGCTTACCTCAAAGGTTACCAGCCAAGATGCAACATCATCTATACTGCTTGTGACTGTTTTCTACTTTAAGTAGCTCTATGACATTCGGCCAAGTCTTCACCGTTCAACAAATGAACTTGCCAACAAAGAAGAAACAAGGCAGTGTGGACAGTATTCAATAGGAATGGCCAAATATTAGGAGGGTTGACTGTGTACTGTGTAGATGCATTCACTTCACGATATTGTATTGCCGCCTGGCATAGTTTATCTGCCATTTAAAACCGCAGTGGATGATATTCAATGGTCAGACAGTAGGAGGGTTGACTGTTTATTGTGTATAGATGCATTCACTACATGATATCATATATCGCAGTGTGGCATAGTGTTTTTGTCATTCAAAACCATTTAGATTACATTGAAAAGTCAGCTTTCTGGTTCTAGGAAGAAAAAACAAATCATAAAAAAGGAACAGAAAAAAAGGTAATCTTTTTGTAAATAAATACTGAAAACTATAACATACATCGGAGTCCAGTTTATACGCATCTAAGTCCCCATCATCCCCACTCTCTTCTTCTTCTTCTTCTTCTTCATCTCTGCCTCGTTTTTCTTCTTTTTCTTCTTCTTCTGCTCTTGTATCTTTGTCATTCTCTGGTTTTGGAGGAAGACTCCCTCGGAACTTCTTCTTCTTTCTGCCAAACTGAAAAGAAAAAAACAAACCAAAACAACGATGATCAACTTCACATAAAGGACACAGCAGAAGTTGATAATTCCTCATAAAATAAGCCAGTTAGTGAAGGGAACCTCTGAAGAGGAAAATTTAAATTTCCCGGACAGGAACATTTCAAAGGGCACTAAGGCAATGACCAGGGGCATTGCCTCTTTTGGGAGGATATCCTCCCCAACAATTGTAACACTTCACTTTCTTCAATGCCATGGTACTGTTTTGAACAGTCTGTTTGTGAACAACTTTTGTGTCAATTCCGTCCACCAAAAACTTGGTTGGCCTTGACAAAAGTGTGCCGCTAAAAATCCTCCAAGAACTTTAAATGCCACGTATGTTTTTTTTTTAAAAAGACGTACATCATCAAACTCGCCATCCGATTCTTCATTGTCTGACTTGTATTCCACTCCTTGTCTCTCATTGTAGCCGCCTCCGTAACCTAGGAAGGCAAGAAATCACAGATCACACAGCTTTATAAACAACAAACTATCATCTCACATTGGTACATTTTTCAGGGACGAGTGTGAAAATTCCAGAAAAAATGGCCCGGGTCCCCCCCTGCTCTAGACCCAGAACCTCCTCGATGCTACAATTTCAAGTTTGCAGGATCTGTGCACCACCAGAAATACAAAAATACAGTTTGGGAAACAATGTGGTCTATTTCTTTCTAACTATGTTGACTGCTTTTCTTCTTACAAGAAAATTCGGAGTCTCTATGAGATTTTGAGAAAATCCTAAAATCAGAAAAAAATCCATAGAAATCACATGCCAATTTTTGGTGTATTCTGTTACTTTTTTTTTGCATTGACTAACTGCGTTTGTTGTTATTTACGGAGCTGAATACCTGCAGGTTTCATGTCTCGAAAGTCAGAACAGCAGGAACGGTCTTATCGGATTGATTAAGTATTCCAATGGGTGTACAAGGTATGTTCGGTCAGATGGACCGTTCCATTAGAAGGTTGGAAAATGCAAGCATGTTAATTCTCTCATGATAGGATTGTTCTCGTAGTTCAGCACAATGGGGCAGTCTAGCGGTCCACTGGATTGGGGGCATATGCCTGCAGCGATGCTCCCTGGCACCTTGAACATGACTTGGAATTAGATTTTTACCTGTTCGAGCTTCCTGTTTGCCAAACTTCGGCGTCTTACAAAGGTTGCAATCAGATCGACGTGCCCAGTTGACGTTACCACAGCTGTAAACAGCAAGACAAGACTGGAGTGTTAAGGTTTTGCGGTTTAGCATGGTCTAGGTAGATGTTTGATCTCTGTTGGAAATGATGGTAGCTTTGAAAAGAGTTAGTTGATTTATTCTCAATGCTTCAACGAGTTTGCTCTAGTTATTGAGTCTAGGGGACATGCAGAAATATAGACGGGTTGTCAATCAGACATTTGAGAGTTTGATTTTAATACAGTCTGGTACAATGGGTTGCTTTGTCACAAGTTATCGCTTAAATTTGAATTCCTTGGACTAGAGAGACAGTTGCTATGTCAAATGGTTCGGGGCAAGCTTTGGTTCAGCAACCTTCAGATTGGCAAACCCTGGTACCTTTGTGCCATACACATTAATTCAAAATTGTGTTACGGTGTTCGCCGTCTCTTGAGTCACTATGCAAAAAGCTTGCCTGAATCATGGTCAATCAGCAGGAGGGTTAACATAACAAGAGGAAGCTGTTGTTGACATGAACTACTGTCATCAGACAAGCAACTTTATTATTGCAAGAACGGGAAAAATGCAAATCAAGCAAAAGTCTGTACAGTGTTTTCTCAGTTTTCTGCACAAGAAAAAAAAAAGAAGAAGAAAAATCAGCTCATCACCTGAAAAATTGCATGCCTGTGAAATTGGTGCTCAATGTGTTCAATTGAATGTATTCTACATTCATTCGAAATTGCCAGAGTGTTAATAAAAATCTGGTAAGGTTTGCACTTGCAGCAGCACCCTGGATAGTCTCTCTAAGTAAGTTGTGGTTCCTAGGATGATCAGAACACACTGATCAAGTATCAATAATAATCCACAGGTTCTTATAAGAACCACCACAACTCGTTTGAGAAATGTTGTCCTTGGGGTTGTTACAAACTTAACACTTGGACTATTACATCGCGTTTACACTGGATCCGGCAAGGGCGATCAAAGGAGGATCAGATCCTGCAAGGGCGATCAAACTGATCGCGAACACGTTTACACTTTGCCCTGCCCTCGGTTCAACGGAAGTTCCACACTGCTCGTGTGATAGGTCAACTGAGCAAGGTCATTGCGTTACGGGTTTTTTTTCCCAACTCGGCGCCCCAGTCTGTTCGGTCGATTAGACCGGAAGTCAGAGGGTCAAATTGCGGGGTCTGATCCTGCTTAGCATTTACATTTTGTTTTTGATCCACCTTGCAGGATCAGATCCTCCTTTGATCCCGCAATAAAGGGGGATCAAAAAAGAGGATCAGATCCTGATCGCTCTTGCGTTTACACTAGCTGTTGATCGCCCTTTGATCACCCTTTGATTGCCCCTGCATGATCTGATCCTCCTTTGATCACCCTTGCCGGATCAAGTGTAAACGCAGTGTTAGAGTTGGTCCGGAGTATGACCGCAAGCATCATATTAAATCTCCTCAAATTCAGTTGCCCAAATTATACCCCAAGGTTTTCCTGATCAAAGTCAAGATGCTGAACATAGAGGAATCGTTTACGTTTTGCACTGCCAGTCATCTGCACTGAAGAGACCTTTGCTCTTCTCTGCCAGCTGTTTACCGATCGCAGTGCCTCCAGCTTTGATTGTAGTGTGACTCTTCTCTGTGAAAATGAGAAAGAAAGGAAGAACAACAATTTGAGTAGATCCTCTATCATATAAAAACCCTTGCATATGACGTCACCGTCCCAAAACAGTCCCCCTCACTGAGGTCAATGAAGAGCTATCACTGGCTGAGAGTTGTGCGCAGCCGGCACATGTTTCCATTCTTTGACATCAGTTATTTTTATTTAAAAATGTGTTTCCAAGAGCAGCGTAAACAAGAGGGTTAACGGGGCTGTGTCGTCATCATCAAAGCAGGCCAGTGGCTATACATGGAATTATGAACTCTCACCAAGTTACTGCACCTGAGCGCCCTCTCTCTGTACCACATGTATGGACAGAGCACATGTGCGTGCACAAACTGGGTGAGAGTTCACAAAAACTACATGTATAGCCACAGGCCTGTTTTGAATATGACAATACAGCCCCTTAGTTTAAGTTCCATAAATTCGTTAGTTTCCTCTTGCCAGTCTTATATGATACTGAGGCAGCCTAATAAATACTCACCTGCCCCACAGCGGTTACACTGATGCCTGCGGGAGAAGTTCACATTTCCACATCTGGAGAAAGAAAATTATATTTTAATTATTTTCAGACAACAACATTTTATTAGTTAATAATACTAAATAGTTGTCACTGTCAGGATAGATTGGTACTTTTTGGTAGGCAAAATTATTTCATGTCAATTTCAAATGTCACCTGTCATGCCTGTCGTCATGATTGCTTGTCAAGCTTGTGAAAAAAAATGATCTCCAGTCCAACCAGCCTTAATACTAAAAAAAAACCTAGTCCACACAATTAAATAATAAACAGAAATACAAGACCATGGAGGTTCTCTTCCTTTCTCCATGCTCCATGACAAGACCAACCCGACCGCCACTCATGCACTTTTTTCGTTCCTTCGCAATCCGCATTCCTCCAAAACAAGACCAATCAATGCCAAAATGGCTATGCACAAACAAATGATCAATTTGCATTGCAAGTGAGTACCAATTAAACGTGTCTATTCATTATAGTGCATACTGCTCAAAAAAGGACCTTTTGCCCTACTTATAAGACTTAAGTTCTGCCACACAATCCCTGCATATCTCTCAAATTGTTTACGTAAACTTGAGAAACTCGTTGACAACTTACTTCGGATCGCCACAAACCCAGTCTCCATCGTTCGTCGAACGCTTTCGCGACATCTTGAAATGATTGGCTGGCATCCGTCCAGATCTCGCCCCACAGCATGCGTCGCAGATGTGTATGCACTGTAAAGTGTGACGATCACCAGCGTAATTTCCAGACTATTTTGAAGCTGCCACATGAGGGCGTGATTTCTACTGCCGTGGATTTGTTTTGTTTGAAATGTGTCATCATCCAGCCCCCCACGCTCCATCCACGGCTCGGTGCTTGTGTTACTCGTCCGCCGCGGTGTGTATGTGTGTGGGGCCGGGTTATAGTAGTAGAAAATTCAGTTCACGCTATAGGAAGAATCAGAGTGCGGATCGAGGACAAAACTCAGAGGTAAGTCCTCAGAATTTCTCATAATTTACGTTTCACTTTTCCTTTTAAATATGTGCAAGTTTAGAAAAACTATTTCTTTGTATTTTTGTTCGGCTTGGGTAATATTTTTTTCAGTTTAAGTGAAGTTCTGAGTGTTTTTTCCGACGGTTTCTTAAGGCATAAAACTGTTCGTGAAGTGAGGATTTTTTCGTTGGCAATGCTGGCCGTGCTGGTCGGCCGTCATCTGTCCGTGAACGGTCCACCGATGTGTGCGGTCGTACATCGTGGCTGTACTACGCGAGTTTGTTACAATCTACGGATGGGTTCTGACCATGGGGGTAGAATGATCTGACTCATTTAATTAAGAAATTCACATCGTTTACCAACTTGTTATCTTAAATATTATTTCTTAGACAGCATAGATATCACTCTGTTGGTTTGTTAGTTCTGAGTTGTTGAAACAGCCAGAATCAAACTGTTCATGTATAATTAGATTACACGAACTTGAGTAAACTTATTTCATACTCCAAC
The DNA here is from genome assembly GCA_023634235.1 of Pisaster brevispinus. Classification (NCBI taxonomy): domain Eukaryota; kingdom Metazoa; phylum Echinodermata; class Asteroidea; order Forcipulatida; family Asteriidae; genus Pisaster; species Pisaster brevispinus. The sequence goes on from JAMKCF010000013.1 coordinate 4,635,325, forward strand.
CAACTCGTATTTCAATCAACCACTTAATTGCTCGATTATAAAAAAAAAATAATGCCCTGTTTTAAAAATGTTTTTAGAATTAATTTTAAGTAATTTTGATTTCCCAAGTTCCACCTGTTCTAAAACAATATTTTCCGTTTAATTGGAAAGAAACCTGTTTCTTGTCAAAATGTTCATATATTTTAATTGATTACCCAAGCTTAGTCTTTCCATGGAGGTAGAAATTTAATTTCTACCTCAATGGTCTTTCTATGTATATAAAAGGCTAAAAAAGGAACATTTGGTAAAAACATTGAATTAAGAAGCCTGTTTTATCAGTCACTATGGTAAACATTTCGTTGTTACTTATGGCTAGTCGTTCCTGCTGAGCAATTAGTTTCAATGCAAAAAGTCTCAAATATTGGGGAATATTTTGTTTCCTAAACATTATTATGTACTTCTAGTTTTATTATCTTCTACGTGTACTATGCAAAACATTTACACATGAGTTGGTCGGAGTACAAGTCAATCATTCTTGGTGGGAGTTAGAGTTGGTTGGTTGGATGGATTGCGAGTTGACCTGTATCCTATTCCGAAATGTAATTAAAACAGTGCATACCATTTTGATCCTGGTAGTTTCAATTAATTCGGTAAGGAAAAAAACTGCTTGCAAATTTTTATGACATTTACATATTTATCAACATTTTAAGTGATATTTTTGTATTGTAATTTTATTTTCTTATTCAAAGGATGTTAACAAATAAGTTTCTGTTACTCTTTACCAAATGAAAATTGGTGTCAAAAGTTTGTACTCCGTACCCTTTTTGGGGGGAGTTACAAAATAATAAAGAAAGGTAAATAATTTTGAGCTGAATTCTACCGAGACTCAAAGAGCCAGTGAAGAAAAAAACATGTTGAGAAATTGTTTTAATTTTGTCGTAGAATAATTTTTGTCCGTGATTGTTTGGGGGAGTTGGCATTCAAGGTCTACAAATGGATGGTGTCTAGAACTTTCCCTAATGACAAAATATTGTTTAAACTGTTGGCGAGGGTAGGCCTTTTAAAAGTAAAAAAAACCCAACAACACCAGCTGATCGTCCCCAATTTTATTGTTTTATGAAACTGGTCCCTTTTTTCTTTTCTTTTTTGTCCCCCAAAAGACTAAACTTTTCATGTATTTTCACTTCACCTTGGTACCTTGTTTTTGACGATTGATTTCATTAACCCATATTTTAGTTTTACAAAGCCAGCAAATTTTCAGTCTGGATCTTTCCTCCTTGAAGGAAACTTTACAAATTAAAATCTAGTCTAAACAAAAGTGTTTTTTCGGCAAATGGCCATAAACCCCTATATATTTTTTGAAAGAAAGACCCTAATTCTCCCTCTTTTTGAAACACCCCCCCCCCCAACAAAATAAAAATCTTGTGATGATCAACTGGTGCATTTGTTTACAATACATGGCCTTATTTCACAACGATCAGGGAATCAAGTTGACAGAAACCCTACACATGACTTAACCTACTCCGCTTCAGGACTTCTTGCTCAACTTTGATCACAATGCAAACTCCTCATTGTAAAAAGGACTCCGTCAATCCATGGAGATAATCCTTTTACTGTTCACACGGCAAATAATGCGGTCTGACAAAACTTGTAGGTGTCTGGGCAGGGCCACTTGTTGTACCCCTATTAGGCACCCACTCATATCATGGCTTGATGGAGGCTATGAATGTTGATGGACCAGAGGAGGCAATTGAGTTTCAGTCATTATGACTTAATATTGGTTTGGTCAGGCATTGTTGTTTGTTGTTTGTGTAGTTTGGTGAATGTCGAGTGTCCTTAAAAAAAGCAGTACAAGGTTATTTTACAGTGATGCCATGTATACGTGTAGGTTTCCCTTTTTTGTAACCACAGTACCAAAGGTAGGGGTGAGCACAACATAACACTTGTAAGATTGAACATAGACACTTTCACAGATTTGCACATGGTCATGGTGGAAAACTTCTCTTGAAATATTTTTGTTGGAACTGCTCTAGGGTATAAGTATTTAAAACAGTCGGTTTTGTTCTGGCAAATCCAAAACCTAATATTTAAAAAGAGTGAACTTAATTATAAAGTTGGTTGATTGATTGATTGGTCATAAAAGTGATATCGATATTAAGATACCCAGGTAACAAGTTTTTTTGGCAAAATTCTTGCGATCCTTGTAAATCTCCTGTATAAAAAGTAAAAAATAAGTTAAAGAGTTGTAAAAGTAGGTGATCATCAAGATGCCTCGTAATGCAGTATTTACATCAATTAATGATTTTTTTAAAACTATACGAATAATTACACTGTTAGGGCAAAATAATGATCCTGGACTCAATTTCATGAAGAGTTAAGATTGATCTTAACTGCAAATCACTCTTAATTGCAAAACAAAGTGTGACATCACAATACAAATCACTATGGCAATATTGGAAACTCATCTTAAGATGAATCTTAGTGCTTTGTGAAATCGGCCTTGAAATGCAAGGCTGTGATATTTGCGGTTCCGTTGTATTTGCAAAACAAAAATTAGCTCTCAAAACTGGTGCCGAACAAAGTTCGTTGACAAAAAGAAAAGACAAAATGGCAAGAACTTTTCTCTGAAAAATAACGATGAAGACACAAGTGTTGTTTTGATGTCATTTTATTGTTCTCATCTTTCAAAGGCAGTAATAAATTTGATTTAATATCGTTGCATTCTCTGAGGGAGCTCAGATTACTTCATAATTTATACATCGTTCAGGTCCATTACCGGTCTCAATGGTGACAGGTCTATTGAGAGATTATTATTAACAAATACTATACATCAAGTATTGGCATTTAGGCCATGGAAAAAACAATTTTAGTTGTTTGTTACCCTTCTGTTTCAGTTTTTGCGGTTCGGGAGAGAAGTTTTTTCCCCCTCTCAAATCAGTCATTATAATACACTATCAACTGCATTGCCTGCGTTCACCATGAAAGTGGCGCCTGCGAAAAACAGGCTGGCACCTAGTTTTCGATGAGCACCATGCTACTTCCTGGCTCCAACGGGTGTTGTTCAGCCCTGATGCTTCGTTCTTGAAACGGCAAGGGCACCGAGGCATTTTCCCCTTTGTAAAGGGCACCTCTTTGAGGAAAATGTACCTTTCTATTGGACCGTTTCAAGAGGCACCTAGGCAATGACCAGGGGCATGGAGGTAATCGCCCGTGTTGCCTCCGTGAAGCATTATTCATGATTATTAGTCAGGTTCTGTTCAGTAACCCCCCCCCCCCCCCGCCCCCAAAAAATAAATAAATGCATGCAATGAAATTTATGCTTAAATATATGCAATTCCAAGTACATTTAAGTTTCTGCGGTGTTAACCATTCTTAAAAAAATGTATTACAAAAAATACGTTGGGGGCATTTTTGTTGGTCGACGGGGATACCGAGCAATGTTTTTTTTTTTTTACATGGCCTCATACAGACAAATCCTAGATGTATCGAAGGAGACCGATTGAGAGATTTCTGTCGCCATCTTCCTATCGAGTGTCTGGAATTACAGACCCTAGTCAGTTGGCTACATGTATTACAGCTTGCTGATTAGTTTAAGAGAGATCCTTTCATGTTTGTGTCATTATTGGTAGTTACATGTACATGCACTTTTGTCTAATGCAGAGAGTAGATCTTCAAACTGACCAAAAGAAAAACACCTAGCACACATCTTTAAAACATTGTTTCTCGGTATTTCCTGCCTCTTTTATATAATTTCAAAAATAGTCTTCTTTTTATTTAAATTGCAGTCCTTGATCTGACATTCAAATCTTCAGGTTTCATTGTTTCTATTAATGAAATTGTAGAAGATCTAGCTATACTGAAAAAGGCCACAGCAAATTTTATTTACAATGTCTAAGTATTTATTAGGTGGATATATTTCTCCAGAGAATTGATCCTTTGTCTTCAAATACACAAATATTTAATCCATTTCTTAAAAACACTGCATGTAATTTTGTCGGCAGGTTTCATTGTTTCTTAATGAAATTGTAGAAGATCTAACTTTACTGACACATGACTGGAAAAGGCCAGCAGCCAATTTTATTTACAAAATGTCAGTCCTGATGAGGAAATTGTGAGGTGACACCAAGGCCACCAGGGCTCTGAATTCAAAGCAAATGTCATTGACTCTACATCAAATTCCAAAGAAAATATTTGTTCCTTTATTTTAATTTAGTTTAATTTGCTTTTTTCCCTTACGGTGTAAGGGAAAAACCAAATTAAAATTCTTCATCCCCGATGCAAATATTACTTCATTTATTTTACAAATTCATTTATTTTTTAAAATGAAGTGTACTCCTTGGATAGAATTGGCCGTCCACATTTTATGTACTTACTTTCTATAAAGCATCACGGGTCATCATATTCCAAACCCTATGAAAACAGTTTATAGAAAGAAAATACTTTTACCGTAAATGAACTGTAATCCAGTCATAGAATTGGCTGTCCAGTTACAGTGTACATATAATTGCTTTCTATAAATCATCATGGGTGATAGGGTTCTCCCCAGTTTTTTTTTTAAACTGTGGGGCATTCTGGACCCAAAATTGTTGATGTTTGGCCGAAGCACGCTAAATTGAAACAACTTCTTTGGAATGTTTTCTATTAAGTGTTTATCATTGAGTTTAAAAGCCCTACTGTGCAATCTGGAGCATTCTTTGTGGTTTTCCCTCGGAGGTTTTTTTTTTTTGAGAAAAAAATAAATTCAAAATTGCGTATCGGTTGAAATTTGCGTGTATCGGCACGCAATTTCTGCGTATCGGCCCGATACGCTAGCTTGTACATTGGGAGGACCCTGGGTGAGAAATTTCAGACTTTTTTTTTTTTTTTTTTTTTTTTAATGTCTGCCTGTGTTATTTTCTTCCCAAACAAAGAAATCATGCTTATTAGGTGTTCGGGCAATCCGCCCGGAACACCTCTTATTATTGTTCCGGTTTTTTTTTAGTTTTTTTTTAATACTTCTTCTTCTTATCCCCCGCGATTGTCCGCTAACAAAGTTACACTTCCAAGTCTCCCACAACCTTTAAACTTCACACATAGTTAGATATGTATGAGTAGAAGACACCGCCTTACTGATGTCATGATGACGTCATCTGGTGTTGAGTTACGTTAAATCAAAGTTTAATATTTGAAAAAATCATAACTCCAAAACTACACAATGGATTTTCACAATCTATACATCATCGGATAGGCCTGGTATGACTCTAAAAACGCTACACTGAACGCGACCTCATTTGACCTTGACTTCCGGTTGAAACCGGAAGTTGAATATTTTAAAAATTCATATCTCAAAATTTACTGATCATTTCATCACAATTTTTACATTAGATTGTAGATCTGTGATCCTTCCGAAACTTTTGCACAGAAATGATGCCAATATGACCTTAACTTCTGGTCCTAAATGGGTGTTACAGCCAAAGTTAGTATTAACCGCAGTTAATTTGTGTATGGAGAAAAGCGCTGTAACTGACTGTCCGCTCCATTATTCAAAAGGTTCAAAGTCCACGAAGCCTGTGCATATAGTCCCACACAACGGAAATGTATCATTGCGTTGCTTATTCTTGTACGTTGTAACAACACGTGTCCCACACATAAAAAACTCAAACTCATTCAAAGTTCAGTGTGAATTTAGTTCCGCTGTGCTCGTCTGATGGCTTAATGGAAAAAAAGGAATAAAAGAGGAGGTTTTACTGAGATATCCACCTGCTTTAGGGATTTGTATGACTTTGACTAAATGACAAAAACTTCAACTGAAAAAGAACGACATTGGTTTGTTTCTCATCAAACACCGAGACCCACGTCACGTTGATCGACGTGACCATGCCTGCCAAAGGCGCTCTAAGCCCTCTGAGTATGCCCTTCAGACACGTGATTAAAATGGTAAGCTTTATTTCAAAATCACCGTTAACAAGAGGGGGCATTCCTTTTTTGTCTACAATAATGTTGATATGTTTCATCCATGAACTTGCCTAGTGTTTTTTGTTTTGTTAAAAAACATAACTCGTGAACCAAAAAGTGTGCAACTTTTTTGGAGTTGATTTTAACGATGTTGTAGTCTGACAAGGGTCTGGTTCAAACAAAATAAGATTTAAGAGCGCCATCTGGCGGCAGGTTAAAACAGTTCAAAATACAGTTTTAATAGAAGCCTTTTGCAGAGTTTTTACAATTGTTTCAACATGGGCTCCACATACTTCACAAAAAGGAATATGTTGGTGACCTTGTCTTGACCTTTTAACCTGTCTAAACTGGAAGTTCTATAAAACGCTTTAAAAAACATTATTTAATAGCTGTTCATTCTGTTTTCACAATAACAAACAGCACAGCTCACGATCACTCCAGTCAGCTTTACTTGAATCCGAACACCTCGAATTTGTTATCAAACAAATTCTTATGTCTAGTTGATACTACTGTAGTGCTGGGATACTGTTCATAGAAGCTCCTTGACATACACCATGACTCAATAGTTTGCTAAAAGATGCAAATGCCATCATTTCACAACATACTTCCTAAAAATTTGAATCCTACTTTGGGACCTTTTGTATCGGCATCATGACTCTCAACCCTGTAGATTTAGTTTCTCTGACTCAAGCACTTTCCAATTGGCATCCCACTGAGGTTGGCAAAAGTTACAACAATAAATCTCCCCAGCCCAGCATTGTAGAAAAGCAAATCATCCACCTTTGGATTGTGGTTTAATCTGTCAGAGCCTACGTAACCGCAGTATGTTTCCTGAAATGATCCCACAAAATGATTTGTATCCACGGATTACACCAAGGTGTGACTAAAAGGCCAAACAGAGAGAGGGATTGTGGTGGGCGTTTTCTTATGAACTGTCAGGCAACTCTCCAATGTTTTACTTTGAAACTACCAAGCTGCTGCAGTCTAGTGCAAACAAAGAGTTGAGAATATAGAACGGAATTATTATGACATGATGTCTTTTTTTTTCTTTCTTGGGAATAAGTGTATTGAGTTGAGAGGCTTCAGGGCTGGAATTTGGGAGGAAAATCCACAAGACCAGAGGGCTTGTCTCAGAATGTTTACTGGACCAGAATTGTTTTTACAAGACCAGAATAACAAATAATGAGAAAACGTCCTGACAAAGCTTGTCATGCATTTAGCTTTTTTTTTATTTGAACAAGTACCAAGACATGTAAGAGAAGATTGATCTCATTTGTCTTTATGAGTATTGATACTTCATTACTTGATAGAAATGAAAGTGTATTCTATCAGACTCAAAGTCAACACTTGAACACAATATTACACAGAGTAAGGTTTTCTTATTCAACTTATAAAACACAAGACCGCCGAACTTGTCCAGTCATTAGTTTACTTGGCCTGACACTAAAACTACTGGCCCCGGGCCTGTGGTCGAGTGTAAAACTCAAGCCTGGCCTTTGTTTGATCCCAAGAAAAGAAGAAATATTGGACTTCAGTTCATTTGTTTTAGTATAAAAAAAGCTCAAATGTTTCTTGTTTTTGTGTACGTCTTCATAAATGAAGCGACTGTGACAAATTGAAGAATAAAATTTGAGCCCCAAAACAAAGTTGTTCTGACGCTTGAAGCAGGAGCGCAAGATCACAACAAATATTTTTGCGTGCAACGCCCGCGTGAGGGCGCACGCGGTAATCGTAAGCTATTGACAATTCGCTTTGGAGACCGGTTAGTATTACGCTGAGTATAAGGCCTTTTATCCTTAAAGTGTGATAAAAGGAATTGTTTTTGGAATAAGTTTCTTCAGGCATGATATTTTTCCTACTTACATGTAAGTCTGATTTCCGATGAAATCTGTGGCCTGCCCTCAGAAAAAAACCCAGCAAAATTGTTATTAAATAGGCTGAGTAGTCTATTAAAACATACATGTAACATATATGTAACGCTCAATAAAAACAGGCATTGACAGGGCTCAAATTTAACACTGGACCACAGGCCCGAGGCCAGTGATTTAAGCCTTGGGCAGTAAACTCATAACCAGACAAGCCCAGTGGTCTTGTGTTTTTCTATTGAGTAATAATAGGCTAACTCATTGTGTAATAATTTGTGAGAAAAGTTTTGACAATGAGTCTGATAAATATCTTTCAATTCTCTTCAGTATCGAAGTAGATCACATGAGACAAATAAGAGAGAGTTTCTCGTAGTGCTGGTTCAACTCATTTTGATTCTGGTCTTGTAAAATAAATTCTGGTCCAGTAAAAATGTTTAGCTACAACCCCTGCGGTCGTGTGGATACTTCCCCCAAATTCGAGCCCTGCTTGAACTTCGCTCTCGAAGTGGCACAGCAATTTTCCTCTGGTAAGGGGCACTCTGTGAGGAAAATGTAAATTTGTATTAGAACTTTGCAAAGGGCGCCACACCAAAAGCACAGGGCACCACGGCAATAACAGTATTATTAATTGCTGTGGGTGCCGTGGGTTATTTCGAGGCCTGTAAATATGTTCTCACTTTTTGTCCCATGGCCATCTATCATGCCTGTCAAAGTCAATAATAGTTATGTTTTTATCGGAATATACATTTCTGGTCACATCTATAAAAATGGTTGCAATCTGTTTGGGGGCTTTTTGTGGTGGTGGGGGGGGGGGGGGGGTTTGAGAGGCATGCAGTTGGATTTCTTGATATCTTATACTTCTTTTGTAAATTTCAAGAAACAAATCGGTTGTACCAGCATACTTGACACATACCGTACACAAACACTGACAAAAGGCGGACATACACATGTATGTAAACAACATGTAACGATCTCTATCAATATTTAAGCACCTATGCACAAATTTGAAAAACAATTTTTCAAACTCTTTGCATGGTTTCTCTTTTGTTCGGTTGAAACATTCAACACTCAAAGGCACAGAACAGTTAGTGGAGCATGTTCATGCATGGCGAACCAACCCCATGAAATGTAACATAATAGTCAGGTTTATCAAGATTCTTGAAGTGTTAGCAGTGTGTCAGACCATTCTGAAGGCCACAGTCAGTGTTTCTCTTGTTGAGGCTCAGACAGTCTCCTGCTGTTGGAGCAGATTATGTTCAGCATTTCACAACCTTAGCAAGTAGGCATCAGTGTTGTTTTCTTTATCCGGGTACTGCTGAAAAGAATTTTTTTTCTGGAGTAGGACTAAGCTCAACTTTAAGGAGGTTGTAAGTTGTCAACGTATATCTCTGTGATAGGAGTAGGAGGAAGGCAAGGGAGAGAGAGAGAAAGAAGGAGGGAGGGAAAAAAACAAAGTTTTGTTGAGAGAAGTGTTTGCTGAGATGTTTAGAAAAAGGAATCTTGAATTCTTAGTTTTATCATATGTGCAGCAAACACGTGTGGTTCAACTGTACTAGGGTCATATTCAAAGAAGAATGCAAATGGAATTTGACTACATGTATGATAAAGTTGTGGACAAGAATTTGCCCTGCAGTTCAACTGTGTTCTCAACTTTTCCAAAATGTTTTGCCACAAACCTCCATATCTGATTTCATGTGCTGCTAGGGGTGCAAACCAGGGCCCAATGTCATAGGGCTGCTTTTTAAATAAAAAATATTGCTTAACAGTTTTCTGCTTAGCAGAAATGAGCAGGATACCAGTCACAAATTGTAAAATGTGACATGGTTGTTTGGCTGATAACCGTATTCTTCCAGTAAGCATAACTTTGTTGGGCTTAGCCACTTGTTGTGCTTAAGTGGCTCTATGAAAATGGGCCATGGCTTGAACATGGGGAATAACCAGTGCAGTTTCAAATGTTTTAAATATGATTCTGGGGTTACTCATTTTTTAGACATCAAGACTCAAAAAGTCTTCTCTCCCTTATTATGCATCATAAATGTCTGAATCTAGCAAAGTGCATAGCAACACGGTGTAACAAAGACACCAGTGTCTCGGTTACGCGTGAAACTGTCGGCTTTTACTTCTTGGCCTACGTTTGAAGGTTTTCATTGAAAATAGCTGAATTACAGTATACCAATGATGTTTACATATTACCCTTTGAAATTTAAATTTTCAATGAAAACCTACTAATTTATGGCAAAACAAGTCACAAGTTTCCCACTGTAACAGGCAACTGAGATTCCGGTGTCTCCATTACAGTGTGATGGATAGTTAAGTTTTGGATTGTATTATGAAAACAAAAAATCTGATTCGAGAAATTGAAGTTATACATTAAACGTATTGAGCTATCCCCACCACTTAAACATGCAAAGAATATAGAAAGTACATTATCTTTTGAGATATAACACCATGTCACGCTTTGGCCCCCTTATTTATGGAAAGACCCACATACGACCTTGGCACTGAAAGAGTTAATTGATAAGAAGTACATGTATGGAAGGTTCTCAAGAGTATCTGTTCAAATCATTGTGGTGATGTCATTGTTAAAATTCATGGCCCAATTTTCGCCGAAAGAATTTTTTTGTTTTGAATTTTTGTCAGAAACAAATTTTGACAGATGATGTTGTTTCAAAACGAAAAAACGTCAACGATGTTTGAATATGCCACGGACAATAACAAAAAAAATCAAATATTGAAATACTGAAAAATATGAAATATTATAAAGTATGAAAAATTGTTTTTACGTGGCTGAGGGACTTGAGATAATGTCAGGGTCTGGAAAGAAACTTATTGGTGGAAATTAGTTATCAACCACTTATCATTGGCAGATTATTTTGTGCAACACCTTGAAATGAAAACTTAAATAACTTTCTAAAAAAAATGTTTTTAATAATAATTTATTAATCAAAAATAGTTGGTCATATCAGCCACAAATCCTACCTAGCTGAAAGCATCTTTAATGTGGACATTACATTGCTTGTTATTATTATTATTATTTATTTGACTTATTATTTATTGAGCTTCCTGCTTAGTCTTTGCTAGACAGATAATTCTATTGAGCAAATTTTGTTCTGCATGACAGTACTTAATATGAAACTACGTACATGTAGGTCCCCATATTTGTAAACAGGTATTATTTTATTTCCTTTCTTGTCTCTCCCACACACAGGTGAACTGCAGTGCCTCCTATTATTGTGTTGAGAGAATTTACAAATTTACATGCAGCGGATCTACCCGTTCCTGATTACTTCGTTCCGACAAAGACTTGAAGAAAAAAAACTGAAACAAATTTATTGGTTTGTTCCACGTCGCTGGAGTGAGCTGACCTACCTTTGGTGAAAACTCATTGTTCGTTCAAGACTGATGCACCGGCCGTAAAGAGCCTTTGTTGGGAGCGTTCTGTACGTGTGTGGACGTAACATACACATGTTTGTGGGAGACCTTGTGGATTGGAGATTTTGCTGGTCGTGTATTTGTTCATGTTGATGTACACATCGGATGCTTTCTACTGTGACCAATCGAACAGTTTGGTCTTACACTAAATGGTAAGTTTGAGGGGGATGTAATTGTTTGCCAATTTGTACTCCATGTAAACAATGAAAGAGAATAACAATTTCTATTCTAATGCTGCGGTACAGTACAGTATGTATCATTAAACTGTCTGTCTACCCAATGGGTGAGGTCGCTGACGTGGAATGAGGTAAAATTATTCGACGCTTAGGCCTACATCATATGCATTTAGGCCATGTCGCCTTGTTTACAAACCTCTTCATTTCTGATTTTGTAAAAACAACTTCAGTGGTTTAAAAATGCTGATTTTATGGAAGAATTTCCTAATGGTAAGCTCAAGAATATTTATGGTGAATTTGAAGTGGTTATTTTTTCTCCCAAGTGCTGAGGTTACCGAGCAAGTACATAGGCCTGATGTCATTTACTGTACAAATATTTGTTCTTTATGGCATATGTATGGATGCTGACTCAAAAAATATGGTGATTCATATTTTAGTAATGAACCGGAACTGAACTTAGTTTATGATTATTATTTTGTTTAGACTAGTTATTACAAGAGCCCCGCCTGAGACCCCCCTATGTTTGAAAGGTCTTGTTGTTGCCCCAGAAATGACCCAGAGGTCGTGATAGTCATGAGCGAAGAATGCATCGTAAAACGCTGTCATGCCGTGCACCTAATGTAGCAAGGTATTACGAGCATGGTTAAGTACACAAAGCTCAATAACGTGGTATTTCATTTTGCTGGTACAATGTACATGTAGGGCTTACATGATGCTTGGGCTTACTAAAGGTATGGTATACCTTTGGTACTTAGTCCCAAAAATTAATGACCATAAAACTTACTGGGTAAAGAGCACTGGAGAGCTGTTGATATTATGAAACATTGTTAAAAACAACCCCCTTTGAAGTTAATGTAGTTTTAGAGAAAGAGGTAATTTTTCCCCAAAAAAAATTGAACCGGAGAATGGCTTTAAATAGGGAATGAAGCCTTTCACAGGCATCTGAAAGCACACAATTATATTGTTATTTCATGCATTTTATGCTGGGATTCACCAAGTGAGAATACTGGTCTTTGATAATTACTAAAAGTACATACTGTACATGTAACCTGCTTTTAATTTGTATATTATGGACTTTTTTCACTGATACGTTTTGAATAATTATTACATGTTATTAGGACCTTCAAGTCTTTTCTGCGGTAGCAACAAGGCCCTATAAAACATGGATCTAATGCAGTCACATTGAAATAAATCATTTAAAACTCTTGTTTTAGCAGGAATAATCATCCTCCACTTTATCATTGAACAGTTTTGTTAATGATTTTTTTATTTTATTTGAGCATCTGTTGTAAACACAACTTTACAAGTTATTCTTGAAAAGAAATTCACCTTTTCCCCATAGAGATGTCTTTCACCAAGTTTACTTCTGTGCTTTCACCAAAGGAAAGTTTGTGACTACATTATTAACAAAGTTGTATTAAGCTCACTGTAATGTACTGTGAAGTCAACACCAAATGTAAATTGAACTTCAATTTAGCACATATTGAAGTCAGGGTTGTTTTGAGACTTCAAAAGTGACACAGCACCCCACATCCCATCCCCTTGATTTAAACAAATTGCTTCTCATATATTTGGCTGTTACTGACACCTCAAACTCCATTGGTGTCCCGCATCGTATTACCACCAACCTGGCCGGTTTCCCATGGTAGAGACAACACTATCACTGGTACCCAGTGCCAGCTGTGGTCCTAGGCAACCTGATGGAGAAGTAAATTGAGACCAATTATCTGTCTCTTCCTGACCAATTAAATTGAAATGAAATGCATACCGGGATAAATTGAATGCAGACTATCAGATGGTTGCCTGCGAGAAGATTTTGTCCAGTTTGCAGTCCTGAGCAGTTTCGAGACAAACTGCAGTTAAACAATTTGTTTTCTAACTTATTGACATTAGTGAATGATCCTTAAACAGAAGAAGTGATGGAATACCCTTGAAAAAAAACACCCACTTCTTTACATATTCTGTCGTCACAAACTTGCTATTTGTTTTACAGCGCGTGGAGTCTTCAAAAGTATTGTATGTCAGATCCTGATTCTGTGTATAGCGTTGTTAACTACGATTGTACTCGATGTAAACTATTCTTCATAAAACCCAACTCTGGCACTTTCTACAATCAAGGGGTGTAGCCAATAGCCACCAGGGGTGTCACCCACCCACCCCCCAATAAATTGTTATTTCTCAGTCAGTATTTTGGGGCCTGGCGTGGTCGGATAAATACCATGAATCAAGTACTATGTACATATACAGAACAAGAGTCACATATTGAATTAAGTTTTCTTGAAGAACACAAACAAGGCTTGAAATTTACAACTTACACATATGTAGACCGCAGGCCAGTGATTTGAGCATCAGGTCAGTAAATTAATGACTGCCAGGACAAGTTTACAATTGAACAATATTACCTCACTGTGAACACTGAACAACTTGAATTGAAAAGCTTAAATGTTGTTCAAATGTTGACTTGATGAATCTGATAAATATCTTTCAACTCTGTTGAAAGACAAATGAGATTTCAATCTTCTCTTTGTTCAAACAAAAGCAGGTTTAGTATCGGTTCACATTTTGATTCTGGTCTTGTGAAAAGAATTCTGGTCTTTGTAAAAATGTTGAGCTACAAGTTCTGAAGTTCTGTGTTTTTTTTTCAACCAAATGCAAGCCCTGACCGATGTGCAAAAGGACAGAAGAAGTAAAAAAAACTAAAAAAACAGTTTGTTCATATTATTGAATAGACATGTAGTAGGGATTCTATACTGGACACACTGGACCTTCTTGAATGAAATATTGGAAAATATTGGTATTCTGCAAGGCAGCAAGTTCAAAATGGCTTCAGACATTTGCAAAGAAAATGCCCTTGCTGGCCCCCTTCCCTCCCTCCCCGCCCGAATTGTGTGTACTGTAGTTCTCATTAATCAAAAGTTTGAGTTTTTAAAAATTTCTATGTACAATAGTCAGATAGTCCTCTTGTATGTTCCAGTTTGCTGAGCAAACCGCTTGTTACTCAGCAAATTATTTTTAGTGCCTGGCAGATTCACAAAGTTGAAAGGCATCAGTGGATTTCCTCCATATTTGTTTGCTTTCAATGCAACATGACGGTGCATGTAGAAAAGTGACAGACGGAGAGCAAAGTTTGTTTCCTTTTTTTTTTTTTTCATTATTAATAGCTTTTTGCAAATGTGCTTTAATGGATTGCTTTAATGGCTTACTTTTGTTGAAGATGCCAGGTCCGATTGTTGGCCGATCTGACCCCAATATGTAGATTGAAATGTTACACTAAACATCTGGTTTTATAGATTCGAGAAAGTTACAAGCTTTCATTTGAAGGTCACACGAAGAAATCCACCAAAAATACAACAGTTCTGCGAAAATCATGCCATTTATCTTTAACTAGTATTAGTTGACGTAAACTTGAGAAAATACACATGATGCGATAATTCTACTTGTTATGAATCAACATATACATGTATAATGTGACAATTGTGAAGGTGTGACTTCAAACTAGTCTAGTCATACTTTCACATTCTTCAATTTCCTGGGTCTTGGGTTGGGCGGTAATTTCCAGTCCGCCCGGATTTGCAAAATTAATTTCAATTGTAATGGAACAGATGGGTGTTTGGATTCTGATGTTTACTTTAGAAATGAAAGTGAACTTAACAACATTTTTTTTCTTCATTTCCCTTTAGTCAGATCAATGTTGACCTTTCCATTCTCATCAAAGATTCCGTGTTCATCATCATCACATGAGAGTAGAAAATCGTGTGGCTCTGTGAAGTGGTGTTTGAAATGTTTGTTGCGGAAAATGATATAAAAATCCAAACCAATGTCAAATACATGTGTACAATGTAAGCACATAGGTACATCAATAATGTTTATAGATTAGTTTCTGTTTTTCTTTCTTTCTTTCTTTCTTTCTTTCTTTCTTTTTTTCTTTCTTTCGTTCTCGTTTATTCTGGGTGATCCCTGACAATAAGGCAGTTACAGGTTCATTGACTTCTGACCGGCACCGGAACAAAGATATTGACAAAATAGGGAGACCACCAACATGAGGGCTAGATAGCTCAGTTGGTAGCGCACCGGCACGTCAATCTGCAGGTCGCTGGATTAAGTCCTGCTCTAGTCAGTTTTCTTTGTTCAACCCCAAATTATTTTTAACATTTGTGTCTCAATTAATTTAAAAACTTGATAAAGATGGACAAGTCTTGCAATAGCAGATTGACATAGGGGTCTACACTGTAAGTGGTGTGTGTACGCCATGCACTACCCCAAAAAACCATAATGAACCTTGCTCAAGTGATAGACCTACATGTACCTTAGTCCTAACTAAATGTTGCTCTACAAATAAAATTGATGTGTTGTGGCCAAGTGGACAAGGGTTTCATGGTCAAGTCCGTGCTCACAATGTGGAGTTGAATTCCAGTCATGCTTGGCCAAGTTTCATAGAGCTGCTTTTTAAAAAAGCAAAAAAAGTAGTAAGCTAGCAAGAATATGCTAACCAGAATAAGGTTACCGGTCAAAATATCATTTTGATGTGCTTAGCTAGACTTTTTGTGCAGCTCTATGAAGTTGAGCGCTGAAGTAAGCATGCACGCAAACAAAACGTTCTCGCTAACCTTAAATGAAGTATTATGATGTTTTGCTGACTGTAAGCATCGAGCCGTGAATTTGGGCCCTGAGTTATCGACATTATTATCAAGTGCTTTTAACAACAAAGCAAGATAAAAAAATAATATGATTACGGATATGAAGCTCCCCATAGTGGTGTGTATATAGTTAACATCGATCGTAGCCTCGCATGTAGATTCAATTCCATCGGTGGATCAATTTGTCCTCCCATATAGGAAGTCAATTGCGCAGCGATTGAGGCATGGACCAATTAAACACAGGAAGTAACTCGTCGAGGAAAGGCACAGTGGGTGTAGTCTGATGACATTTTCACTCGTAGTACTCAAAGAAAAAACACATTTGAAAGTGGTATTTAAATGATAATAAGAAGAAGAAGAATAAACGGTTCTTATAAAGCGCATAATACAAAAAAGTCTCTATGCGCTTGGGTGGGTGAACAGGTGTGTTTTAAGTTGTAACTTAAATTGTTCTAGGGTGGGGCAGTTTTTGATTTGGTGTGGTATATATTGTTCCATTCAGGTGCAGTAAATTGGAAGGCATGTTGACCATATGATTTTGTGAGAACTGGATGTGGAGTGAGAAGATCTTTGTTGCTGGAGCGAAGAGTCCTTGATGGATGATATTTGCTGATTCATTCTTGGAGGTAAACCGGGGCCATTTCATGTGTGCATCTGTAGATCAAAACCAATATTTTAAAAGTTATCCGGGATTTTACTGGTAGCCAATGCAGCTGATGTAAGACCGGCGAAATGGGTTCATATAAGCGTGTTTTGGTGATCATTCTAGCAGCCGAATTTTGTATGCGTTGAAGTTTGTTAAGTTGTGAGTCTGGTAATCCATTGAGAAGGCTGTTACAGTTGTCTATGCGGCTCATCAAATATGGTTTGATAAAGTGGAACTGATGTCAGCAGTGACTGATCAAAACAAAAAGCAACTAATACATACATGTAAAGCAACAAGTTGAAAGTAATAATAATAATAATAATAATGGCTTCTTAAATGTATATAGCGCTCATATCCGTCACTCAGTGACGCTCAAGGCGCTTCAACATTGTATTTTCCTGCAAGGTACATGTATGTGGGGCTTCGTTTGAAGTATGAGACCTACTCCTTTACATAGCACCATGTAATGGTTTACAAGGTGCTGTGGCGCAATATGCTGCCAATCAAACCAGGAACACCGGGGCGAACCCCTTCTCTTTTCGATAAGTGTACTGGGTTCTTTTATGTGTATTACACAACACACAGGACCAACCAAGTAACTTGGTTTCAATTTTTGGTATTGTGTTGGAACATTTTGAAGAGGTGCACAGGCCCAAAACCAGAGGGCCGTCTCACAGATTCGCCAAAAGTTTTGCTGATCAAAGCGCGCAGTGATTAAGGCATGGACCAATTGAATACAGGAAATACTCGAAGAAGGACACAGTGGGTGTACTCCTTGGAAACTTCTCTCTAGTAGTACTCCAAAAAATTACAAGTGGTATTTGAATATGGTTTGAGGAAGTAGAACTGCTATCAGTGGTGACTGACAGGGATCAAATTTTACATTAGACCTCAGGCTTGAGGCCAGTGATTTTAGCCTTGGGTCAGTAAACTCACTGATGGACATGTCCGGCGACCTTGTGTTTTTGTTCAAATATTGACTTTCAGTTTTACAAAATCGTTCAATTGTGTTTGAGTGTCGATGATCAATCTCCTCTTAGTGCGTGTTCAAATTGAAACGGTTCAAATGTTAAACTGTGTCATGCTAGGTATATATTTTTTAATTTTTTTTTTTTCTCATTTCAATTCTGGCCTTGTAACAAAAATTCCTGTGAACATTTTGAGCTACAGGCTCTGCGGTCTAAGTGGATTTCCCATGTTCCATGCCTGACTCGTGAAACAAATCAAGCAACTACATGAAATAGAGGATGTTCAAAGCAACAAATTGAATGTAACTTTCATTTTCACATTGTATTGGAACATTCTGAAAAGGTGCCTGTGCCAAAACCAGAGAGCAGTTTCACAGATTTGCTAAAAGGTTTACTGAGTAAAAATCTATGCTCAATACATAAACACAATCTCACGCTGTGCATTGAATTGAATGGAGGCCTTTACCACCATGGGAAAAAGACTTCTACGGCGGCGCGGCTTGGCATGGTCGTTTAGTCTGTTCATTTTTTCTAGCTCGGGTAGGAAACATTTTATCAAACTTCCAACCTTGTTCCCATCATGTTCTAAGGGCCCCTCATACCCATAGTTGGCATTGAAACAAGGTTGACTGTTGACAGAATGCTGGCAGATGATCTAGAAGAGGCTGCTGCTAGGTATTTGTAATTACAGTTTTTCAATTTGAAATTGAGCCCTGGTGTCAAGTTTGTCCAAGTTCAACACAGTGCACAAGGTGTCCTGTAATGCAAAGTGTAATTTTATTTGCTGACAAAACACGCAAGCTGATACATTCACCCTAATCTCAATCATGTTCTTGTGTAGTTGGTGTTCAAATGATGAATTACCGTCTGCCTCCCCCCTCACCCCCTCCTAAAAGTACTCCCAACTACAATGATTAAACGCTCCAATTATTGCAAGCACGCAATCCACAGACTAGAGAGAGACAGACATGGATCGCACTGAGCTGTATTTCAAGAAACTGTGCGATCACTTAAGTCAGTGCGTGCTTAGTATCTATCAGCATGAGGTGTCTTGTGAGCGATGTGATTTATAACATCCTTGGAGGCTTCATTTGGATCTTAAAGGGCCAGGGTAGAGAGCTGAAATTGCTCCCCTGGAACTTTGAGATGTTCATGAAGCACTGTGGGATGGCCTTGCTCAGAATACAAATGATAATATACAGTTCTTGTAGTGTTTTTACCACTCTCTGGCTCTTGAAGGGCTTCTCAGAGCGCTGTTATTTTCTCCATTACTTTTTCAAGTGTGCAGAGCAATTTTGGATTTATGAGACACATTTTACATTTACATATAAGCACCTTATTAAATACAAGGTGCTGCAGTGCAAACGGAGTACTGCCGATCATGCCAGAAACACTGAGGTTAACCACTTCTCTTAGCGATAAGTGTAAATGGGTTCTTTTACATGAATTACACAACACATTGGACCTACCGCTTTCACATTGGAAGGACAAAGCAACGATACTGTAGTTATTAAGCGCTCTTTTTTTTCCCCACATGGTAAGCAGATCATATGTTTGAAATACAGGAACCCATTTATTTACATGTACACAGTTCCATGTAACAGTTAGCAAGGTGGTGCTGTGGCACAATCTGCAGCTAGACAATACCAGAAAACACCCGGGGCAAACCCCTTCTCTTGACAAGTGTACCAGGTTTTTTTGTGCATTACACAACACATAAGGCCTTTTCACACTGTCCAAAATCTCAGGGTCGGAACCGGTTCCGAACCGGAGATTTTGTTCACCCCGTTTCACACTGTAAAAATTTCAACCCGCCTCCGATCCGGGTAGCATGCTCTAGCCGGATAGAAGTCAACCCTGGCAGGGACCAGGGTTGAAAATCTCAATCCGGATCAGAATTGCATTTTTTGTTATACGGTTCACGCATTAGCTGGTTCACGTAAAGACCAGTGTGAATGTTGCTTATCTCTGATCCGTGTCGAAAAGAAGCGAGGCTGAACCGGAGAGGACCCGGGTAGGTTTCAACGCGGTTCGAAATGGAGGTAGTGTGAAAAGGCCTTTAGAACCAATGGCTCTTCCGAAGGACGAAGCAATAATGGTTAAGTGTCTTAAGAAGAACACAAGTGTCAAGACCGGACTCGAACCCACACACTCTGCTGATCAGAAACACCAGAGCTTGAGTCCAGTGCGCTTGACTGCTCCGTCATGACACACCATTTAGTTCTTCTCAAGACTTAAAACAATTTCTCCACAATACATTCACCCGTCACACCCACTCTTTTCCAAGAATAGCATCTATGGAAAAACTTCAGCAGCAAAAAAAACAACAAAGGAAGAGATGTCCAATCAGTCAGAATGCCAGGTGTAAATAATTACAGAGAGGGGATGCACAAAGAGAAATAATAAATCATTTGAACAACTTTCTTGAACGCCAGATGTCATGGGGGACGTGCTTTCATCATTCCTGATCATAACCAACAAACCATCCGTAATAGGATCATATAGCAATGCCACCAATATCCAAAAGTCTCTACTGTTTCCTCAACTTGAGGAATGTCAGCTGTGATTGATCATCACCGTAAAAAGAAATATATAAATAAAAGGATTGAAAAAAATATCTCAAATGAAACCGGCGGTCCACGGTGATGAAAAAAAACCTTGATTTCTTCGTATCCAGTGAGGCTCCAATTAGAGGAGCAGGAACCAGATCTAGCTTCCTGTGGTGTCTTCGTTCCAGGGGTGCTGGTTTAAGAAAGCAGAAATCTTGACCTCCGAAGATGCCTACGGGATGACTTGGTGGTGGTGTATGTTTGCCACCAACACGCCCCTTTGGCTTTGGTTTCATTGATGGGAAACCAGCGGGTGGTTGTAAGGCGTTTTTTTCCCCCCCCCCCTTTTTCTCCTTCTACTGAAAAGAACGCGTCAGTCAGGCTGAGGTTGCCTTGTGGGAGGAGGTTACGGCAAAACATAGACCCTTAGGTGACCTCGTAGGATGCTTCTCCCTTATATTAACAGCTGAGAAACCTTGGTTGTTGGTCAAAAAGGTAAATTTTACCCGTAATGGATGGATAGTACAAATGTACGTACATGTACATTATTTTTATGTACAGTACACAATGTGTCGCTTCATAGTGTGGGTACTTGTATTCTAACTAGGGGTTACATACAAGAACCTGTACTCAAACTGGGGGTACAGGTGGCTGCATGTACTACTCTAACTAGGGTACCTACATGTACATGTACACGTATGGACATACATATGGCTACATGTACAGTACATGTATCAATTTATTGCTATCTATGTGAGGACTTTCCTTTGTCCCTCTAACTTAACACTCTCCATAGACTTAGCGCATGAACAAATGTGAGGACACAAAAATACAAAGGATTCCAATGTGAGGACAGCACTGTCCCTTTTGTATTCCTTTGTTCTACTGTCCCCACTCTGATGGTATTACCATTACATGTGTAATCTACATTGAAACTGGGGTACATTTGGGGACTTGTGTACTCTTTTGTAAGTTGAGGGTAATGTGCATGTGGGTGCCTGTACTTTACATTGTAACTTTGTTTTTGGGAGCCTGTAAGCTGTACCCTGAAAACGTGTGTACATTTTTGTTGTCATTTTCAGTACATTCAGACATGCAACTCTTCCGCGTTTCCGCGGATTTCCGCGTTTTTTTTAAATGATCAGCGCTAAAATAAAAAAAACTAAAAAAAAAAAAGAAAAAAACCCTGTACAACCACAATAATGTGAAATAAGCCTAGTACATGCTAAGAATGCACCTAAGAGCAAAATAAACTTCAAAATTTTCTAGGGTACCATTGTGGATCTCATGTCCCTTGGCGTTTTGGCTGCCTCGCTCCGCGCTTGCGTTGTGCCTTTGAAAATTTCCTCTTTTTTTTCATCGGGCAGTTGCATGCCTGTACATTACTGTACAACATATGTTCTTGTACCTGTACTAGCTCAGTCAATTTGGCCTTTGTCAAGAGACTTCTAGACAAGAGGGGACGGGATCAAGTACTCTGTCAACATATTGACCAGGATTTAAAGCAGGATAACTGATGTTGTCGGTGAGCTTTCCTTGGTTTAAGTTTAATAAAGAGAAGTTACACTATGCACTCACTGTCCAAGCAGGCATTGGAACCTACTTGTGTAGTGCTCACTACTGTATGCACTGTTCAAAAAGGCACTGGATCAATTTGTGTAGTGCTCAAAATGCCAAAGGGCCATGAATGCACTCGCATTTTATTGTTCAGTGTTCATGGTGTTAGTCTTGGCTCTAAGACGCTCCATTTATGAAATCCCGAGTAGTCACAAAAACCAAATTACTGCTACAGGACGCTATCACTCCTGTAACCGCAACCACCCAATTGGCCCGCCATTAGACATGTTAGATAGATCAAGATCCAGTTTTTTTAAAAGTGCAAATGGAATTTATATTTGATTTGCCAGCAGTGCCCCCTAGAAAAAATGGTGCCCCCCCCTTGTGCCCCCCCTACAAATTTACCTTAGTTACACCACTGAATAGGGAGACCGGCAACGTTTGGGCTAGATAGCTCAGTTGGTAGAAACGCTTCAAATGAATTATGTACTCTTGCTACTCCACCTGTCCACACATGACCAAGCATCTCTGTCATGCATTGAGCTATAATTTGACCAGTGTCTCACAAAACTTCTCAAGCAAAGAAACAAACTCTCGCAAGGAAATTTAATTATAGTAAACTCAATTCTGATACCATGTACAATATGTGGTACGTACAATTATTAATCGGTTCGACGCATGTACACTGAACTATAAGGAACAAGCAAGAATTCAATTTTTTTTTCATGACTACAATTAGTCTTGCCCCACGAAATATGCTTATTTCATGATACACACTGTACATGTTACATGAATACGCTATTGATTGGCAAACGCCATACATGCGGATAACAATATTAACAAACATTTACACTTTTTGTTGGCAAACGCCACACATGCGTACACTGTTGGTTGGCAAACGCCATAGAGTTGTGCACTACGCTGATGCACAAGCGCGCAGGCATCACGCCCACCATCAGCCACATACAAGAAGGCGCGATGTTCCCTCATTTTGCAGGCAGTTGTGTTAGTGCGCATGCCATTGTGCAATTTACATACTTTATAGGAAGGGTTTATTATGTCACTTTGGTTAATTATGTGGATGGGAATAAATCTGGTTCTAAACAAAGTTACAGTAAGGACCCTGTGTACATGTACAGTTTGTACATGGACAACAGTGTGGATGTTTGTACAATAATATCCAATTACATGCCTTTGTAACAACCTGTAAAATTTGCACACACAAAAACTATTGAAACTGCAAGATTAATTATTCAATTCCTGAGACAAGGGTAGTATGGTTTGTGCACCATGCTCCTCAGGGAGCTGAAATGGTTTTAGGACTCAAATTAAATGACCCAGTGACCAGGTTTGTAATGTGTGTGCACCATAGGATAAAAAATGGCGGACACCAGTACTACATAAATTCCCATTGTTATTATTGTCGTAAGTTTCCTCTTCCCAAAAATTGGTGATTTACATATTTGTGGCATACCTTTAACGTGCTAAAAAGCACAAAATGCTGTACTTGAAAACAATATATAGTGATATATGAGGAGACTTGGAGACTGTCATTAAGCTTTTGGGTTTGAGCAGTCTGTTGGAAAATTTATTTATGAAGTTTTATCACCATATGGCCATTGACATTGAATGATGATGGTTTTTGTTTTTTACTTGGAGGTTGAGGACCACACACAACCGGTTATTTGGATGGGTGGGAAAATAATGTGGTTGGCCAGATGACTAGAAAATGTGTAATTTGATGGGTATTATGGGACAGTTTCACAAAGCTGTTTACCGGTTAGCAAATTGCTTTGCTTAGTCTGGCAGATAAAGGTGCGTTAGAATTTCATATGATCAAGAAGATTTGAGAGCCCTGTGTGCATTCGCCATGGAGTTGCATTGATGCACCTCTCATCTGCTTGCAAGAACTGCCAGCAATTACGTTAGTAATCCTCTTGCTTTACTTAAACTCTCAGGGGACAGGTTCAATCAGAATCCTACAGACAGACAGAGGACATTGTGTACTGTAGCTGCAGTAAGAGTGATTTTATTTTTTATTTTTTTTTTAACTACATGTAATGCGAACATTTGTGAAGTTGACTTTTATTAGGCTTGCAACTGTTTTTACAACATTCATGAATGTCCATAAGTGGAGTATTCCAATATTCAGGTCTGTAAATATTTTAATGTAATTAAGTTGGCAGAATAATGACTATAATTTTGTTGTGTTTGGCTATTACATTTGTTTCAAGAGATTACATTATATGTCTAAAACATTTTGGAAGTTGATCCTTTGAACTGATTTAAAATGCAATGAGGACTACATGTACCTGGAAGGATTGAAAATGCACTAAATAGTGGTTTTACTGATACAGCTACATTACATGTGCTTCCCTTAAGGGTTTTAAGAACTAATAATTCTGCTAATGGTGCTCCGTAAATGGGAAATTCCAGCTTGGATGTTTTGTAAAACTAGCCTTACATTTACATACATTGTACAAATAGGCGTAGAGTGTCCATATTGTAACAAATTGTTCTGGTATGTGCTGGTACACACATGTTGGTCGACCCTGTAGTACATCAAGGACTTCTCTTTGTTCTCCCACTGTTTGGAATTTTTTTTAAGGGGCATCCCCACTGGTTTTTGTACAGGAAAGCGAAGTACAGATGTCCTCACTCTGTCAAGGTGGATTTGTTTTGTTACGGTCCTCAGTTTCAACGGGTAGACACGCACACTAGACAACATTGAATACCAAGTGTGGACCTGAGAACAAAAGAGGTCTACACAATTTCGGTACTTTGAAACACTACTGTGGACTTAAACACATCCGCACAGTGTTTTCACCAATGTTGAAGTGGGTTTTTAAGTGCAGAGAACAAAGGAATGTCCACAGAGTGTGTACATGTAACACAGTGGTTGTGTGTACACATGTGTGTATTGTCATCAGGTTTTGGTTCGTTGTAGACCAGTGAAAATAGAACAACCACAAAATGTATGTTACAATTGTCAAAGAGATAATGACAGATAATGCATTATTAGTTTTCTGTAGTACTCAAGAATGTTTAGATTTGATTCAACAATTCAGTTTCAGCACATCCTTATAATGTGTTCTGTTTGTACAGAAGGCTGGACATTTTGTGTGTGTAGTCCTTCAAGTGTGACAACTTTAAAAAGTTTGTCATCTTGCAATTGCAGCTTTGTTGAGCAAATCAACAGCGTAGGGCATGGATCGTAGGATTCCTCGAAGCTATATTTGGAGTCCGTGTCTTTCACAACATTCTCCTGGAAAGTGTACCCGTTAAGCATGGCACACTCTAATGATCACCAACAAAAGCCCCCTCCCCCCTCTCCCTTCCAATCCTGGCTCCTACAATCTGAAAATCATCTCTAAACTAAACACCTGTCATATCTAGTCACGATGGATATCTGATATTGTAACTGATCGTCAGATCGAGCAGCGAACCGGCCCTCAACAAGATAATAAACACGGCGTTTCCTGCTGGTGTTTCAAGTCAACCGTCCTTAACTTTAACACAAGGAGACGGATGACGGGTTAAATGTAGTAGAAGCCAGTTCGGAAGATCGTCGTAATAGTGTGTATCTGAAAACACCTGGCCGGGGAATTTTCCTGAAGATCTGTAGTTGACGTTTTATTTAGTATTGGAGTTTCATTGCTGGACACAAGTATGTTGAGTTGTTAAACATTAAGATCACAATGTAGGCCAAGTCTATTATTAATGACTAGATCTGCTATGATACTGTGCTTCAGAATCGTTTGAGTTTTGACAGGGAATAGGCATATTGTTTGGCATTGGTTAATGATTAACGGGGAGCGGTATGATATGGACATCGGTGGTTCTTGGAAGAGTACACTCATGTTGATCACTCTAGTATACTTCGTCGTCGTAGAAGAACGACGTAATGAAAAGTTACCAGAAAAAGGACGTAAGCAATTAATGTGTAAAGTTGTGTTTCAAGAAAACCCAGTGTGAAGGCTTGACCGGTTTTCTACCATTCATTAGTCATTATAGGAAGGTTGACTTCGGCATGAGAATGGGAGGAACATGTCTCTGAGGGAATTCTAGCAACAACAATGCATCAGTAATGCCATATTTATTAATTTTTTTGTCAGGGGCCATTTTATTGCTTTTTACGGCTTTGTGTTGCTGGAGAAAATTACTTTGTGTGCCTGGAAGGAGAGCATATAGAGCCTTACAGTACACCCTTCTTCTGGGCACACAACGACTTGTTTTTGTACCTTGTGTTGTCATTTAGCCTTCGAGAAAGACTCTGCTGGGGTCGAAAACATCAGGCCATTAACTATGTTTTGCATTTGTACCATTACCATGTACATGTTGGTAATTTTTAGAATTCAAGCAGTTAGCAGCAGCTACTTCAACTTTTTCACTGTAGTTTTTCATCAACTAAGTTGTGGAGATTATACTTGTTTTGATCGGGTAAGATCTAAATTATAAGTTACAAGACCTGACTTGAGACACCATTTTCTTCCAGTTTGTAAGCATACGAAAAGACATGCTAACCTTCCAGTGCTTACTGTATGAAAATGAATGACCTAGTACAATGCAAATCCATGGTGAACGCGCAAGATGGCTGCCTAATTTTCTTGCCAACCTGTTAACTACGCTTACGCTTAAGCAAATTTGTCTGCTATGGTTAGCATGAAAATTTGTTTGCGGTTAAGCAGCTATGAAATTTGGCCCAGGTTCTCACGTCCACACTTGGCATGTACAATGTGTTTTGGGTGAAACTTTCACAAGTTCATTGTAGGATTTTTGGGGATAAACTAGAGGATGGGGAGGAATGGTCTTTTTAGAACCAGCGATGCAGAAATATCACAGTATGGGTGTCTTTACTGCCTTCAATAAATAGGCACAATGCAGTGTAAAGTGTCTGAGCTGGGCACTGTCTAACACATGAACCTAGCAACATATTGGAGCTGTTATGGAATGGGCACTTTCTATATTAGACTCCATTGTCACCGCATCGAGGCCCTGAATGTTTTTTTTTGTTTGTCCAGTCTGCCATTATGTTCATGTACAGGCTGTATGCAATTGTTCTATTGTGTCTGCTCAATAGGTTCATACAGCTGTGCTAAAAAAACAACAACTATAGTCATGCTGTCTTCTGCTATACAATGCGCACACCCACTACAATATTGTATTTTGGACAAAGACGTCATTGCCACATGGTTTCAACAACATTAAATAATGGTTTCGTGCCAATTTGGTGTTTCAGGAAAAATTGTAAGACTTAAAATAATTGTTGTTGTGAACTGAGTGTGTGCTGTGGGCTAGGAGCTATGTTGGGAAAGCCCTAGCCAATAGCTAAAGCTCTAGCCAAAAGCCAAAGCCCTGGCCAGTAGCAAAAGCTTTAGCCAATGGCCAAAGCCCTAGCCAATGGCCAAAGCCCTAGCCAATAGCCAAAGCCCTAACCAAATGCAAAATCTTCAGCCATTAGTCAAAGCCCTAGCAATAGCAAAAGCTCTAGCCAATAGCCAAAGCCCTAGCAATTGCTAAGCTTTAGCCAATGGCCCAAGCTCTAGCCAATAGCCAAAGCCCTAGCAATAGCCAACGCTCTAACCAATAGCCAAAGCCCTAACCAATAGCAAAAGCTCTAGCCAATAGCCAAAGCCTTAGCAATAGCAAAAGCTCTAACCAATAGCCAAAGCCGTAGCAGTAGCAAAAGCTCTAGCCAGTGCCAAAGCTATAGCCAAAGCCTTGGCCAGAACTGGTGCTTTAGAACACAGATTCTTTGGTGTCCGTCACGTAATGATGTAAAGGAGCTTCATTTTCAAATAAAGCTGGTATGAACTTCATTTTAAGGTGCCCTTTGAAATGCCCAATAAAAGTTCATAATTTTTTCTCAAAAAGGTGCCCTTTTTACCACAAAAAACTGCTGTGCCCTGCCAATATTTTTAGGTTTTCTGCTCTGCATAAAAAGTGGTGCCGTTAAATAAATTGGTCTCGATTCTCTATAAATGATTTCATAATCACGTTAATGTCTGTCTCATCCAGCACATCCCTAGAGATCTGTTATTTTTAAAACCTTATCCCATGTGTCAAGCAACATTGCCTTCTCTGGGGAAATAATTACGATGTGGCAATTTGTGTTTGGACGTTAATAAATTGCCGGACTTGGAGCCCTTAATTCTGAGCGAGTTTTCAGACAAACTGACAAGTGTGGAACCATCTGTGGGGGGTCGTATTTGAAGGGACAGTGCCTGAAACAACAGTCTCAGCCAAAAAATGACAGAGCGTTGCTGTCCCTACAACTTTGATATCCAATAATAATTTGATCGTTGTTGAAATTATGACATCGTTTCCATCCTGTATTGGTTGATGAATACACCATCCAGATAATATTACCAGATTAGGGGATCCTGTTGAAATGAAAACATCCAAATATTAAAGCAGGGCTCCCATTTGGGTGAAAAAATCCACGAGACTGCTGGACTTGCAGTTAAACACAAAAGTTTATTGGACCAGGGAAACCTCTCTACACATTTCAACATACTGTTTTGATTTGAACAAGCACCAGGGAAAGTTTATAATCAGTGACTGTTAGGTTGAAAGTAAAACAAATGTTCTTTGCTCGTTATTCGATTGTGTATTTTGTCAAGAAAAGCCAAACACTTAAGGTTTGTATTTTTTCATCTGTTTTTTACAGCTGTTGAAATAATGGGGGGAGGCGGCCCTCGATGCCTGTTAGGAAACAGGTGCATGGGCATTTATATTAGGAAATCTCAGTCAACAAACCAATTCATTTATTTGAACGGTAATTTATTTATGTTATTATAAAGCCCTTCCTCACGTTGGAAATGAAACTGTAGGCCTACACATTGTATGGTCTGTCATATCCAATAGAGACATCAAGCTTCCTGAGATCAGCAGTCTGGATGATTAATGCAATCGTCTCCTTACAAAGTGATCGTTTAATCAACGCAGCAATATGGTGAACCCGCCGCGCTGCGCTTTCATCACAAGATCGAGACTCCCGGAGCAGGACTCTGTGGAGCCTAGCCAGGTAGTCATGCGGAGCCCCGGGTATTCGTCTCGAGTATCCTTCGAGAAATCGGGAAAGAGAGAGAGGGGGCTTTGGTGATCGAATCCTCCTGTATTAATGTGGTCAAACTTACCGTGGATGGGGTTTTAGGGGCCTATTTAATGAGACGATCTTCTTAGGCTGTGTATTTAATCAATTCTTTAGAAAGTTTTTATTTCTGAGACTCCCAATCCATCCTAACTTCCAACTGTGTGCATAGCCAGTTATTAAAAAAAAAATTGTGGTTTAAATTTAAATACATTGGGTTTTTTTAACCTTGAGAGTGAAAATGTTGAAATATTCATAGAAGGAAAAGCAAAGCAACAAGGCACTCTACAGTGTATGAAATTTATGAAAGGTCTATAAAACCAGTAATAAAGCACAGCTATTTTTAAAACCAAGTAACACATAGTGGAAGTAACAAACCACAGGGGAAACCGACTGGAGAAATTTTAATTTATTTTGGGTTGAAGAAAGAAAAATTGACTTGTGCGTGATTTGAACCCAGGTGTAACCTCCTCATTAACCCTAACCATGCTAAATGCAACAATATGCACCAAATGGTAATAGTTGTTGTGATCTGTTGCATTTGGCAGTCAACTCAGATGTCATTTTTGGACTGAATTTGTTGCATTCAGCAGTGAAGTGACTTCATATAGGTTTGGGTGCTTCTATTGTATCTGAACAACTTATAATGGGTATTTCAAAATGTTTTTTTATGGGAAAAGTATTGAGAAGTATGATGTAATATTAGGTAAGAATCATAATTCAAATCATATTCAAAAGACTGTATAATAACAGTTTAACATTACACTTATGTGCATACTGTTGCATTTAGCAGGGCAAACACCATTGCTCAGTCCTAACACAAACAACATGCCTGCACAATGCAACAGAATCCCTTGTTGCATTTTGTTGCATTTGGCATGGTTCTCATTTCAACTGTGCTGCATTCTGTTGTATTTGGCAGGCTTTCTAGAGATACCCTAATGGGGGTTAGGGGTAATGTGCCGATGCACCACTGGGCCATTTTAGCCCTTATGTTGGCGGTCTCCCTAATTTGTCAAAAGCTTTGTTCGGGGGTGCCAGTCAGAAGCCAAGTTTTTATCAATTCATATTTTTATTTCATGAAAACCTCTTTTTAAACTCTGTAGTCAATAATCAATATCACAGATACTATTGATTTTTTCCTGGCCTCGTTGAAAATATTTTGCTCTTTGCATGTGGTACACTTTTTTTTTACACATTTTTTCTATTGATCCACTTATAATTTTTTCTTAAATTCTATTTTGTATATTTTCAAGTCAACGTGCAAACCTCTTAAAATGTGGAAATTAAGCAACTCTGTCAGACAGTGGTAAAACAAAGTTAATTGTTTCGGAAAATTTAAAATCATTTTCCTGTACAGGCACAATACAAATAAGACTCAAACGTACCGACGCATGTCGCACAAACACTAAGTGCAGTAATTGATATGTTTGAAGCATTTCACAGTGTCAACTAATTTTTATTGCAACATCAAAGTTCCACTCTTGCCCTGAAAGTGATTATAATCATGAAGACTAAAACGGCCTGAATTTATGCAAATAAAACCCTTTTCCCAGAACTGTGGTCTGTACAGAGTGACTCATCCCATTGAGTCGTGCAGGGAAGGCTGCGTAGGTAGCGCTGCATATCAGGAGCAAACATGCCTCCACTACGCTCAAGGTACAATGGTGCATTATTAGCATAATGAAGTTATAATAGCCATTAGTCTTTAAGGTAAAGCTTCAATTTATTTATTTATTTCTTATTTATCCCGGGTGATCCACTCAGTAAAGAAAAACTCGCTGATCTCCCACGGATCCCAGCTCACATCAAAACTTTAAAAATGCAAAGAAGAAAAGAAATGAAAGGTTACAGAGAAATACAGTACATTTTTATTCATTAAAAACACTTTATCCATCCTAGTTCACATAGAAACTACAGAAAAAGCAATTAAAATATGAAGATTTAAAAGTTGCAAGGGAGAAATTACTTCAATCGATGGGATTACCCCAGTCCATTATGGGAAGTGGAAATTATTCAATTCATTCTGTTATTTCCAAGAAAGATGCAAATAGCACCAGGGCCCAAATTCCCGGAGCTGTTTAAGCAGAAATTGTTACAAAACCAAAGTGAGGCTTTTTCTCTGTGTTTTTACTGGGCAGGGTGCATTTTACATGTAATACCACTCCCAAAAGGACAGACCATGGGCAGACAGTTGCAGCTTGTGACATATGCATTTAAAACCCTCAAAACTACCTGTGCCCAATCTCAGCAAATTTTCTAGCTATAAGCAAAATTTAGTATAGGCAACTTTTGGCAAAAAATTTCAACGTAATTGCGTGATGACTGGGTCCACTTTTTCCAAAACTGTTCAGCAGAAAATATTGCTAAGAAAATGTTTTTGCTAAGCAAAAAAATGAGTGGGACACCAGTCGCAATAATGCAAACATAATGGAAATGAGGCTAGTAACCTGCTTCTGCTAAGCAGTATTTTTCTGGGCTTAGCAAGTTTGTGTGCTCATGGCCCAACTGGTTAAAGCTGTAAAAGCAGAAAATGTTGTTAAGCAAAATTTGCAGGGAGCCAGTCACAATTATTGTAATATGGGACCTTCATTATGGTGTTTTGGATGATAACCCATTTCTGCTAAGCAAGATTTGTCTGTGCTCAGCAATTTTGTTGTTCTTACCAGCTGTATGAAATTAGGCCCTGTACACATGGTGTGTAATTCACATTCACTATTTTATAATCTATATTGTAGTTGAAACTATCCAGTCAAGATCTACATAATGAGTCATCTATTGTTTTTCGTGTTCAAATATTAGGGATACAGAGTTGATCTAAATGTAAATTTGCTCGATGCAAACACTTGAAAATTGGATCAAAGCTAAGGGTTTTGCCAGAGCTACAATGTACATGTAGTCACAATAGCCATGCAAGCATTATTGCTATTAAACAATGTAACATTTTGCAAACTCATTTTGGGAGAGAACAGTATTTCAGAAACAACATTAGTAAAGTGAAGATTTAAGTCTAACAACCAAGGGCAGAAAATAAATCCATCTCATTCCAAAGCAGGTCCGGAATTACATGGAGGCCACAGAGGTCATGGCCTCTGTTGCCCCTGGTGTTGGCCTTGTTGGTGTCCAACAAAAGTGCCCTTTGCAAAATGAAAATGGCCTTGCCCTCTCTAGGATGAAATTCCAGGCCTGCCACAGTACATAATATCTTCAGCATGCCCTACTGGTCTACACAATGTAGGTAAATCCAAGCTTTCCATACATGTACGTACATGTACATCAAAGCGGTTCATATTTTCTCTCTGCGTTTGGCAGCTCTACAAACCTCGACAAGCTCCTCATCCTGCCAAAGAAACAGGAAAGACCCATTATCCAGCCGGACTGACTTTTAAGATAGAAAGATCAAGTGGGATATTATTAGTTTTTAGGTTTATTATTAAACAAATCTTGTAGGCTGTTTCCAAATTAATTGCTTCAGCAGGGGCTGTGGCCAGATCGCCGAAAAAGGCCTTTTTTCAACGTTGGTGCTGGCAATGACTATAGCCAAGCAGCAGAAGTGGATCTTTCCCATGAAATATGCAAATTATTTTGGTTGGCTAAATGAGGGAACATCGCGCCTTTTTGTATGGGGTTGACGGTGGTGTGACGCACAGGGCCTACGTCATGTTTGTGCATCTGCCCAGTGCACAGCACTTTTTTTCGGATAAACCCTTCTGGTTTACATGCTGGGGTAATTAAGGGTAAGGGTTAGGATTAGGATTAGGAACGTAGCCTATATTTCTTGGGGTGTGGGAACATAGGGGTGTGGGAACACAAGGGTGTCACAACATCAGGTGTTTGACCATTTGCTGTACATGTAGATTGGATTGGATGACTCCAACTGAAGGGCTAATAGTATGGTTTCATATAAACAGGCCTTCATTTATGTGTTTAACCAGGAAATAAAGTTGGCATGTCATATGAGACTTACATATTGAATATTTTACTCTTTTCAAGGAGAAAGAAGAAAAGAAAAAAAAACTCTAGAAAACCCCACAGAAAGACTATTTTTTACAACATCAAAAACCCCAAACAAACAAAACAAAAAAACCTTATAAGAATTGTTGAGACTGAGGTGGGGGGGGGGGGACCCTGGGGGAAATAATAAAGTCAGTAAACCAATTGTTGTGTAAATCGTTTTACTGCCGAGCATTTCTATCCATATTTTGGAGACCATTTAAGTCGTTTTCCGGTGAGCTTTGTTCAGGCAGCTCTTGAAAGTGAACCTCACAAGATTTACGACTTTATTATTTTCCCCATTTGTAGAAAAAAACATGCACCTGTTTATTACACTCTCTTCATGTGAAATGAAACAAAACTTCTGGAACCCTGTAGGACTTTCTTTTTTTTTTCTTTTTTTTTCCCCACAACTATTTGGAAGCAAAACAAGATCCTGCTGCTGGAGTTTCCAAAAGGTGTATTTTTATGACATGAGTCACCAACTGGTTATTATCTAAGGTGTTGTAAAGCTGTCACAACTGGAGAGTAATCCGACTCCATTGACGTGGATCCAACAAAAAGAAAGAAACTGAAGTTGCGGATGTCTGCGGGGCCTGAACTCTGGCCACCCCAAGGGGGGATTATTTTGCTGGGAATATATCAGTGTGTCTGCACACACGAGGGCCAGGGACATTACGTTAGGGTGTAACTCATTGTCTGAGATGTATTGTACTCTTAAACCATGGTATAGGATCTGCGCTTGTATTTTGCTAAACAGCCGAGGATCCTCCATTGGCTTTATCAACCTAGGCTAGGTTTTATAGAGCTGTTTAAGCACAAAATGTAGCTCAGCACAACAAAACTAAGCTTACCAGAATAAGGTTACCAGCCAGAGTACACTGTAACATGTAACATTTGTGACTGGTATCTTGCTTGATTCTTCAAAGCAGAAAATTGTTACGCAATTTTATCTGCTTGATATTTTCTACTTCATAAAATTGGGTCCCAGTCTCTGTGTATACACTGGCTATGTACATGATGTAAACAGAATCAGTTGGTGGCAGTTCTGGCCATGCTCCTCACTGCACCAAAGCCCAAAATTAATTGTTTAATATTTTGCTGTCAAAATTGTAGTGCACAGTAGGTCTGTGAAGTTTTTGGGATTTTTCAATGAAAATTTTTCAATGAAAAATTTCATTGGTTTCATTTCACCTTTAAGATTTTCTCTGAAAATGTGAAGTGAACATCAGAGGGAATCAAGGTACAGCCCTCGTTAGACCATAGAGAAAGGTCTGTGGTCCTTGCTCTATGGTTAGACCAAACCTCTAGATTTCAAGGCAGGGCTTGAAGTTGGAGAAAGACCACAGGGTTTATTACTAAAACATTCTAGCTGGACCAGAAAACTTGTTCTGGTGGATGAAATCATAGGCCTATAGCCTGTGCTTGTTTAGGGTTTGTTATAAGGATGTAAGTATCCTGTAAAATTATATTGTCTGAGCTGCTCCTGTTGATTTAGAAATCAAAAAAAGGTATAGGATGTTAAAAAATGTGAGTTTCCAATGTGGTGCCCATGTGAATACTGCCCTGGGCCCTCAATATGGCCAGAGATGCAGTTGTTACCTGCTGTAACCTCACTAAACTTGGATGGATTCAACGTTCTTGATGAAATTACCTTGATAGTTTTTTTTTTGCTATTTTCTCAACTAGTAGACACTGTATTCAACTGAAGCTTTTTGCAAGTGACTTTTATTGTATCTTTCTTGATAACTTTGCCTGCAAATCAGCATTACTCTAAATGACTCAAACCAAATGATAAGCTTACCTGGTATTATTTACAGTCTCAAGCGTGTGACGTACGCCCAGTTTGCTCAAGTGCTAAGGTTTCTTATGATATGTGATTAGCGCAACGGTGAAAACTGATTTGGAAATGTGAAGTGTTGTGACTTCACATTTAAACTGCACATGCAGCAATCATTGGGCAAGGACGCAGCAATTTGTAGTGATTCATTGGCTAACTTGTCTTAAGATTAGCTTTAGCGTTTTGTTCAATCATGCCCATAGGTTCATATAATACCCAAATACTTGAGTAGACTTGCGCACCAGTCAATATCTGGCGCATCGCATGGACATTGTTTTCCACCAAGGTTAAATCAAACTTTTAAAAATCACATTGCCTTTGTTGCACAACTGAATGTCATCTTTTTTTACTTTTTTATTTTATTAATTTATCTTTTTTCAAACCCATTTGTGGCGTGTCGTAGGCCGAACGGTCAAGAGCACCGGACTCAAGCTCTGGTGTTTCTGATCAGCAGAGTGTGGTTTTGAGTCCCCGGTCGTGGCACTTGTGTCCTTCATATGGGACATATAAAGCCGTAGGTCCCTGCGTGTTGCGTAATGCACGTAAAAGAACCCAGGTACACTTGTCGCTAAAGGGGTTTGCCCGGGTGTTTCTGGCAGTGGTTGCTGAATGCGCCACAGCACCTTGTAAACCCTTACAAGGCGCTAAATAAATTGGTCTCATAATTCACAAAATTCAAACACCTGTCTGTAAATGTTTCTGTTGGTTTAAGCACATTGAGTATACCTTTTGGTAGATAGTGTGCTATATAAGACTATATTATTAGTATTATTGTTATCAGGCCAATCTTAGCACTTGGTGTGAAGTGGGTTGCAGAGTTTTCACATGGTATGCGCATAAGGAGGTGGTGGACTAATCCTAAAACAAAACATGACCACAGTGACATACCACAGAGGACATTAAGTAATACCAGGGGTGTGATTCACTAATAGGTGCACCACCATTGGGAAGGAGGCCGACGGTGTTTCCCTCCATGGTGAACCTTTGTACTTTCGCATTGAATCTGCTCTCCAAACATTTCATTCATTCAAGAAAAAATGATTCACTCAAATGTAAAGTCAATAAAATGCCAACGAACTGTGGAGGTTTTTTTTTTTATTTGTAGAGGGCACAATCCTAACCCCCCCCCCCCTTGCAGGTTACCATGCAAACACCCTGTGTAATCTAAGTTCATGCCCTGCTGTCGATGACTCATTCTTTTGGAATTTGATTTTTGTACTCACAGTCAGATTAAGCTCCCTTGTTGTAAATAATAAAGAGAATTTATGATATTGGGAAAGTTGCTTTTTGGCACTTTGATTTCGGGCAGCATGCGTGTGAGTGTGTGTGTGCGTACCAGATGTTGGGTCTTCAAGCCTAGTGTGTGGTTGTGTTATTTTAGGTCTTTTGAGATTATTATTTTATTGTGGGGGCAATTGTTGACGTTGCATTGATAGTGGTGGGAAAAAAATAACATGATGGAGTTGTTCAAGGTGAAATGTGTTTCGGATCGTTTTTGAAATCTTGTCAGGATCCGTCAGCTGTGGAAGTGGTATGTGTATTAATTTCCAATATGTAAAATGTTTAGAATATTTATTGTCAAATTTGCTGGAGGAGAATGTTTGTGTATGAAATACTGAACATACTTATGTTATAAATAAAGATTTTATTGCCGAAGACTTGCAGCATTATGTATTTTGATGTGCTGTAACTTGTCTACATTTCAGGAACTTTTATGCGTTCAACATTCCTTGCGGGCTGAACTATTTCACTTAGAATTTTGGTATTTAATCTTAACTCCTTGAGTGAATTAATGGGTTGAGGATTTTTGTTTGTTTGTTTGTTTACATGATCTTCACGACAAGGGAACTCGATTTCCATATTTTTATCCATTCTGAAAGTTTTCAGGCTCTGTACTTGCAGCTCAACTGCTATTCGGTGTCTCCCAAAATGTTGCAATCATCACCCGTTTTTAACGGCATCATAAAACAGTTACAAAACAACACTCCAGGATTTAAATATATCCCTGTCAATGATTGACACAAAAAAATATGAATGAAGGAGCAGACTCTGGGTCTGGCCTTGGAAGCATTCCTGGTGGCTGTAAATCACTTCTCTCTGACCTTCTTTCCTGTTCCTAATGTACATTACACAGTACAGAACCAGCGTCTTGTTGTTTGCTATAAAGTTATTTTGTTGCTATTCCGCAGCTGACCAGAGAGTAAGAACATGGATGATTCTCTTAATAACTGTATATGAACAGTCTTCAGTGTTAGGGTTCAAGATATGGCTGTGTTCAATTTAATTTTATGCAGAATCAGCTGCAATTTACTTTGGCCTACTTCATGGGTTAATAGGGAAATATTGCCAGTTGTGTGCACAAACTTTGGTGTAAAAAATTTGAGCTCTGTAGTCTCCGGCCAACGGGCCTGTGTTTGTTTTTAGCCCAGCGTACCTGCAGTATACAGAGTTGAAATTTTAAAAAAATCTACAAAACTGTTAAAGATTTTTTTTTTTTTAATGAATAAACGTCATTTCTGTTATCAATGTAATGGTCACTGTCATTTCAGGTGATTTTTCCCTGCACACGAAATTCATCAATTTGAAACCATTCACTGTATACAATCTTACAACCCCTTCTCCTAAGTGCTGGAAATGTAAAAATTGTAAGATCGATCAAAAATATTGAAGATAATTTTTTTTACACAACTGAAAGTTTTTATGAAGAAAGTGAGAACAAATCTGGTGACATGTAAAATGTCTTACTTTTCCCCTTCATGTAATCATATATAATTTAAGAGCATTCATTGTGTAATATATTTCAATCCGGTCTTCTACTTTGTTCTAGAACCATTCATTTTTTCTCTTTCTTAAGAGTACTGTCTGTGTGCTTGGGTTCCTAAGAAGTCCA
Source organism: Pisaster brevispinus (assembly GCA_023634235.1). NCBI lineage: Eukaryota > Metazoa > Echinodermata > Asteroidea > Forcipulatida > Asteriidae > Pisaster > Pisaster brevispinus. Next base: position 4,672,884 of record JAMKCF010000013.1, read on the forward strand.
ATAATTACGGACAACCAGGAAGGAATGGTCCACATCAGGATCCTGCATTTTGTCAGTTTGATGGTCAATAATTCCAGACGTGTACTTGAGTTTCATTGATCCACGCAAACGCTTGTCTACAGTTTCATCGTTCCCCCCCCCCCACATGCTAAGGGATTTTCATTATAGAGCTCTTGTCCCTTCCAGATGAGAATCATTCGAGCTCCCATGTCAGCTTCTGCTTGAGATTGTTTCTTGGACGCCCAGCGAGGGGGAACGGGGGATATTGGAATTCATGTGGACTGTGGAGTCCTTGTGAAAACTTGATCGGTGACTATTGTCGGGATGATACTAAACATTGTCAGGATGGTATGCTGTAAATCTAGGATTATGTCAGGATGAAATTTAACTTTTGCAGTAATCGGCTGTACATTGCAGTTTAACTTCTGAATTGCAATGGTGTGAATATAATACTGAGCGAGTTTTTAGTTTGAAAATGAAACATTGTTGAGGTAACCTCCATCAACAGCATGCATCATCGGAGTCCAGCATTCTCCTGAAGATGTTCAGAACATACTGATCGAACTGTCGAGTTACCGTATCTTTTCAGAAACACCACAACTCATGGTGTTATCACGAACCTTACTAGACTAATGAGTTTAGTTTTTAAAATAATTATAGCTTAAATACTTTGTGCAAAATGTTGTTAATGGCCTTATGTTTCGACCCTAGCAGAGTCTTTTTTTTGGGTTCTTGATGAAGCAGTTTGCAACAGCTAATTTTATTTTCTTGAATGCTTTAACATTAACAATGGTCCAATTACAGAACTGTCTATTATTTTCTTATATTTCTCTGTAATATTCTCTGTCTCGTACAATTTGTTAAAACATCTTTATTAATGAATGTTTTTAATTGCTGGGCACATTTGGAAAAACAGCGTTTCTTTGAAGGTTTCCCCAGGATAAAAAAAGAAATAAATAAACAAACTGCAAATAGTTTTACTACAGCACTGCACAGTACATTAACTGTTGAGCACTCAGCATTTGCATATTGCTGACCTGGAAAGGTGTGAATGGCTTGATGGGCCACTATTGGGTCATATGAGAGCCAACAGTCATAATCCATTTGACCTGACCACAAACAATAACTGAATACAGTTATATTGTGTGGTTGGATAGTGCATAATGGCTTCATAAAGGCACCAGGCTGAATTGTGTGGTTTTCTCTGTAAATTGTCTGGTTTTGTTTAGCGGCTTATTGTGAAGTGTTGGGTCATTTATATTCCACTGAGTGCATATGATAGAAAGTTGGACTAGTTGTGGCTGCATGGTCAGACCATGGAGGAAGAAATTACTTAACTTAAGCCGTTGAAGAATTGTGGTCAGAAAGTTTGCAGTTGAACTTTGGTGTCAGTTAGAGTCGGTAGCCAGAGTCATTCATCCTGCAAAATGTATACACATTTTGTGGCTTGACTCTTGCTTTTTGAGTTCATCTCTCAAGTTCAGGGCCCAGTTTCATAGAGCTGCTTGACAAGTTACCGCTTAGCAATTTGTGATTAGTGAAAATGAGCAGGAAACCAGCCACATGGAGGTACTTGAGAAATCATGGTGCTTTGGCTGGTAACCTTATTCTGGTAAGCATAAGTGTGTTGTGCTTAGTTATTTTTTGTACTGCTCAAGCAGCTCTATGGAAGTGGGCTCTGATCAGCCACATCATCAAATATCTGTGTTTTTTTTTCTTACTTTTGGTTTTGATTGTTCAGTGATCAATTTTCATTAAAAACAGAATCAACAAATAGATGGCACAAGATAGCAAAACAATAAAGTTAAAACATTCCTTGGTTGTCTTGGTTATGATCTTCCAAATATTTTTTTCCAAACCCTTTTTTTTTTCACATTTGAATATTCCAGGAAACCCTGATAAACTTTTTTCCATCACTGCCACTCCATATAGTTTAAAAAGATCCACAGCTATTGGTGCACCCCACCCCTCCTCTTACTGTCCCTACTACCCTCCCCTCACCTCTCCTCAGACAGTAATCTCTGAATGATGTTCCAAACAGTTGGATGACCTGAACTAATATGAGTTCAACCTGTACGCATCCCCAAGGGACCAGCAGAAAGAGACTGGCATATTCAGTGACAATGACGAGTCACTTTCCTCCAGTCCCATCTCCAGAGTTTAATAACCGTCCCATTCATCTATACTCGCTACACTTTTTATCTCCCGTAGACACACTGTGTAACCACAACCGGACTGACTGTACGACCCCAACCGGGGGTCTATATTTGTAGCCGAGCATGCTGTTGGATTAGTCCTGTGACCCGGTTTCAGCATCTCAATCAACGGCAGCGTTGTTGGACTGGAAACACCAAACTCGTGGTCCCATCACTGCTGATGTCCGTCAATTGATTGAAGCAACGGAAAGTAAGACTGCTGACCCGCAGCTGGCAGGACTCTGGTTCTGCTTTTCAGGGACTACTTTTTTTGAAGGTGATATCAGAGTGAGGTTGGAAGGGATTATTATATTGCAAGATGGCCGCCTGGCCGAAGAGGGGAAGGATTGATACGATGAGAGAGGTATGCTGGCTCTTGCTGGTACTCTGCATGGTGCAGAAACAAGTTGGTAAGTTTTCTTTTTGCATTGTAAAAAAACAAACTTCTATACACTGATACTACAGACTACCACAAAGTTCTGTACCATCTAGGCTAGCATTAGGTGTGCATGGGTTTCTTCTGTTTGTACGGCTGGTATTATCGGGAAACCCCATGGCATGTAGACTGTGGACTTCGCCACCACAGTCTCCTGTGGAATTTTGTGGCATGGGAAAGTTGGGTACAAGAGTACACCCGATAGTAATACTGTTTTTAATTGGGTTAGGGGGTCTATTGATAGGCACATACAGTGTCTCAGGAAACATTGTAAAAAAAAATTGGGGGGGGGAAGGGGGTACAGAAAATAACACAACATCATCAATCCCCACTTACTTAGGTAATGTGAGGTGGCACTGAGTAGCTAGTTGGACCTTGACTTTTGATTAGGTGCATTTTTTTTGCCAATCTGGCTTTTAAAAGTGTTGCCGAAGAAACTTATACCTGGATGAAAGTCTTTTTTAGGCCTTTGATTGTCAGCCAGAATTTATCTCCCCGTGTCTTTAAAATTTCTGGAAAAGAAATGAACTGGGGGCTTAAGGCAAAGAAAGGCATTCAGGGTTCTCCCCAGGAATTTTCAAAACTGGGGATGGGGGGGGGGGCATTATCCCTAACCATGCTAAATGCAACAATATGCACCAAATGGTAATAGTTGTTGTGATCTGTTGCATTTGGCAGTCAACTCAGATGTCATTTTTTGACTGAATTTGTTGCATTCAGCAGTGAAGTAACTTCATATAGGTTTGGGTGCTTCTATTGTATCTGAACAACTTCTAATGGGTATTTCAAAATATTTTTTATGGGAAAAGTATTGAGAAGTATGATGTAATATTAGGTAAGAATCATAATTCAAATCATATTCGAAAGACTGTATAATAACAGTTAAACATTACACTTATGTGCATACTGTTGCATTTAGCAGGGCAAACACCCTTGCTCAGTCCTTTCCCAAACAGCTTGCCTGCACAATGCAACAAAATCCCTTGTTGCATTTTGTTGCATATGTCACGGTTCTCATTTCAACTGTGTTGCATTCTGTTGTATTTGGCAGGCTTTGTGGAGAGACCCTTATGGGGGTTAGGGTTAAGGACCCAAATTTTGCAAGTTTGGCCAAAACCAATGAATGGAGACAAAAAGGTCCTCAGAGTGTTTTTCACTCGATGTTTTGAAAGCTCTTCTGTGCTGTCTGGTGCATTTAAAAAGATTTTAAAATTTGTGATTTTTTGTGAATGTGATGTCAATCTTGATCTTTTTGCATAAAAAATTGGAGCGTATCGACCCGTAATTCACACACATCAGCTCGACACACATCAGCTCGACACACTTGCTTGTGCGTGGGGAGAAACTTGACGTAACTGTTTTACTACCAATTCTCCAGTTTTACCTTTAATGGTGTTGTTGAAAGTCTGGAAATCTTCTGTACTGTTCCACTCTGGAAGTTCAATGGGGGTTTGTCTCCACTCTCAACAGCAGACTGCAATCTGTATTTCTGGATTTGTTCTTCACGTGTCATACTGAACTGTCTGTTGTGTGTTCAATATAGGTGGTGTACCAACAAACAAGAGACTGAAACGTCAACTTCAAAACAGTCCCATGCTGTATAGCAGTGTGTGCGAGGGCAAAACTATGGACCTCCGCTGCCAGCAGGGCAAGCAGATTCTGATCGAGCATGCCAACTTTGGTCGAACGGACGTGGACACGTGCCCACGGCCCAACTCAAAAAACACCAACTGCCGTGAGCCCCTGTCAGTTCATATCGTGTCTCAAAGGTATGGTCAAAGCATTTTTTCCCCAACCCTTTAGATGTCATCCAAAACATACGATCATCAAATAAGTCTTTTTGTTTTCTCTTTGTTTTGATATTTGGCTGTTTTTACATAATGGTGTTATTTAACCCCCCCAAGTTGACTACAGACTGCTTCTCGTGGGCAATGTTCAAAACAAAGTTTCGGTTGGTAGGTTGGCTACTTTGTTTATATTTATAACCAACCCCCAACACACCCCCCCCCCTGAAAAAAGGAGGACCCCAAAACAACCTAAGAAAGCAAACAGAAGCCCATTTGTAAGAAATTAATTTTTATAAACACTTTTTTCTGTCTGCTTTTCTATTGCAAGAGCTGACTTTTTTTGTACGGTCAGATTTGCTGGCTGCATAATGACGGCCCCCCCCCCAACTTAGCCAGCAATTATTACACATAGAGGGAAAAAATAAACAAGAATTGTGGTGATTGCTGTATGTATAAAGAAACCAAACGAAATGGAAAGAAAATCAAGTTATATTGAAAATAAAATTGACTCAAACGTTTGCGAACCTTGATTCACTTTCAATGAACTTAACCTGGCCCATTTCATGGTGCTGCTTACCGGGGAATTCTGTACGGCCCGTAGAATCATGTGCTTTACTTGGCGAAGAACACATGTAAGTGCAGAAGTCCACGGTAAATAACGCCCTGAAATTGGACCCTGGTCTCGAGTTACATCGAAACCCTAGAGTACAGGTTCAGTTCCCCATAGCCTTTGTATTCATGTAAACAGTGCTCTCATGAAACAATTAAACTTTCAGTCACCCCTTTTCCAAACTTAAAGGTGTGTAACAACATTGGCAAGATTGAAATTTATAAATGTTCATAGATTTCCACATAACTTCATGGCCGGTAGGCCTATAAAGATGCTCATGGTGGAAGACTTCCTTTTGAAATATTATTTCCTTGAAAACGCTAAAGTTTTTTTGAGAAATTAGTGATTAGTTTTGATCTCATCAAGACCAAAACCCGACGTTTGAAAACGGTGAAAACATATACAGGTTTTTTTGTTTTCAGTATTTTCTCTTTGAATCCAATTTCACAGGTTTGTTATTTCATGTAAGTATCGGTCGCGTAGAAGTGGAGGTACTGGTCTTTTACCACTTACCAATGTTGTACACATGCTTTAAGTGAATTACATAAAACAATGATTGACTGCCAAAATAGATTTCTCAGGGGGAGGGGAGGGGGGGGGGAAATGTACATGTTGTAGGTAAACAAGAACAAAAAAACAACAACGATGACTTCGTCTTGTTTTCATTACCATTTCACTGATAAATCTCACTCCACAACATTAACTGTGTTATCCTGTTGGTAAGTTATTGCGTCACACGCGCATATCTGGTGCATGCCCAAAGTTTTCGCTACCTCCAGTTCCAAAGATGGCATGCATTTGTGTAATTTTACCCCCCCCCCCAAAAAAAAAAATAAATAAATAAATAAATAAATAAATAAATAAAATAAAAAAATAATAATAATGATAAATAAATGAATAAAATTCAAAAATTCAAAATTTTCAAAAAAAAAATCACAAAAATTATCGTTCAAAGAGATTTCTTCTGACAGAAACTTAAAATTCTGAGAAGACTTTGAGTCTTTAAAGAACAAAAATTAAAAACCAAGTTCAATTTTTCAAAGTTTTTCTTGCATACTATGTAAGTAATCAAAGAAAAAACGAGCTCAGTGCAACTCCTTTTGGATACTGGTAATCAGAGGAGCTAATGCAGGCCTGGACTTACACGGAGGCCACAGAGGCTGTAGCCTCCATTGCCCCTGGTCTTGGCCTTGGTGCACCTTTCATAAGTTTCCCCATAGACTTTACAATTTTCCAATGGAAGTGCCCTTTGCAAAATGAAAATGGCCTTGCCCTCTCCAAGATGAAATTTCAGGCCTCAGAGTTTATGTGAGGTGGGCGTGGCTTACAGTTAGAATTACGCCGTACTTACAAACAGGATATATACTACACTTCTCATCTGGGCCCAATTTCATAGAGCTGCTGAAAAGCAGCAAATATTGCTAAACGATTGTCTGCTAAGCAGAAATGAGCTCGATACCAGTCACAAATTGTACATGTGACATGTTAGTTTGGCTGGTAACCTTATTCCCGTAAGCACAGTTTTATTGTGCTTAGCTACTGTTTGTGCTTAAGCAGCTCTATGAAATTGGGCCCTGTTTGTTTCATGTCTGTTATGCACTTGCACTTGTTTTTTTTTCTTCTTCTGAATTGATCGTCTTTGAATCGAATGATTGATGAGGAACTTTGTCTTCCAAAACATCTTATCTTTGGCGCGTTTTTTAATGAATATGTTAAAATTGATTCAGTGACATGGCTGGGGCTGTGGAACAAATGAGCAGATCTCTTGGTGATTTACACGTTTGTGCATGCCGTGTGTCAATCCTAATTTGCATGGATTTCAGACAATTTCGGGGGTTTTTTTTAAACAAAATTTATGAGTTAAAATTTTGAAACTTGACATGGATAGGAAGACAATCTGGAAACTAAAGGCTTGTGGTAACACATTTATCAATGAGCGCTTGATAAGATATATGGATTGAAAAATACCACACCGCAAATTATGCATGCAAAGGAGGTGATCGTGAAACACCTTCAACTTGAGCCCATTTCACCGATTCCCAATTTCATGGCTCTGCTTAGGGATCGAAGCAGGGAATTCCGCGCTTACTTCAAGTGTATTTCACAGGTTAGCTGGGGATTTTTGTTTTTGTGCGCGTGCATACTCCTCACTACTAGGCATTCTTTGCTTTTATACAGCTAGCGCAGAATTTCCGTGCTTGCGCAGTAAGCGGAGAATGGTGATCGCAAGCGCAGACTTCGATGGTAGGCAGAGCCATGAAATTGGGCCATGATGTCATCATCTTGGTCGCATCAGTTTGGGGGTCAATGTCCTTTGTGTTGATGAGTGCGCATTTTATGCAACACGGTGTTTATACTTTTACCGTAATTCCTACGTGCCAGTTGACTCCCAAAAAATGGAGAGCGTGGCATACAGCAGCTGCTTGTGACATTGGTGCCAGGGGTCAACACAGCTTTCCTCTTGTCATTATGTAATCACTTCATGGTTCATGTGATCTCCATCTTCTTCATTTGTCTTAATTTGACCATCAACACTTCTTTTCATTTTAGCTGCTACCACACGGCCTCCAAATTGGCACCCACTTAATTGTTTTATGACCCTACTATCACCATCTTGATCCTTCACTTTCCACCCTCTAGTCCTTGCACAGTGTGTCATCACCACTGCGACCTCGTATAGTGTCCTGTTATAATATGAAAAATGTTAAGCTATTTTGACCTTTAATGAGGCATGTATTTACCACCATCATGACCTTTGACATCCCTATTTTACATGTTATCCTCATGATTTTTATTGACTACATGTATGATATCCTCACCATCGTAACCTTCCATTCGAATCCCAAAGTACTTCTTACCACCACGACCTTCCATTTGATCTTTTTGTACATTTTATTTTTTCCACCATAGCCTCGGATTTGGCCATTATCCTCACCACCACAACCTCCCATTCATATTCCCAAGTACTTCTCCACCCCATGACCTTCCATTTGACCCCCTTTTTAAAGTTTTTACCACCACATTCCAGTATCTGGCCATGGTATGTCCTCACAATATGAACCTCTCATTCAAATCCACACAATGCATTTTATTTGACCATGGCATCCTCACCACCATGGCATCCTCACCACCATAACCGCCCATTCGAATCCCAAAGTACCTCTTACCACCATGAACTTCCATTTGACCTCCCCACCATTGTTTATTTTAACTGCCATAGCCTCAGCTTGGGCTGTGGTATTATCCTCACCACCACACCCTTCCATTCAAAACCCCAAGTACCTCTCAACCCCATGACCTTCCATTTAACCTCCTTTTTTGGCGGGGTGGTTTTCACCACCATAGTCCAGTATCTGGCCGTGGTACTTTTCTCACAGTCGTGACCCTCTCACTCAAAAACCCCACAAAACCTCTCACTACCATTTTGACCCTCACCGATGTCTTTAATACCCTCTGTAGCTGTAATAATTGGACTCAATGTTCGATTCCCGTAAATGTTGACGTCTTTGGGGACCCCTGCCCTGAGACTTTTAAGTTCTTAGAGGTGAAGCTCCGTTGTGTTCCAAAGCGTAAGTATACGGCACTTCCTGCAACAGTGCATGGCCCTATTGTATAATCACCCAAGCCTGTGGAGGCTTGCTTTAGATCCTAGAATGAAAGAGTCATTGACAGGAAAGCTCATTAATAATAATGTTTTTAAAAGAATTAAAAATGCTGCATGATGAGTGACTAGCGCTGTAATTAAAATACACATCTAACTAACTTGCCATTTACGAGTGTGTTTGTGTATAGATATAACCAATCATGTGTTTTTACTGCTTCAATCTATATCTCGTTAACCCTCATTAAAAAATCACTGTTGTGTAACACTGTGTGATCTCATGAATAATTCATCAAGTTTAACGAATGTTGTTTGTGCTGTTTGCGGCCTGAGTCATAAAGTGTATCCCTCCATCATTTTCAGTGATTTTAACTTCTCTGTAGTTTTACATGTTGAACTTAGTTAATGAAATGCCATAATGTTAAGGATAGCTGACTACAATCACAAAAGTGCACAATTTCGAATTTTTGAAATCTCCCTTCGACCTAAATTCTCTTGTTGCCCTTTTGAGCATTTCTATGGTAAACCTTTCACTGTATTTGTTCCGAAGGGCAATGCTACAATATCTGTCCCATCTTGTGTACTTACAAACACAAAATTTGTGTACAGTTGCGAAATGATACAAGCCACAAAGCCAGTTTGTACTCCAGTGCCAAAGGTGAATGCAGAGGGAATCTGGTGACATCATAGGTTCATCCTGGAGGTTTTTGCACCAGTTGAACTCTGCCCAACCTTTTGGAATGTTTCAGCCGCAAGTCTCAGTTTTTTTTTATACATCACAACATCTCTTTGTGTTGGCATTTGACACTTGAGTATGAACACATCATGATAATGTGTACAAAAGTTTCAACAACTTTTTGGACAAATGGAAATCTCTTGGCAAGATTTGCATTCGTTTGACCCCATGTGGTGGATACCATTTGAATGTTCCTTAAGTTGTTTAATTCAGAAATCTAGGTATTGATTGTTTTTGGAAAAACAAAGCAAATAACACCCCAACAAACACCCCAATACCCAACAAACAAACAAACAAACACCCCAAACAAACCAACACCCAAACACCCCCCCCCAAAAAAAAACACCCCAAACAAACAAACAAACAAACACCCCAAAAAACAAACAAACACCCCCAAAAACAAACAAAAAACAAACAAACACCCTCAACACCCCAACAAACACCCCCACCAAACAAACAAACATCTCCCCCCCCAAAAAAAAAAACCAAACAAACAAACAAACAAACAAACATACATTATGGGAGTAGGTTTTAACTTGAAGTGCCTGCTGATTGACTCCATTTGCATTATACAATCGCCATCATGTTTAGTGTTCATTGCATGTTCTTGTGTTTCTAACTCTTCTCCATCTCAGATGTAACTATCGATCTGCCTGCTCTATAAAGGCCACCAATGGAGTCTTTGGCAACCCCTGTCCGGGCACCTTCAAATACTTGGAGGTTCAATTTGAGTGCATCATCCCGCCCAGTAAGTACCGCCTCCCTGGCTTCAGTGGTGTACACTTCATTGGTGATGGGTAGGAGAAAACACCTTCAGTTCACTTTCCAAGTTTGTTTGTTTGTTTGAAAAAAAAACCCCATGTGTTTAGGATTATGGGGTGTGGAAACATTAGAGAAAGGAGAGAATTTGAAAGGGAGCCTGGTCCTGGGCATAAGGTAGTGTGGTTCTGGGCGTAAGGTAGCCTGGTTCTGGGCATAAGGTAGCCTGGTTCTGGGCATAAGGTAGCTTGTTTCTGGGCAAAAGGTAGCCTGGTTCTGAGCATAAGGTAGCCTGGTTCTGGGCGTAACGTAGCCTGGTTCTGGGCTTAAGATAGCCTGGTTCTGGGCGTAAGGTAGCCTGGTTCTGGGCATAAGGTAGCCTGGTTCTGGGCATAGCAAGGGCATTTTTCTTTGAGAGGGAGTATGGAAGCCAATTTGCCGTCTATCATTTTTATTTTACTTTTTCTCTGGCAAGTTAGTGTGCTTTAAGTTGGCATGGGAGGCTAGTGCACAAAGGCGCTCTCCTCTCACTATGGTTCTGGTTGGATTCCCTGCTCGGGCCTTACAGCTGTGCATTGGTTTCTCTCCTATGACACTAGGGCATTTCTCTGGTCCTTGAAAAAAGCCAAAACACTTTTGATCTCTGGCTGTGCTCTGTGGTAAACAGGGGGTCGATTAGGCTGGCTGCCAAAGGCCCCCTTGAACCTGTTGTAGCCACGCCCTTAGAACTCAGCTTCTCAGATGGGAGTAAGGATGATTAACCTCCTAAGTGATTATTATTATTTCTTATTAAAAGGGGAAAGAAAATTTTCTATCAGCAAAGTGACTGAATTTTGGTCTGAATGCCATTGTTCTTTCTTATCTTGGTGCTTCATTAGCCAACGCGAGCTCAAAATTCCAACAGAGAAGAATGTATTGAAGAGGTGTCACACACCTGCACCTCTTTGGTCAGTACACCCCCTGGTCGTTAGTTGTCCAAGTGTAATAGACTCAGAAAAAAATTTCATGAAACGTTCTGAATTCTCTATGATAAAAGTTTGGTGGATATCGAAAGGAAACTGTGAACACTGTAGCAAAACAAAACAAAATATCCAATGAAATGAAACGGAAACCCAAAATAGGAGGTTGGTGACAACTTTTAATGTGAAGATTTTTCATACTTCATCTAGAGGGTTGTGATAATATGAAATCCCCCCCAAGACAAGTTAGAAATATAATCAGAAAAATATTTGGGTTTAACTGACCTCCCAGTCAAATAGGCAAAGGGTAGGCCTATGAAAGTTGTGCTAAAAGATGTTTTGTTTTGTTTCCTAATAACTGAAAGTCCTGTAAAAGAAAAATGTTTGATACAAAAAGCAGAATGAGTTTGCCTGGGTTGAGTCCAGTGGCTAACCACCATTTCTAATAACGCTTTGCATGCACGAAAAAACCACTCATCATTTTCATCCTAACCAGTTTAACAGTGATCGTTATGAGCGAGGACATGTAGATATCTGTACATAAATGTGTCATAATGCTAGGACAGTGTAGGGGTTTTTTTTTATCTCAGTTTGGTCCACTGCACAGTCAAATCTGTCCTTCTTTTGTGTGAGAACAAAAAGCAAATGATTCAGTGTGTTTATTACATTCTATTCTTGCAACTTTATCTGCTCTACATATTTTCAGTGAAGATTTTTTAGAAGTATCTCCTCATTTCTGAAACAAGTAATATATGTACAGATTAGTATTTTCAACCAATGATATAAGTTTTCTTTTCTCGTGGAGTAAAAAACCAGTTTGGGAAGTAGAGGGGTTTTTTGGGGGGTTTTTTTTGGTGAAAAACTAAAAATACTCAAAATGTACAACACTGGAGTTCAGCTCTATTCATAGTGTTATTCTACCCGTAGGATTTTGCATGTAACCCAGTTTGTGGTCATTTTTTGTTCCTGTCCCGTGCTACTTTTCTTTAACTTATTTGTTTCTGTGCCTGTTCGTGTACTATTTATCACAGGAGACACAAGGATTTATTATCTTGTCACAATTGCAGATCGCCCCATCATCGGTAAATATTCTGATGATTCCCCCCCAACCACTTAAACCCTGTCTGTTTCAGGCCTTTGAAAGAAACTCCACCCGATAACAACAAAAAATCACCCCCCCCCCCCCCCCCCCTTCCTCCTTAGAAAAAAACAATATGTGTTCTGAGCAAGTGAATTACATGTACATATTGAGATATAACAATTTCTTGTCTGGTCATTTTCATTGTTGGCTATTGCAAGAAAAGGTGTGTTGTTGACAAGGGTGGCTGAGGTTTTGTTTGTAACAACTTACCAATTAGGTATATGATGAGAAATGTAATGCTTTGGTCAGTAAGCTGAAACCGAGTTGTCTCAACCAATTTGCACTGCATTCCAAACGGGATGCAGCCTGTAGAATGGTTATGTAAAACTTTGACGTTGCAACTTTTTTTCCCACCAGCGGTGGAAGAGACCACCGCACCACCTACGACCCAAGCGCCCGAGGTGACCACCATTCCCACGAGTGCGCCAACAACGCGTCTCGTGACAACAGTCGCTACTGAGCCCGCCCCTACGACGACCCTTGAGGTCACAACCACGTTGACGACAACGATGGCGCCGGCCACAACGATGTCACCGACTACAAAGGAAGAAGTCATAGGTTTGTTCATTTCCTGGGTCATAGTTTAGTCTCCGTGCCAGGCGTCCTTGCTGCCCAAAAGGTTACTGATGTACACTGTATAGGGATCCATTCTGTACGCATGCAGCTCTCTGATCAACGAACCTGCCCAACTGCGGTTTCACGATATTTTATAGCCTGATCGGTTACTTGTTACTGTACAAAGCACAGTGGTTTACCGGTAGAAGGTGCTTTACGGGTCTACAGCCACAGTTGGGCAGGTTCACTGATCAGACATGTCAGAGCTGCAAGTGTACAGAAGCCCTGTTAGTGCTGAATCGCTATACAGTGGACGGTAAACAATCGGTCAGCAAACTGCACTACGGTCGTTTTGCACCGAGACTTTTCATAGTTCACGTTGAGGGTCGACGTTTGTTCGAAATGTATTTCTTATAGGCCCCTTACATGGGCCTCCATCGCTGGGGTCAAACAGTGGGAATTTACGCACAGTTCACTACTCTCAGCCAATGAGAGGTCTTCATTTGACCTCAGTGAGGGCGCTGTTTGAGCTTGTGACTATTGAAGGGAAGGAGCTGTACGTGTATTTGAAAAAAAGGTACAGAAAAACAAGTGTATGTATTTCTGAGGATAAAACCCTTCTTTGTAAGTGTCACTTTGAAAAATGTATGTACTTTCGATACATTGTATTGGGAGCTCATATCTGGGTTTGTGGCCGTTTTTTAAAAGTATTTTTCATTAATCAAAGTTTTTTTATTGTGTTGGGATGTTCCATTGTGGTTGTACTCATTACTGTACTCTAACAAAATGTAACTCAAAGTGAGAGAAGAAACATCTTGTACAAGCTTAGTGACAAGTGCTCCTCTTTAAAATATAAAGAAAAACATTTTCTTATCCAAGATGTCAGAAATGTTTGTTGTTTAGGGCAGTTGTTCTTATCTTTGTTTTTCAGAAACAACCACGATGAACCTTGACTTCTGTGCTGCCACCAACCAGAGGGGAGTTAATTGGCCTCGTACACAGTCTGGGAAGCTGAGCGCACAGCCATGTCCCAAGGGAACGAGCGGTAAGTAGTGAGATTGAGACGGAGGTTGCCATGGGGATGTCCAAAATCTGTATGCAGTAATCTTTAAAAGGAAAATAAGTTGTAATGTTCTTCGATACTCTGAGACTTTTAATTGGCTGCCGTCTGCTCCATCTGTGTAAACTAAGCCTTCATTTTTGTAGGTGTTGGTGGGTGAGGTTCCATGTCTGTTTTGTTTGAGTTATATACAACAAATATTGAATGCATTTCATTTGTGCATTGTCGCAGACTATAATCACTGGCTTTTCCATTTAACTCAGCTTCGCCTCATCAAATAGAATAGTCCAGATTTCCAATATTTGTACATACACATACATGTAGATCCTTGTCATTTGATTGGTGGATCACGCGTCACGTGTCATCTTTTATTTTGCCATGTATTTATTACCGCGGCATTCGACCGCCGTAACCATCGTATATAGAAATAAATATAGGGCAATGTATAATGACTTTCGACGCTTAGTTCTCAGCATCGTTCCCAAAACAAGCGATCCCGCTCTTTCGTCTTAACAAGACAAAGCTGTGTCTGGTTGGACAAGGTTGGTGTCTACATGGAGTTGTCCCCGTGGTTTGTTTTGTTTTCTTCTACTTTTTTCTTTAGTTTCTGGTTTCTCATGTCTCATTTGTGTTTATTGTTAAACATTTTCAAGTGACAAGGATCTATGTGTGAGTGACATTTATAACAAATATTAAATGCATTTCGTTTGTGCATCGTCGGAGAATGTACTCTGAAATCTGGCTTTTCATTATGGGGCAATGCACTCGCATGCATCCAATATTTTTGGACAATATGTAAATGATTGTTTTCCAAAGGTGTACAAGTTTGATGACATTCCCTTTAAGATGTCTTGGCTTAACAGTTGAGTATCAACGCTGTTACGTCCGTCCGTCCTGGCGGCTAGGTTCTAAAGGGAAGCAGAGGCCCCGGGGTTTATCAGTGCTGTTGACCATGTTCCTGGGCAATTAAACCTGATGTAGAGCAAACAGGTGCTTGACACCTGTCAAATATAGGTCATGAACCCCCCCCCCCCCCCTCCGTCTGGCAAACACCCAGCTGGTTCTAATCAAGAAAAAAAAGTGAAAATCTTATCATGAGAAGTTTTGCGTGCAGATAAGTTTGATCTTTCTCTGTGGTTGAATTGTGCGCAGTGCACCTACGTATATATACGGCTGGCAAAACCCCAAATGGAAAACAAATACCTTAACTTTTTCAACGACAGGTTAGCAGGGACAGTTAGTTTGTTGTTTCACTAGGCCATCAGCTTGTTCACCCTTGCGAATCTCATATTATGGATAATTTTTAATACTGAACTAGCTGGACAGACCATAGAGAGATTATTAACTGGTTCTCAGGTTTTTTTTACTAGATATTTTTTTCATAATCAAATCACTTTTTTCCCGTCGTCGCCATCTGTTTTGCCTCATTCATTTTTTTTTTTTTTTTTTTTTTGCTGCATGAATATTCAACCATGTAATACAAAATTACAAAACCAATCCATTCAGACCCTCCCTCCTCCGCTCCCTTGTTCATATCAACTGTCCATCAACCACACCCAGGTAGGTAAGGCTAACACGCATAAGACACGTCAGCAATGCAAATGGCAGAACTTTGTTTACACATTGGAGTGTTGTGACCTAGTGATCTGGTTCACTGGACTCAAGTTCTGGTACTGTCGGCAGCAGAGTGTGGGTTCAAATCCCGGTCGTGGCACGTGTGTCCTTTAGCAAGGAGCTTCACCATAATTGTTTCTGCCTTTGGATGGGACGTAAAGCCGTAGGCCCCGTGTGTTGTGAAACACACACATAAAAGAACCCAGAACACTTGGGAAAGACTAAGTGGCTTGCCACGCTGTCTGGTATGGTTCGGAAGCAAGTTTTGCCACCGTACTTCTCTAGTTGACACTTTGATGGTTGACAGAAATCATTCCTTCTTAGGGAAGACACCAAAAACATTTTACTCGGCGCGCCGCGGCGGGCCGTGCAATACCGCAGCGTCGCGGCCGCGGCCCGCCGAATCGCGGCCAAGTGCGGCCGAACCTCCAATGGGCGTAATTGCATATTCATGAGGATCAAAGGGGATGTTTACAGTTGAACGCATTTGTAGAGATCGCGGCTCCCTTGCGGCGCGCTGCGGATCGGCCGACCATACAAAACCACACGCACCACAATTACCTCAACGTATGTTATGGATCTCCTTTGTGATTTGCTGTGATCCCGGTCCGCTATGATGTTGCCGGCCGGCCAAACAAATGAGACGGCATTGTATAACGCAGGAACAGAAACAAAATGTAACAATGTACGGAACGATTTTGTTGAACAACACCGTTCATTTACCCTTTTTTGATTAGATAAACCTAACCTATTAAATAGTTCATTCCTCCACTTTAGCGTACGTGATAACTGCTCCAAAAAACTAACCGAGTCTTGCGCAAGTGCTATCGGTATCTTGGCATTAAAATAATCATACTTCGTGTAATTTCAGTTACAAAACTTGTATTTTTAAGTTCCGTTGATTCATCTCAGACGTACAAACTGACCCAAACTGCCAGTGCTTTTAACGCACCTTCTTAAGAGTAATCCAGGATACTATTTTTGCATGGTGTCTTTCAGATAGGTTTTACTGTAACAATATTTAAGCCTGCTTGTAAGTTGTAGTGAGCTGTGACAACCCCTCGCAAATTTAGAAGTTTAAGGTATTTTGGAAATGTTACGTCCATTGTTTTCATTCCCACTTTGAATATCTTGTTATTTTATAAATGATAAAAACATTGCCTAAGGTTTCCTTAAATGAATGAAATAAGCAAGATAAGTTTGGAGATTCGTTTTGTGATAGCATTAAGACTTTGTCAGCGAACATTGATTTTAATAATTGTTTTTGCAATTTAAGCCGTATTGTAGTTATTAATATTAAAATATAAGTCCAGCATACATGTGTGTAGTAATGTTATGGGTCACATAAACTTCAAGCAAAGAAACCTACTATGTATTTTTTTGCTGTTAAATCTAGAGTGAGGATCCCCAACAACAATAAATGTATGACACCACTTCTTTTGATTTACGATTAAGTAGAATTGTGTGATTGAGTCTGAAAACCACGTATGAATCAGTTCTCCCTTATTTTAATTGCTGCATCAAAATAAGCTTCCGACACAAAATGTCCACTTGTTCGTTAGCCTTTTGCAGGTTGCAAACAAACTCTTGAAGTTGGCATTATTTTCTTCAGGACGGGATCAACTTGTGAAAGGCGGCGCACAAAGGAGAGAGTATGTAATACATTTCAACGGTATTAAAAGTCGGCAGCGAACGGGCTGTCAGTCATTTTGGCAGGTTAACTTTTTTCTCTCCGACAGACAGGACCGATAAAAAAAAAAAATTTGATGTAATATTCTAACATGCTTATCGAACAATTGACATGTAAGTAATATCAATTTTGTTTAATTCGCAACATTTTTATTTGTGGAAAATTCTGTCTCAGTTATAATATTATATTCCTGTTTAATTGGAAATACTTGTCAAGTTCCCCGAGTTATACTTCCATGGTTATTTGTAAATACTGTTTTTAATTGAAGTAGTTAGAGAATTATTGGCACAAAAACTACAGCCCCCTTCCTTGGAAATATCTGTAAAACTATTTTTTTCTGTAGCGAAAATTGGCCTATGTCAAAACTTTAAGATGACAACTATCTAAACGCAAGTTGGTTCACATACGAACTGGTTGGACTACAGGTTCGTTGGAGATACATATGTTTCCAATCATAAGAGAAAACTGTTGGCAAAAGTGTAATTCAGATCAATTCTTTGCAGGTGCTGGCTAATTGTATCTAATACATGTAGCTTTAGTTTAACATAGTTTCTTTCTTCTACTAAAGCGAATTTATAGTTCGTCGTCCATGGGCATTTTCATTACTATATTTAATGTTTATGTTTTAGCCATTCTTGCCTTTTTCTTGCGTATTAATTGATTTAATGCACACCGTACAATATACCCAAACTGATCTCGTCCAATCAATCAGGTGCTTGAATAGCCTTACTTCGAGGCTGTGTATAGTACAGGATCCGCAGACGCACCAAACTGTGCAGCTATTTTTTTCACACGGCTCGTGAACACAAGCTGAGTTGGAGTCTAGCCAAGTTTTGTTATGAATATGGTAATTTATCAAAGGCCGATCAGTGCGCGGACTTTGGACTTGCTGTACAGCACTGTATTGTACCATAGCAGTGTGTGTGTGTGTGTGTGCAGGGGCTCGGAAAGAAATTCGATCTACCTGCTGACGGCCACCACATGGCCGTGCCACGTGCGGAGTAGAGACGGCGTGGCCTACAATGGAAAAGAAAAACGTGACACAACACAAACTACGGAGCAAGAACTGTTGTATTTAAATCCAAAGTCTTCAAAACTTATATGATTTTATTGTTATTTTAAATGTCGGAAAGTTAAATGTCGGAACTTCGAAAGTCAACTTGGTAAAGTCAGAGATTTAAAAAGTCGGAACTGCAAATAAAGTCCGTTTTCAAAGTTGAATAAATCTCATCCCTGGGTAGCTTTCCGAGCTGAAAGAAAAATGTGTGGTAACACTTCGTCCATGGTAATAAATTCAGCCAATTCTACCTTGGGAAAAAAAAACCTAAAACAGTAGGGCGATCGTAAGGTCTTTAACCTCTGACAAAGATTGTTTATCTGGAACACCTTTTATCACTCCGATCTCTATATCCACAGTGTGACCGCAGCCTTTGCGGGATGTTCCCGGCCGGCCGCGTGAGAGCCGCGGCATGCTCTACTGGTTTTTGTTGTTACATATTCATGACTTCAAGTACAAGGGACTTCGATAATGAGGTCTCGGGCCAGCAGTGCGCCGCAGAAAAGCCGGGTGGCAAAGTCCACTGCGGCGCTTTGCGGGAGCGCCGCGGCGGGACGCGGGATGCCGAGTAAAATGTTTTTGGTGTCTTCCCTTAGCAAGTCCCTCACCTGCTTGATTCTGCGCTAAGCAGTTCTGTGAAAGTATGCATCTATTCCAATATGTAACCTTAACACTCGGGACAATTCTTAACGGGAAGCTCTTGTTAACCTGATCCAACTGCAACCGCTTTCTTTGCCATTGACCCCCCCCCCCCCCCATTTAATATCCTTTCCCCTCAATGACAGAGCATGTGAACATTGACGCACATTGAACCAACAAGTGCCCGTGTAGGGGTGAGTGCCCAGAATAGAGTGACCGAGAATGGGGTAGTAGGGTAACCTACTAATTTGCACCCTATAACTAGCTTCCTGAAACTCCTTTCTGGGTCAGCAGTACCAACACGTAGAATAATAGAGGTACAATGCGGGGATTGAGTGGGTGTACTGACTAAATTCTTATACTATCTTTTCCAATACAATGTTTGACCACTGCCTGCTTGTTTATGGACTATTCCTGGCTTACTTTTTTTTTTTTTCCTTCAGAATTTATCTAGTTTTTCTGAACAAAAATTGATATTTCAAAACAGTTGAAACTGATGGTATGCTTACTGTCTTTGAATCAAGATAAGGTATGGCAGGGTACTCTCAGCAAAACAACTGCTACTGGTGTGCTCAAATTCTTTGAAAACAAACATTGTATGCACAGCAATCAACCTCTGTAACTTTTAACATACATCCTATACAAACATTGGATGCATTGTCGAGAATATAATCATCACAAGATAAAATCTGGACTATTCCATTTCGTGAGTAAAAGCCAAGTAAAATTGAAAAACCATATTTTTAGCAAGTGATTACATTCTGCGACAATACGCTTAAACAAAATACATTCAATGTTTGTTTATATAACTCATAAATCCAAATCCTAGATCCTTGTCATTTGAATATTTTTTTCACAATAAACACAAAATAGACACAGGAATTCGTCCACCCCACACACTGAAAATTCTAACAACAATTTTCCAATCCACTCAGACAACTCCATGAAGATACAATGTACCAACCTAGTCCCCCGCAACATGACCATGCCTCCTTGAGACAAACTGGCTGGGTACGATTATTTTAAGAACAACACTGCGCAGCGTCCTGATTTGGCTCCTATATTAAATTTTGGAGCATTACGGCAGTATACATGGTAGTGTAAAGGATGACACGTGACACATGTTCCACCAATCAAATGAAAATGATCTGTGTGTACGTTTAATAAATACTTGATTGTACGCACTCAATTGAAAAGGTTGGGTTTTGTTTGTTTGTATGAAAAGGTAAAGTGAGAAGGCCTATCCTTACTCTGCTCTTTAACATTCCCAAACGGAGATCACCATGAGCTGAATTTAACAAACTACAGCAAAAAAAAAGTGCTGCTCTTTTAATTGGCTTGAACAAACAGGATATAATGGGATCAGAATAAATGGCAAGAATACCTGAGGGAATAACCAAGCTTAACTCGGTTACCAATGGAGAGATGAGAGTTACCCCCCCCCCCCTCTCCTATTCATGAAGATTAATGACGAGGAATTAGAAATCAGTTGCTGTTTTTCCCTCATGGGATGTGTCAAATGGGCAATAGATTTGATTGTCCTGATGTCAACGGTGCAGTCATTCAGCCAGTGTGAAGATTTCAAGCTTGTTCATTCATTAGAGTTTGTTAACTGCGTATCGTACTGCATCCGTTTCCCTTTCAAAGTCTTTCTGGTGTGGAGTTTGTCCGTTTGGGTTTTTTGTTTTGGGTTTTTTGGGTGTTTTTTTTTATACTTGTTGATGAGAAATTTCAGACTTTAATCTGAACTCGGATGTTTTAATGTCTGCCTTGTAAACGAAGTAGCTGTTATTTTCTTCAGATTTAAAGGAAACCACGCTCTTTGATCGTACTTCTCTAGTGCTGAGAGCTCTGTTCCCAGAAGCTCCGTGGAGTTTTCTAACTCCAGGGGTTACTAAAAAAAGGTTGAAATGCCATCATTTCAACTTGCCTCCAAAAATGCGGATTAAGTTTCATACCCTTGTTGTCCAGCAATGACTCTCATCCCTGTTAACTGTCAAGTTGCAATGTGGAACGGACCCAATGTCATCAGTAATGTTTTGCGAGCATTACCAACGCCACACCTTGTCTTGATTCGAAGAGAGTAAGCATGCCAGAGGAAGCACCTTCCCCTTTTTTTACCAATGCTGTGGACTGTCTTGATTAAAAGAAGAGTTTATTCTACTCCCAGTAGAACTACTGGTATATGTAGCATAGTCTTGTCAAAAGTTATAATCTAGCAACCACAAATTTGTTCAACCCAAAGTTATTTAAAATGTACCCAGTCAGTTTTCCGTTCTTGATATTTGACATAAAAAGTCGCGTCCCCTTGAAGTGATCCCTCTGCTGCTGCTTCCCAGGTTGCATCATAGACTTGGGTGTGATCCCTGGCTACACGGCAGTTACAAGTTGAATGGCTTCTGACTGGCAACCCCAAACAAAGATATTGACAAAATAGGGGCACCCAGCCTCGCTACCATGGGCAGCGCGCCATATCGATACCTCTCGTCACTAACCCCTGGTAGTGATGTACTGAAAAACAAGGCTGATTGGCTCCCACAAGTGACTACTTTGCGTGCACGCTTGTTAAAAACTTTCGAGCGCATGTATGGCGCCTGTAGGACGCTTAGTACGCGCGTGTGAAAATGCAAGTATTTTGACGCTATTCCATTTCAAATGAATCATGTTTTTACACAGTCACTCTGAACTGCATACAGTTAGACATATCACAAAATTTTGTCTATGTTCGACCCGAAATTATTTATAGTTTATCCGGTCAGTTTCTCTTGTGGTTTGTTACTTGAAATTTGATTCAAAGGGAGTAAGAACACATAAGCAAAGAGATCGTGCCAATTGTCTCGATTTAAAGAGAGCTGGTTTATTGGCAGCGCTAGGTATGCCATCAGTTCCATTGCTACACCTTAGCATTATCACCACCACTATATTACGGGCGTGCGCAAAGAGCCACAGACTGTCTCTGGCAAGCCCAGAGTTAGAGAGTCCTTGGCCTTAATTCATCCCGCATGCCTAGACCGTGTTACCATGGTAGTTGAATCACTGAGTTGTCTGCTCTTGTACTTGAGGATGAAATGTCGATCTGTGAAGGAGGGAGAGCTCGCAGCGTGGCCGTGACATCGGGGGTTTCTCCTCTGCGGAGTCTGCTTACACTCAGTGGGTATCAGGTAGTCATTAGGGACAGGGGAGGGGTTTCCGTCATTGGTTCAGTGTCATTCATCAGAGTGGCTTGCCTGGAGATGATGTATGGATTGAGGAATCCACACTCTCACCATGCGAAGCAACAAAAAAATGTCTGTTGGTGTCAACTGTGGGGAACTGAGGAGCTCATCCCTTGGAGTAATTGGGAGTTATTCAGATATTGGAATTGTAACAGTTTATTGGAACGGAATGGTACTATCTGTAAAGTTTAGCTCGAGTATGTGAGAAGGTTATTATGGTGATCACTTGAGGATACAAACTGCATTTAGGCTGTATATGTATCAGATTCGAGAAGAGTTTGGAGTGTAAATCAATTTTGTAAGTTTTGTAAATGTGTTAGGATTCATATTGGTTTTATTTTTGATTGATCTAAGCTACAGTGATTTTTTTTTTCTTTTTGGGGTGGAAGGGAGGGGTCTTCAAATAGCCAGACAATAGGGCACACCTAGTCAGACATTAGGGCTCTCGTTCGTTAGCAGTAGGTTTCAAGGTCTCCATGACCACCGGCCACCATTCCCTTAGTTTTTTCGCTGTTTCATAGAATTATTCTATTGATCCTTCTTTTTTTGTAGTTGTTTCATGCAACTTGATTCTAGCTTTTGTTACGGGCGGCTTTTCATCTGTTTGATGTTTTACAATTTACAATACAAGAAAAACTTTATTGTCCCTGCATGGTAAATTTCTTTGGCCTTTAACGTAAAAAACATACCAATATAAAAAAGTTTAAAAGGTGGTAAACGGTACAATAGAGAAACAGGTCCCTGAATCCAAGTTGTAAAAAATATATGCAAATAAATAAAATATTTTATTGGTGTAGGCAGTATTTCAGATGGAAATATTTTATCTGGAGGATTGGTACTGGTATGAATTTGATAAGCTGCGAGCAGTCAGAGTGAAAATAACTTTTGTTGTTCTCTCTTTTTTTTCTCTTTTTTTTCTGTAAAATCAATCCAGAACTATTTTTTTCAATCAGTTATTTTTGACAGTCCTGTATTAAAAGTAGGTTCATAGATTAGTAAATGCTCCAAAAATTAATGACCGTAAAACCTTACCTGTTGAGAAGCACTGCAGCTGTTGATAGTATAAACTATTTTGAGAAAGGATTCCCTATCGAAATAGTACGGTTTGGATATTTTTTCACCCCAAATCCTTTGAATTTGAGAAGCGATTCAAGCATGAATCGTTTATCAGGTTTCTAAGGGTTGGTGTCCGTTCACGAATGCTGCCACAGCCAGAGAAGTGGTTGGTACCCGCTGTCACCTCAATTTAGATGGATTTGACGTTCTTGTAAAAAAAACGTGACAGTTTGTTGCAGCAGTTTGTGTTCAGCTGAAACTTTCACATGTGACTTTTATTATACCTTTTTTTATATAACTTTGCCTTTAAATAAGCATTACGCTGAGGGAAAAAAAACAATCTATGACCTTACTTTAAAAGGTAGGATTCTGATGCTGGCAGAGACACATTTGAGAGGTGTTTACCCATTTTTTCCTGAAACATTTGTCGGCCCTCAAGAGTGGTGACTTGTTTCCTACCAGGCATCACATCACGTTTTCCTTTTCCAATAAGATGTGAAAAAAGATTTATTTCTCCTCAAAAACCTTTGAGCCTTGATGAGCCAAACATCTGTCAAATGTTGATTTTACCTTGGGGGGGGGGAACAATTTATGAAATGGGTGACAAACCTCAACCAACCAAGAAATTGGTCTATTGTAGTGTGTTAACCAATCAGGCCTGACAACCGTATTTAATGTCTGACCTTTTGTGTTGTATAGTTGACCTCAAAAGGTCAAAGGCCAATTGATTACAATTCGGTTTAATCCAATAACTGTAATGGAGTAAACATGTGGGTTGTTATTGGCATGATTTTCTAGAATGTTAAGATGATTACGATGCCCCCCCCCCCCTCCTTGTAATGGATTATACAGCAAAAGGTATAAATCAGATTAAATTGTAGTGGAAGCACGACATCAATAAACACCGTTTTCACAAAAACAGGAGCATAGGTGGAGAGATGACATTTCAATGTAATGTTTTTGGGGGGTTGTCATAGGAGAAGGTTGTTAGGGATTTATTCTCCCAATAGACAAATCGGTACAAATTTTCTGGAAGTTTTGATCCATCTATTTATTTCATGATTTTGCAAGAGTTAACCTAGACTATTGCAAAAAAATGGACTCTTCCAAAAGACAGATCCATAAAAATACTGTGGACGTTTTTGTCCATCTATGTAGGGCTTTCTAGAATATTGCATTAAAAAATGTACTCTTCCAAAAGACAGATTGGTACAAATATCGTTTAAGTTTTGATACTTCTATATATATTTTATGAGCTTATGAGAAGGTCTACTTGGAAGATTGCAGTAAATGGACTCTTCCAAGTTAAATCGGTACAAATATTGTGGAAGTTTTGATCCATCTACAGTGTATATGGGTGTATTTTATGAGCTTATCTGGGCTCACCTTCTGTCAAATTAGAAATACAACTAGATCAGTGGTCACATAGAGGGGTGACCTAGCAGTGAACATGGGCTCTTGCTCTGTTGGCATTTACTGCAGTCTGATCATTTCTATGGATAGAAGAAAGAAAAAAATCTCTGTAATCCAAGAAAACCAGTGCCTAGTCAGATTACAGCCTATGACATGTGACAGCTTCACGGCTGTGCGGCACTATGTAGTGCCACTGCTCTTGTAATGTCATCGGCCCCACTAGGGGATACCGAAAGAACTTGTTACCTCATCCGGGTGATGGTGTGATCGCTTTTTTAAAATAATTGATTGGTTTCTGTTGTGTACCCAACAGGTGCAGTCAACGCCAGATGGCACTGTGTCGGGCGACCAGCCAAATGGTTCCCTGAAACCGGGCCTGATCTCAGTCTCTGCACATCAGCATGGGCTGAGGATATTAAGAAACAGGTATGTCAGGAAAGGTTTAATGGATGTATCCGCACCCCCTTCCTCCATGCCCCCCTCTCCCTCCATGCCCCCCCCCCCACCAAACACCAGCAGAGTCGTACGTGTAGCACTCATACAAGTAGGGGGTAAATGGGTACCTGTGAGGGCAGAGATAGTTCATGTGATTGATTTAGCTTAGTGCACTACATACTTGGCAGCACATGCTGTATACTCCCAAGGGAGCACTAATAGCCAAGTGAAAGGGGGGGTTATAATGTGTTTGTAAAGTGCTGGGATAATTTATTTGAATTGTGCTGTAAGAGCCCATTATTGTTATTTGTTCTTGGGTACTGTTTTTCTGTACTAGTACTCATACTGACAGAAAAAAATAATTGTTGTTACTGATGTGACTTGTACTCAGCAGGTTTCTCCCCATGCACAAGCAAATTTCGGGCCGATATGCAAAAAAAAAAAAATCGAGAGAAAACCTAATAAGTTATCCTCCAAATTGCACAGTATGCCTTTTAAAACAAAGATAAAATCCAAGTAAAAAAAACATTCAAAAAAAACTGTTTCAATTTAGCATGCTTCGGCCAAACATTAAACAAATTGGGTCCAGAATGCCCCACAGTTTTGAACAAAAAAACCTGGAGAGAATCCTGCTCAGGAACAAAACTGTCTTGTACTCGTACTACATTCAATTCAGTTCAGTTCAATGACCTCGCATAGTACAAGAATAAAAGGACATACAAACCATTGCGATAAAGCAGCCAGTAACTGGGGCTTATTTCATTTTGGGTCCTTGCATATGAACAGCATTTGCAATTTACAAATTTACAATGTTATGAAAGACTGAAAGTTCAAAACATAATTTTAACAAACAAACAATACTATCAAATACTTGGGGATTTATCAATATTTTATCACCTCTTTCTCGTCCCGTGCGTAGTCCAGCAATTCCTCAGCTACGGAACTCTCGGACGTCATGGCAACAGTGGTGGGGTCCACCAACGAAGTCTACGGAGGGGATCTCCTCATCGTGACTGACCTCATGAACGGAGTATTGGGAAACTTAAAGCAAGAGCTGGTGGGTCTGAATGAAACGGCAAAGTATGACACGGCCAAGAAAGTTACCAAGGTACGTAGAGATCATGACTGGTTCAGACGGTTGCCCTGTAAGCCAAGAATGGTGATCGCAAGCACAGAATTCAGCGGTACGCAGAGCCATGAACTTGGGCCCTGGTGATGATGTCCTCTCATCATAGAGCTGCTTAAGCACAAAAAGTATGCTTAGCACATCAAAATTATACTTACCAGAGTAGCATTACCAGCCAAAATACAATATCCCATGTACCATTTGTGACTGGTATCCTGCTCATTTTCTGCTAAGCTGGAAATTGTTAAGCAATACTTTCTGCTGAAGCGGTTTTATGAGATTGGACCCTGTATTGACCCAATTCCTCCTGACGTCATCATCACAATAATCTTGGTTGCGTCATTTTTGGGACCACTGTAATCCGAGTCCGATCGATTGGATGTTGAGTTTTTGTGTTGATTTTGTTAGGCTGGAAATGTGTGTGTCTGTGTAATGCGTAGTGCGTAATCCTTTAACATGAAAATACACGCCACGGAATGCGTGTAATTTTTTTTTACGGTTTACGCAATACACAACGAGGATAGATGGAATTATTTGCGTTGCCCGGCGTGAATTTTCATATTGAAGGATTGCGCTTGATGCATAACACACAACGCAGGACGACGCACGTCGATTTTTGGCCGTAGGGTTGAGGAAGGATCCTAGTAAACCACTCAAGAGAGTTAGGGTGAAAAAAAAAAAAAAAAAGCCTTGGGATTCAACCTTTTCCATTCCTATTGTGCTTTTAAACTTCACAACAAGTATGCTTTTAATTTATAGCGTGTATAGTGTACACATTTCAATCGTTTGTGGCTATCCATATGAACGTTTACACCGATCACTCAGGAACTAAGATTTGTGTGTGTGTTTTTACTCCCCCCCCCCCTTTTTAAAGTGTCATGGGTTGGGTTCCCCTAAGAGCCATGAACTTGCAGTTGTCCTTGTAAATTTGAACGTCAGTTTAACGAGAAACATCCTGATCATCTCCTCCCAATGATTGAAAGAACTGAACGGAAAGAAGAAACAAGAAATTGCACGATCCACAACCGGAGAGAGAAAGAGAGAGAGTGTGCGTGTTTTCCTGCAGGAGTATCTCTCCAGTTTTTTTTTTTGTTTTTTTTGGTACAATGCTGACAGTGATTGATGAATGGAGTCTGGGTCTGCAAGTGGTTGTAGTTAAGGGAACTTGTGATTTGCCAAGTTGAACTCTAGGGGTGATGTGTCATTTGTCAACTGTAGACAGTTCGGTTGGCAGGCAGGCGCTGTTGCTCAGAACTACAGTAGTGTACTTATGTGTGTTCACACAGCTTCCGGAACCTGTGTTCTTGTGTTTTGTGGCGGGTACATTTGTCTCTGTCCAGCAAAATGCTTATTAGATTGATAAATTTGTGCGCTCTGGAGCTCCATTAAATCAGTGGTTTCTCAGAAATTGACTTTCTGTTGTCCCAGACCTGAAATTTCTGCTAGTGAACTTGAAAACTCCACCTTTTAGTTTGACTTTTGTTTATAACAGACAACTCTCCAAAGTGTTTTTGTTATAGGACTCTGCTTAGACAGAATCTTTCTTACAACTAATTTGAGTATTTTCCCAGATCTTGCTTTTTTTTGTTGCCGTCAGACTTTCCCAAACAGATGTGAACTAACCACCAACAGAAATAAAACATAGCTTTTTTTTTTTTTTTTTTTTTTTTTTTTGGACTGTCTCTAGATTTTCGTTTGTGATGATGGAGAGAATCCGTAGAGCCTCCCAAAATCCGAGGGGACTGCCGCCCGGCTTTAAACTATTTGTTTATTTTTTTGCACAATCATACCCTTTGTTTTTCAAAAAAATGTATGACTCTTGTCAGGATGATGCAACTCTATAGCCAAACCTTATAAAGACCCTGTGGTTCAGAATGCCTGGTCTCATGCCAAGCCTAGCGGCTTCAGCTGTGGTGTGTTACCGGAGCCAGCCTACTCCAGCAAGACTTTGGGCGTGGGTGGGGGTGGGGGGGGGGGGGGTTGAAATTCTTGCTCACTTGTAGAACTGGAAAACGGCACTGTTCTGATGGCGGAATCAGTGCGGGTTTGATGCCCAGTCGTGACGCTCGTGTCCTTGAGCGAGGGACACTGAACCATAATTGCTTCTCTTGACCCAGGTGTATAAATGACAACCTGTCATTCTTGTTGGATTGACCCCTTGATGTTAATTGTAAACAGGTTTGGGTTGTATACTCCCCCGGGGAGTTGAGAAAGTTTGAGGAATGGCCTAAGTATGCCCGATGAACTTGGACAGTAATGTTGTAAAGTGCCTTGATCTAGCTTTATATAATAAGAACTGCGTGTTATTATTATATATTAATTCTCATAGTCAGGTCATTAAATTGGTCTCCAGCAAGCTTTCTTTGGGAGTACAGATCGTCTGTTATGTCTATGCTGCTCCATTGGTATCAGTCGACCCTGTTTTGATAGCCATATTTAAAAACAGATACATGTATTTATGTACAAATTGATAAAATCCTGGACAATGCTGGAATAGTGGATTTTGTATATCTGTCTGTTCTACAGAGTGGTTGAACTAACCCTTTCACAGTATTCTCTCTCAGATGTTTAAGTTTACAGTCAGTGCTAAGAGTGGGAAGCATATTTCCATATTTGGTGGATCTCAACAGTTTTTCACCCCCATTTAACAAAAAGCATAGCACGTCTACTTTCAAGAGAGGGAAGATCCAAAATTGCACGCACTGTACGGTAAACTTTGATATTCCTGATAGCCTATTATGATACGACATGCCCGTATTTGAACACTCTCAATTTTACTGGACTGCTGTTTAGTAATAGAACTATGCCAGACTTGGCTGGCATACTCAACTATGGGTCTAGTATAACAAATGTAAACAGAGACTAAGTCTCTAAGTCTCTTTCTTTCATGAAATATTTTGTCTGTCTTACCCGTTCATACTTGTATCTTAAAGTCAAGTTGTCTTCAGCCCTTTGGGAGTTTTTTGTTTGTTTGACGGGGCAGTATTCTGAGCTTCCTGTGCTCCTGCACAGGTTGTGATGGGCAACATTTGGGACGATATAACTTGATTAGTATGTTGTAGGTCCGACTGCCCGCTCATGTTTCCCCTCCTCTACACGTCTCCAACGCTCACCGGAGACGGTCCTTTGTTGGACAGCAAGATTGTCAACTTCCTGCGATTGACAGAGAAATTAAATAATGTATCACGGGGAAGAGTCACCGGGGTTCACATTTTCCTTAAAGACACTCTCCACAAGGCAATCTCCACAAGACCACTGGGCCGGATTTCATACAGCTGCTTAGTCGGAAAATATTGCTTAACAACTTTCTGCTGAGAAAGCGCAAGCAGGATACCAGTCACAGATGGTACATGTGACATAGTATTTTGGCTGGTAACCTTGTTCTGGTAATCATAAATGTGTTGTGCTTTGCTACTTTGAATTCTTAAGCAGCATGAAATTGGGCCCTAGCACTGGTTTTACATCGGTCCGGGGAAAAATTGTTACGATACCATTATTGGGTTTGTTTCTCTCTCTGTTTTTGTTTGCTGAACTTTTAAAGGAGGTTTGGTCTTGAAAAAATAAAGCACTGAATGGTCAGGCTTTGAGAATATGTTTTAGTGAGTAAGTAAGGTTTGCGGTGACACCATGTAAGAATCTCTTTTGTGAGTAGTGGTGGCTCTGAGAAGAGCTGGTTTCTGCTGGACGTTTTGATCAGTGTGCTCTGACCGTCTTCTGTTTTAGGAAAAACTCTAGACAGTCAGACTTGTTCAGGTGTTAGGTAACTGGCCCAATGCAAAAATTACTAGCGTTTTGAAAACGGCCATTGTGTCTTCTGGCCATTGTCTTCTTCATGATTGAATACACAAGGGGTGGGGTTGGAGGGGTGAGGGGTGGGGGCTGGGGGGTGTGCTCAATTTGGTTGAATCCCACACTTCCTGCTCGTAACACCCTAAAGATGGCAATAACTCACAACTGTCTACAAAACGTTCCCTCGTAGACACAGCAGACTAAATGGCTGGTGAGGCTGAATGACAGGGGGACATCCTGCTGACTCTTCAGAGGATTGCAGGACATGTGCTAGTTATCACTGGATATCCTCTGGGTACCAGACCAGGGAGATTAAAGATTTCCTTCTAGGGTACAGTCCCCAGCCAGATGTGTTATAACCAAAATAATCCACTGCAAACCAAACACTGGTGTTGTATCATTTTTGTTTCTAGGGGGTTTGCTCGAAGTCAGATTGGTTTTCCTTACAGAAACAAATTTAGCCCTGAACTCGCTTGAGATTCCCACCCACTCACATAGCATTCGTACTGGTTCCCACTAGTCCTTGAGTTTGAGAACTCTTCTGACGTCTTCCTCTCCGCAATGCTTCATTGAAAGATTCCGCTGACATCGTCCTGCTTTCGACAGTTATGTTTTGATCAGTTTCATATTACGTTATGCCGAACCTTTATTTTCGTAGCTAGAAAGAGTGGCCAACCAGGCCAGACGCTGAGAGTGTAAATTTCTTGGGATTTTGGGCTGGTGAGAGATTTTCTGCTGAGAAACTTTACGTGTTGAGGAGCATTATGAAGTCAACTCCCAGAAATCTGATGAGGCCTGAAAGTTTTAGGCTAGGTCAAAATTGGCGGTTGCGGCTACGGCCTGGTTGCCACAGTCATTCCACTCTCTGGGACCCCGGTTCAATTCCTGCCTTGGGAACTATAAGGATTTGGTTTTCAGTCCCTACCTGATTGCATGGGTTTTCCCAGGAATAATTCTCTGGGGGTTTTCCTCCCACATCTAAAACTGATCCTTCTTTCCATGGGGGTTCTTGGCTAGTACCACGAGAAGACCACACCGGCTCTTTTCAGAGCCAACACTCCCTCAAATGAGTTTTTATACATGGTTGTACCCGCAAGTTTACTATTTAGTATTGATAGTTGCTTCTTGGCTAGTACAGTTATTAAGTTCGCTTTTCTGAGAATCCTTGGCCTCACATTCAGAATTAATCAATGAAATGAAATGTGCAATGCCCATACATGTATGTAGCCCTTAGCTATAGACCGTCCAAGTCTTGCGCGTATTCGAACAGTTTTGGGACCACTTTTGTCCCACGCACTTTACCTTAATGTGTGAAGGAACTGAACTCTTGCACTGTAACGGGTCCCAATGTTTGAATCCACGCGAGACTTGCACGGTTTATAGCTGCAGCCAGCAGTTACACAACCCATGTTCAAAGGGAAATTATATCATTCCTCAATGTTGTATTTTTTTTCGAGAAAATGTGGGTTTGCGGGGTAGGAATTAAAATGAAATGTTGTTTCGATGACCTGTTTACAGTTGTCAGTCCTTGACTGCAGAGAAAAACGAGAGCAAATAGTTTCTGATTTTAAGCTGTCAGATAGACCTTGTTATAAACTCCACCTTAAAAACGATGGTCGGCCGACCATCGCTTCAAAGTGATACCAAATTACATTTAATTGAAATGAACACCTTGCGAGAGCGAAACAATTTCACTGGATACTTGGGAGTAATATGTACTTTCGGTCATCAAGTTATTTTTGTAGTAACTTTGGAGGTACTTTTTTTTTTTGTAAGACAAAACTAAGACGGAAAATAGGACTGAGGCCAATTAAAACAGTTGATACCAGATACTTGCAGTGTTGGTATTTTCTGGAAACTGCTTTCGTTAGTTTCTGACAATCCAACCGCCAGTGCAGTATGTAAAACTTCTTTGAAATTCTGGGGGTAACAAAATCTTAATATCAGGCGTGACATTCTTCTTTCTTTAGTCTGATTTCTGAATGTTTTGCCCTTAGAAAAATCAGAAAAATTACAATTAAATATCCTGGAAAGTCTATTCAAGTCTACACCAATTATGTACATGTAGGTCAGCTCTTGTACACAATCAAATGTTCCTATTTTTTCCCCAAAGAACCAAATACCATGCCATGTCATATATGCTTCGATTTCATTTTCCTGACCTAGAACTACGTCATGATCGGTAGCAGTGTCCTGCAGGAGTCCAACCTGGTGTCGTGGCAGGACCTACCAGGGTCAGAGAAGGCCAAGACGGCAACCGATCTACTGGCCTCAATTGAAGAGGTTGGTTTTGTGTTGGCCGACAATCTTGGGCCAGACGGCACTCTCACCAGTGAAGAAGTTAATGTTGGTAAGTTAACCTATCTATTTGCTAGATGCTAAATTTGCATCGGGGATAAAGAATATTAATTGGTTTTACCCATATGCCGATGTCTGTAAAACACTGTATACTCAGTACTTTTGCAGGTCCTGTGAAAAAAAAAGTCTACTGGCATATTACTCATAGGCATATTGCTTATTAATCCACATGCCTATTGTTGTGGCACCCGCTGCTAAACTATAGGGTTCACACTGCCTGTAGCTACCAGGCGGTCTCGGTGGTCTAGTGGTAAGACAGCTGCTCTAGAATGGCAAAGGTCGTGGGTTCGAATCCCACACAAGTGATATGCCTGTGGAATTTTAGCTTGACACACATCGGTCTAAAATGGGACAAAAAATTACAAGTCTCTATCCTCGCGGTAGAATAATGTAAAATGTCACTGTGTTTGATACCCTTTAATGCAATTTTGTTTTCAAAATCCCAAAACACTCGATGACGTCAAATTTCAAATACATGGTCCGTACATTTTGTACACAGAATTTTGTTGTGCATTCCTGAAGTTTGATGATATTCAATCAAAACAGCATTGAGTCTGAATACCTTTGGAATACAGATCCATTCGTTTTTATCTCTGATGATGTCACGTTTCAAATTTCACTCTGAAAGGGTATCAAATCAAATCAAATCAAATCAAATCAAACTGGGTACAGCAGGACTCAATTCTACAGAGCTGCTTAAGCAGAAAATACTGCTTGAAGATTTTCTGCTTAGCAAAAATAAGCAGGGCACCACCAGTGACAAAATTTGCACCTGTAATGGTACATTGGTGACTGTTTTACAATAAGCAAAATTATTTTGTACTAAGTAAATTGCTGTGCTTAAGCTGCTCTATGAAATTGGGCACAAGACTCAATTTTACAGAGCTGCTTAAGCAGAAAAATTTGCTTAACAATTTTTTGCTCTGCAAAAAATTATTGCAGGAAACCAGTCACAAATGGTGCATGTTAAAAACCACTCTGGTAAGCAACAATTTTGTTGTGTGCTTAGCTATTTCATGTGCTTAAGCAGCATCATGAGATTGGGCTCAGGTAACCACTGTTTCTTATTTACATGGTTTAGGAAATATTTTTTCTGTACATACATGTAGGAACTTTTTTATGCTTGAAAAAAAAAAAACTTTTCCAACCCCCTGGTGTCTATCATGCTCTTTTGAGGAAGTAGGGCAGTTGATGGAATCGTTTGCCATCCACACCTTGTCTAATTAGAGCTCAGGATGACCTTATCTGTCCTCTTTGGGCTAATTGATAACTTACCTTAACGAGGAGAAATGTGGTACTGCGCTAATTGAGAGGTGTTTTTGAGATTACGTGCCTTGGGGGGGGAGGGGCTTTAGTTACTGCTTCAAGTCTTTCTCGGCGTAAACCTGAACTTTTGAGACTTGCGTCAGCGCTCTGGAATCGATCTCTGTATATGAGTTGTGATGGTTCTGAAAGTAACCTGTGGTGTTATGACACACGTTAGTTTCTGGAGTGTTTTTTTTTTCTGAGCATGCAAAGTTACACACATCTTCCAGGGATGTGTGACTGAACTTGATTAGCAGCGCAGGCCCTGTACTTTGGTCTTGTGGGGGGGGCAAGGCATTTTGCCCCTCGGTAAAGGGCGCCAGTATTCAAAGGGAAATGAAACTGTGTACGGGAACATGTCGAGGGGCACCTTTATGGGAAGAAAAGGGCACCGTCATGAGGGATATGACATTTCTACTGGACTGTTTCAAGAGGCACCAAGGCAGTGATTTTGAAGTACTGTATCAGACCAGATAATCACAACAAAATTAAGACATCCGTGTGTATTAAGCATATGACAGGAAACACAATAATGGGTACCACTGTACATCCATCGTGCTAGCAGTTTTTCCAATGGTTGTAATGTTGTTGTTTTTTAAATACCAATAACCACCCAAAAGTGTTCCAACATATGAATGGACATGGAGGTTTATACTGGAAATAATTTAAGTTGATTCATTTGATGTTTTATTGTTCTTTTTGGGGTGTGTTTTTTTTTTAGCACTTTTAATTTTTCATCAAAATTACATGGACAAAAGTTACCTGCGTTTTCTGTCCATTTTTTGTTGAAAGAAATTTGAGAGAAATTTGAAAAAAAGGGCTGTAATCAACTCAAATTATTTTGAGTATAAGCTTGCATACATTTCCATTCACATGTTGAAAGACTTTTGGGTGGTTTCAGGTATTTAGGAAAAATTACGAGCTTTGGCAAAAAAACTGTTAACGTGAAAGTAGAAAAGTGGGTGAGTTTCCTGTCGTATGTATCTACCCAAAAAGGCCAAGTTGCTGAAACAGGAAAAAACTGAAAAAGTCAACAACTATTCTGGGGAAAATCTGGGGGAGTTGCTTTTAGTATGAAAGGGCAACCTAGTTCCATATAAAAATTTCTTCTTCTTTTTTTTTAGTTTATAACCCTAACCCCCATTAGGGTCTCTCTACAAAGCCTGCCAAATACAACAGAATGCAGCACAGTTGAAATGAAAACCATGCCAAATGCAACAAAATGCAACAAGGGATATTGTTGCATTGTGCAGGCATGCTGTTTGTGAAAGGACTGAGCAAGGGTGTTTGCCCTGCTAAATGCAACAGTATGCACATAAGTGTAATGTTTAACTGTTATTATACAGTCTTTTGAATATGATTTGAATTATGATTCTTACCTAGTATTACATCATACTTCTCAATACTTTTCCCATAAAAAATATTTTGAAATACCCATTATAAGTTGTTTAGATACAATAGAAGCACCCAAACCTATATGAAGTCACTTCACTGCTAAATGCAACAAATTCAGTCAAAGAATGACATCTGAGTTGACTGCCAAATGCAACAGATCACAACAACTATTACCATTTGGTGCATATTGTTGCATTTAGCATGGTTAGGGATAAAGGATAAAGAGATCCCTATAAATGGTGTTGGATAATTGTTCTTTTCCTTTTGTTCCTTCTTTGTACAGTTCTTGAAGTGGTTGTGCAAGACACGTCAACGGAAGACTTCAAGGAAGTGATCTTTCCACGTCCTTCTCAGCTGAAATCCAGTGACTGGCAGAACATCACAGATTCTATATCCATCGCTAAGGCCAGCCTGGTCCAAAGAAGCAAAGATGGTAAATTATTAATGAAGGGAAAAAAAACACAAAAGAAAAACTCAAAAATTGAATGGAAAAGGAGATAATCTACATAGTATGTCTCCAGTGGTGTTGGGGGAAGGAATCTTCTAAGAACGTTTGCATCCCTTCTTTCCCTCCCCCCCCCCAAAAAAAGAGATTTTTAAAAATGCACAAAGGGATGGTTCAGTACATCAACCGCTCCACAAAATGATGTATTTTCCCCTGTTTACCAATCTCAATCCAAAAAGAAAGTGAAAAAAATGAAGAGTGTCTACTTACACCACTTTCAGTCTCACACATTTCAGGGAAATGTTTTGAAAATTTGAATTTTCTACACAACACCCATGGAAACTTTTGAATGTAAATGTTTTTGTTATGTAGTTTTAAAAGTAAAATTACGACAGTAGCCTCCAATGGCACAAGTAGGGTCATTTATCACCATGACAACTTCCGTCTCCGAAAGAAAAGTCTCATTACATTTTCACAAATAAATATTTTTTGAATATTTAATCCCTTGTCACATTGGGCCCTTGGGCATAATTTGTGAATTTTAATAACAAACAAAATTCAAAGTGTTATTTAAAAAAAACTGAATTATCATAATTTTCAGGGCAAGCTAAAGTCGTCCTCCTAGCCTACAAGAACTTGGGTAGCCTTCTAGAGTCCAGTGAATACGACGACGCCGATGCCAGTGCAGACTACATCATCAATTCCAACGTCATCTCGGCAACCATCGGTGATCCGCAAGCCGCCTCAAGTCTCCCTGAGCCGGCCGTCATCCTCTTTCAGCATTCCTCTGAGAATCTGAGCAGCCCGATGTGCTCCTACTGGAAGTATGCTGCGAAGTAAGAACCTTTGGCTTGATTGCTTGCTTTATTTTTCTGCATGATACCTGAACATTAGTTGCTTCTCTGCACCCAGGTGTATTTATTCATGACTATTGAAGGACTTGGAAGGTGTTTGCCTGCGTTATGACAGGGATTTAAAGTGTGGCATAAGGCCACAAGAACCTTGTTTTTTCTGTCTGCAAACTACTTAACCATCGTTTGCTTCTCTGCACCTAGGTGTATGAATCATAATCCTTTGGGGCTTTGCCCGTTCAATTCAACTCACTTTATTTCCGATCCATACACAAATTAAACAAAGAACGATATACATATGAATAGCGTTTACAGGCAAACAATAACTGAATAAATGTTGATGGGGGTTTAGATTTTGTGCTAATTCAAAACATCATAACAGCTGCATATTATTCTCTTTTGTGGTATTTGGAAATAAGTCGCTCTTTTGGGCCTATTCCTGAAGCTTGAATTTGTAAGATCTGCTCAAGAATAACGTGAAGGTCTCCAGCCAAGTGATGTATATTGTTTGTGAAAGGTCCCCCCCCCCCCCAATTTCTGCTTAGCAGACTAATTTCTTAAGCAATCAACTCTGTTTACTCAGCTCTATCAAAGTAAGAAGATTTCGCAGGCTGCTAACCTTTTGTCATTGAAAGTAGGAGTCAATACTAATTAATCATTTCCTTTAGCTTACCTTGGAATTAGCGCGATGATGTATTTATGGGCCTCTGAATTAACTTGACTTTGTCCGTATTTCCTTTGAAGAAGTGAACTTTGTCTTTCATTTTAGGGGTAAAAGTGTAACAGTGAGATAAGATGAGGCCTTGGACAGTAGAAATAGGGATCGAGATAATTTAGCATTTTTATACTGGGTATGTTTGAGGCACTTTTAAACCAAGTATCATGAGTGGGGTGGCTTGTATGTAAAGCACTCTCCTCTCACCACTGTGGCCCTGGTTTGATTCCTGGCCAAGGCCGTATGTGTGAGTAGAGTTGTGCTTTGGTTTTCTCCTATGCCACAAGGGTTTGTTTTTTTCTCCGGGCCTTCCAGCGTTCCCTCCCTATGGGAAAATCAAACACTTTCGATCACAGGCTGTGCTCCGTGGTCATATATGTGGCTGCTAATCTTTGCTTTAACAACCTAAAATCGGAAGACATATTTCTCAGGTTGGCAAGAAATGTTTGCATACTTGCCACTGCTAAGAATTCTTTGCTTATACATAATGCGAAGAAATATTCGCCGCTAACCTTGTGAGATTTTAAGTGCTGAATAGCACTCGCACTAATGTTATCACTTTTGCTCAAAATACATGTCAGACAAACATTCCACAACATGCTCTCATGAGATCATTGCATCGGCGGGCTAGACAGCATTAGTACAGTTAATACATGCCAGTAAACATAACAGCTTGAGCATGCACACGCTTGTACATTAGTGAATTGTGACACGTTGTGTGAGATCTGGGTTTTTGTTTGTTTGTTAATCAAGAGAACTCGGCAAACTCCAACAAGGGGATATAAACACTAAGCTGGCAGCAGCCAATCTCTCTCATACAGACTTTGGTTTAACGTCAACGATTATGAGTTGCACAAATCAATAAACTGTGACTCAGTAACTAGACGGCAATACTTATTCTAATCATTGTGAAATCAGCGGTTGGCTTGGTAGGATTGGAACCCACAACCTTGTGATTGCAAGTCCTGCAGGTCTAACCACTGGACCGCTGTGACGTTGAGCTTCTATGTTTAGCATAAGTGCAGAATGGTATTCTGTGGTAAGCAGAGTCGTGAATAGTGCTTTGTCTGGCATTTAACGAGCAGAATGCTGTAAAGGTAGACTCCTTGAATAATGCTCTTTTTGTTTGTTTGTTTGTTTGTTTGTTTGTTTGTTTTTTATAGTGCCCCAGGGGAGTGGTCAAGCAGCGGCTGCACAATGGTATCCACCAACCAAACCCACACGGTGTGCTCCTGCACCCATCTGACCAACTTTGCCATCCTCATGAACACCAAGGGTGTCTATGTAAGTAAACTGTAAACTTTTTTAAAAGTTTCACATTTTTTGTGAAAAACAAACATGAAACAATTTCTTCATCTTCTTTTTTCTTAGAAAGTGTACAAAGAAGTAAGCTGGGAGTATGAATTCCTTTCAGTTAGGAGAAACTTTTACTTTCTCAAACTGAACACTGAATTGAAATCAACTGAAAGACACCAACCTTTTGTCAGGCATGCAGCGGATAAACTGATTTCCTCAATTCTTTTTCGAGCCGTAAAACACACTGTGCAATATTTGTGCATACCTACTTTATCAGTTCATTGCAGGTGCCAGGCAATATGTAATAAATAGTCAAACCACAGACTACCAAATATCCCGACCACCAAATGAAAGGGCAACTCCATAGGGAATGATTTCATCCTGCAATTTTGCACAGCAAAAATATTTTGATGTATATTCAGTTTGTGGTATTACCATGTGTATAATATATCTACTTCGCTGTGTAGATTTGCTCTTAAGAACTTGTCTTGCTATTTATTCTACTGCTGGGGAGTAGATTTTGGAATTCGGGAGACTACTTAGTTTTGAAAAGAACTGTCTTGCTGATTGAGTACTACCTAGGGAGGTAGGAAGTCGGCCGGGACTACTACTTTCTCTTTGTGGATTGAGGGGACTAAATAGCAAGACAAGTTCTCAAGAATCAACACAGCAAAGTAGGTATATACACATGGTGTTACCGCAAACTGAATCTACAAAATATTTCTACTGAGCATGTTTTGTGCTCACTGAATGTTCACATTGAGTAGCAAATTATGTTTTTTGAGTAGCAACTAATGTGTGCCGTGCTATACAAGAGCAATCGTTCACTGTGGTTTTGACATTCACCCGTTTGTCCCTCTACACTCAATCTTCCCTGCTTCTCATCTTATCTGAATCTACCTGCAGATCCCCCGAGCTGATCACTTTGTTCTCTCCGTCATCACCTACGCTGGCTTCATCGTCTCCTGCTTCTGTCTCCTGATCGCCTTCTTGACGTTCTTCTATTTCAAGTAAGTCTCTCGGCTTTGCCGTTCAGCTCTCTGGGTTTGCACTCCCTGTTGGGAGTCTGAGGGTTTGACCTGGGCCCACTTTCACGGACCTGGTCTCGATGTACCTGCCCGCAAGTGCTTTTACCTAACTCGGGTACCGGCCGTAAAACAGTAACCAAAGCATACTATGTATGTTTTGGGGCTGGTAACCTCATTTTACTGAGCAATAGGTTTTTGGGGTGTTAAATCGTTTGTACTTGTCCAGATGGGCCCCATTGTGGCTATCAAACAGAATCTAGTGCTGAGTACATTTGCTTGAAATTGGCAGATAACCATTCAAATATAACAATTATCATTCCTAATTCTGGCTGGTTAGCTGATTTATGTCTTGCAAAACGAAATGTTTTGGAAGTCCTCAAACTTCACTTATGTTTTTTTTTTTTAATGACGATATCCTTCCAATATCAAGTTGCACTGTACAACATCTTTAAGCCAGTGTGGCTTCATAAGAAGTGGTGCGAAAAAAAATGTGTTTTTGCGTCAGCCTCTTTCGATCAGGACCAAGCCAATGTTTGATTTCCTGAAGTCTTTTTTTTTTTTTTACGAGACATGAATGTCTGGGTCTGAACGGTTTAGTTAGAATAGTAACACTAATCACCCAGCTCTCAACACCACTGTCGGTCTGCGTCTGGTTGCGTAAAGCCTAAAGCCCAGGAAACCTGCTGGAAGCTTACTCCAGTTAAGTACCTTTTTTATTCATGCTGGGTAATCTCACTTCACCAACCCCCCCCCCCCCCACACACACACCATCTCCAAACACAGTCTGCATATTGCGTCTGGTCCAATACTCTCTTTAAAGGGATAATACATCACCTGTTATTCATGTTGGATAATCTCACTGCACTGTCCTCTCCCCCCCCCCCCCCACCCACCCACCCAACAACCACCTCCAAACACAGTTGCGAGTGACTGAGTAAAGTGGAATGCGTACCACCGTGCAATCATGCGATGTTTACTCCTCCCAGGAACCACAGTCATAAAGCATTTGGAATATTTGCTGTTGAACAAACAAAAGTCTGGCCGACGACATGACTCTTGCAATACATACAACCTGATTTGTGCAAGTCATTTTTTAAACGGCATATAAAGTGATAGGTAGCAAGGGCGTCGATGGGTGGGGGACGGGGGGGACATGTCCCCGTCACTTTTTAGACTGGAGGGGACAGCATATCAGATTCCCCCCCCCCCCCACTTGATTGACTGTTCATTAGAAATATGCAACAAAATATAAAAATATACACCATTTTCTTGATTTAATATTTCATTACAATTTTTGTTCAAATAAAATAATAGCGAACAAACAGTGAAATGTTTTTTCATTTTTAAAATTTTTTTTTTCTGATGGACCACGCGCAGAATGGTATTTTGGGCCTATTATGTTAGATGTATTTTTTCAAGACTTGCTCGCCCGTCCCCCCCCACTTTTCAGTAGCGATCGACGCC
This sequence comes from Pisaster brevispinus, assembly GCA_023634235.1. Lineage (NCBI taxonomy): Eukaryota > Metazoa > Echinodermata > Asteroidea > Forcipulatida > Asteriidae > Pisaster > Pisaster brevispinus. The sequence continues at coordinate 4,713,614 of JAMKCF010000013.1, forward strand.
CTTGATAGGTAGCCATTTCAAAGAAGAGGAACAGTTCACTTGGTATGGCATGTATGGGTAGACGCCATCTTTACCATGTTTATGGGAAACGTGGATTTTGGCTATGGGCTGTGCCAAGCGTTCTGACTTTCCTACACAGCCCAAGTCGTTCACCGGCCAATCAATGCTAGGAGTTGAATAGAACTCCAGTGTGCTGTAAGGGATGTTTATACATAAAGCATAGTCGGGTGTTCAAAAGGTGACTGCTGTTGCCCCCCAAAAAAGATGGCCGACGTGATGTCAAGTGGGAACTATCTATTTTATTAACAGTAGTCTTCCTGTGTGCAGACATGGTTTCTTGGAGTCCAAGGTATAGATACATGGCGGTACAATAGGCAAGGTGATTAGGGACTTGATACAGACCATGCAGGGTTTCCTTGGCTCTTGCCCAGCTCTGGGGATGACGTCTTTAACGCTTGTCTTCCTGTGTGTAGACATGACTTTACAGGTCCGTAACCTGCGAGGCTGACCTCTTGCAAATGCCAAGGAACTAGAATAGCTGGATAACAAATCCGAGCATCTCACTGAAAGACAGAGTTTCGCTACTCCCATGAATTTATTTCAGAGGGGGGGGGGGGGAAGTCAGCAAGTTTTCTCATAAAGTGAGATCTTTAAAAGGGGAAGACGGTTTTGGTTTTGATTTTGTAATACATACTAAGTAATCATGCTGAGTGGGTGCGATACCTGGCTTACCGGCTCTTACAGGTTGAATGTCTTCTGACTGGCAACCCCCATACAAAGATATTGACAAAATAGGGAGACTGCCATTCTGCCAACATTAGGGCTAGATAGCTCAGTTGATAGAGCGCCGGCACGTTAATCTAGAGGTCGCAGGTTCAAGTCCCGCTCTAGTCAATTTTTCTTCCCAACCCAAAATTAGGTACTTAAACAAGTCTTGTTTTGTACCATTTTCTTGAACCTTGGATACAGAGCCCTCTAGGAAAGTGTTTTCTTAACTGAGGAGGCTGCCTTTTCAAAATGAAACAGGTAATAAATAACAATAGTGTCACTCTAAATCTGAGCTTGTTTCATCGTTTGTAGGAACTTGCAGAATGATCGTAACACCATCCATAAGAACCTGTGCCTCTGTCTCCTCATTGCTGAGATCATATTCATGGCTGGAATCGACCAATCATCACGCTCGGTGAGTTTTTTTAATGAAAAAAAAATCGCCTAAAACTCAAAGCCAGAAGGTCTGTTAAGATAAACAAAATCTGTTCACATTTCTTTAGTTTATATTCAATCCTTAAAATCTTTACAAGGCCGATCCTGAAGTTCTGTAGTCCATTGGCTGCCAAAGTCTACCAAAATTTGGATGCAATTGAAGTGGGTGCCTGTATGATGCCATTCAGTCAACACAAACTGCGAAAAACAAATTGAAGTGCGATAAAATCTGTAAACACTAAACAAAGAAACAAAATGATGGTCAAAAACATTGAAACTAGATAGCACAAAAAGGCATTTTTTTTTGCGGGAAAGAAAAGAATAATTTCGAAAAGTGTTTGCATTGTTGTACCACTACCCAGCCATCAAAAACGGTTGTGTGTTTTTTTTTTTTAATCGAAAAATTGGGGCGGATCAAAACAAACTCAGGAAACTTTGCTGAAACATTGATCATTCTGAATGGCTTAGGTGTTGATGTGTTTTGATTTCAAATATGACCTGTCATAACTGATGTACTTTTTGCTCTTTCATTCAGGCAATGTGTACAGTGGTCGCTCTCTTCCTACACTACTTCTTCTTGGCAGCCTTTGCCTGGATGTGCCTGGAAGGCATCCAGCTCTACGTCATGCTGGTTGAAGTGTTTGAAGCAGAGAGCTCCCGACGCAAGTACTACTACCCGTTCGGCTATGGTGAGTCTTCCGTTTCCGTGGTCCACTTTTATGAAAGAAAAGAAAAAACTTACCGGTGAGGTTTGCGGTGACACCATGTGTAAATTTCATTTTTGAGTGGAGAACCGGGAGTTGTCAAACCACCAAATCTTCTCAGAACCACCACTACTCAGAAGAGATTCTACACACGGTGTTTACCGCAAACCTCACCTGGTTGTACTCCCACCGCACAAAGTTTCATATCCTACTTATGAAACAAAACTGTTCGGCAGATAACTTTTCGTGCCACGGAAGTGCATTGTTAAATAAAATAAAAATAAACAAACCGATTGGGTATATTTTAAAGATGCTAGGTAAGATTTTTTCGCCAAATTGTCTCAAAACATTTATATTAAAATTTTAAATTGTTATTTTTTTAAGATTCAAGGAAGTTACATTTAAGGCATTACAAGAATAACATCGGCCAGTGATTAGTAGTAGAAGATAACAATGTGCAAAACATTTTGCATGTTACAATGTACATGTGTTTTGTGTATTTTCTGTCGCATATGCAAAGCTGTGGGTTATTTTTTTGTTTGTTGGTTGTTGTTGTTTTGGTTTTTTTAACAGCATCACCTGTCAAAATTGAGTTCAAAGACAATTTTTTTATTTATTTATTCAATTTTGTAAATATTTATTTTGCTTTGCCATTCAGCTTTAAAGTTCATCAAAGCAAAGCACACTAAAACAAACCCAACACTGTTACATAACAAACCAATTTTATGAGCGGCATTTTTCGGTCAACACTTTCAACGGATACCATTTTTCTGACCTACCTTGACCCCCTTTCCTGTGCAGGTCTGCCGCTGCTCGTTGTTGGCATAGCAGCAGCCATTGATATCTCAAGCTATGGAACAGAGGAGTAGTAAGTACCGAGACACAATCGGGGACAATCAAATACCTACGATCAACTGGAATTAAATGTGAAAACTCTTTCTCCCTCCCCCCCCCCCCCCCCAGAACCCAGGAAGTGACTTAATTTATTTGTCCAAGCTGAACTCTTAACTCAAAGCTGGGTCAAGAACGCGTTGACTGTAAATTAATTTGTCACTTGTGACATTTTGAATAATGATCGTTTTGACTAGTTGTCAAGGTTTATTTTGTTTTCCTTTTTCCTAATTAATTCTTCTAGGCTCAGTGCTTGACTCATGACTTCTGGTCACTAATTGAAGAACAATCGTTTGGGTTTTTGTTTTTCTCAGTTTACATTGTTATGATCGATGATGATATGTGAAGGCCCACCTCCACAGGGTGATTTCTGTTTTTGTTTTGTTTTTTTCTTGTTGAAATAATGTTTTGGTTGAGCAAAGGAAAACTGACTAGAGCGGGACTTGAACCTGCCTCTGGAATTAATTTTATCTTGGAAGATGGCAAGGCCATTTTCATTTTTGCAAACTGCATTTTTAGTGGAAATTCTAAAAGGTTATGGGAAATAGTTGAAGGGGCACCAAGGCCAAGACCAGGGCAAGAGAGGACACGGCTTCTATTTGCTGCTTATTCCGAGATTTCTGCTCAGCAAAAATGAGCAGGATACCAGTCATAGATGGTATGTACCTGAAAGGGTATTTTGGCTGGTAACCTTATTCTGATAAGCATGATTCTGTTGTGCTTAGGAACTTTTTGTTCTTGCCGATAAGCAGTTCTATGAAATTGGTCCCCAGGCTTCCCATCACAGGTTTCAGTTTGCCAGCACCAGCAGAAACTAATATTTCCGCCATGCTAAGTTTCAAATAATGTTCTCTCATCTTTTCCAGCTGCTGGCTCGCTGTGGAGAACAACTTCATCTGGGCCTTTGTAGCTCCTGTGGTTGTGATAATCATTGTAAGTAACACAACTTTAAGAAAACACTTGTGTCCCCCCCCCCCCCTTTTAAAAAGGAGAAGAAAAACAACTTAAGTTTATACCTCGGATCAAGTATCAAAAGATAAAGTTGGCCTACTCAATTGGTATTCATCACAACAAAAAATAAGTTGTTCCATTCTGGAGGCTCAGTGACAGGCATGTGATTTGTCAGGATAACTCTTGATTTCAGGATTTTCTCAAAACCTCCTTGAGCCTCCACATTTTCTTGAAAGGAGTAAAGCAACCCTCAGAGGGAGAGAGAAATAGTCCACCTTGTGTCCAAACCTGTAGGTTTGTAGTTCTGGTGTTAAACAGAGTCTGTAAACCTCCTGAATTGTAACATCTGGTCAAGGGTTAAGAGGGGGGAACCAAACCTGTGCAAGCCATTGTGCGGAAAAGTTCACTCTCCTCAAATCGCATCCCTGCACTGATTATTACGCTTAATACTCCAGTAATCCTCAAGACAAATATTTGCTTCTGAAAGACTGTCAGGAGTCAAGAAACTAGCATTTGAAGATCCGAAAGTCACCGCTGCTTATTTTGATTGATGCACAAAGTCTGTGACAAGCTGTCCACAGTTTTCATTGCTACCCACCAAGGTTGATACCATTTTCAACAGGTTGTGTTTTATTGAAACCTAGGAGATAGGACCGAAGAAATGTTTCCAATAAACAATTATGCACTTCCCCTTCAATGAGTAAGTGGGTTTTTTTTTAAGAACGCCCGGGAAATCAAGAGGAACACCAGTTATATTATGTTTATTTATCTATTACAAAAGTCAATATTAATAACGTATGTAAAAGTATTAATAAGAGAGATAAACTTGACCAGATTTCACTTTGCGATTATATTCGGGTGGCATGGATGGCGAGTGCGTAAAGCGCTCGCCTCTTACCGCAGTGGCCCTGGTTCGATTCCTGGCTAAGGCCATGTTAGTTGAATTGTGCTTTGGTTCTCCTCCCTCCGGAAAAAATGAAACATTTTCAATCTCAAGCTGTGCTACGAGGTCATATATTGGTTGATGTGGCTGGGTGCCAAATGTGCCCTCGCTTGCCTGCGGCTCAACCACATTGTAGCTGTGTCCTTCTCAATTCAGTTTCTCAGCTGCAAGTAAGGATGATTAGCCTCCCAAATAATTCTTATTTTTATTATTATACTCTGCGTTCAATATTTGTAAAGTATGTTTACGGAGGTAAAAGAAAATAGAGCAGAACTTCTTCAAAACTTTGACAATCGACCAAAATGCTTTAAATGCAAAAAAAAAAAGTTGTGAATGACGTCATTTTACATGACTTTCCAATATGTTGATGTGATTTTGTGCCTGACGTTCTGTTGCTAGGTGAACACCATGTTCCTATCCATGGCGATATTCATCATGTGTCGCCATAGCACCATGCAGACCAACCAGAAGGAGAAGACCAACAAAGAGAAGATAACGTAAGTATGCATCACCGACAATCAACACTGTTTGGTTACCGTGGCAACTAGTGTAAACAGGGATTAACAGATTCTGATGCAGAATTGGCAAAAAAAAAAACAACAACTCGTGAACGATTTATGGTTATAAACATGGCGGCAGTACCAATTGTCTGGAGGAATGTTCTGAAACAATGCCAAGTGCAGGATTATTGTCTGTCCCCCCCCATCCCCGTTCTGAACATCTTCCAAAATGAACTAAGCATACATTGAAGGTATGCATCACACCCGCTTTACCGTATCTTCTAACCCCATTCACTGTATCTGTTCCAAAGCCCATTACTGTGCGATATTCAAATAGTTTTTTTCCCACCGTACTGCTGCAGTTTGGAACTCCTTACCAGCGGCTTGTTTTCCACCATCTGACAATCTGTTCCAAATTAAGAGGAATGTGAACAGATGCCTTCTCTTTAAAATTTCCCTTTATTTCCCTCGTAGTCTTCATCTTTAGTAGCTCTTTAGCGTTGCGTTGGGAGAATTTTCATTATTATTATTATTATTATTTGGTTTTGAACCCATGACAAAGTCTTAATCAAAATGTAGTGCTTCGCCGAAACTGTGACACACCTATTTGAGGTTAGTTAAACTTGTCTGATTGTATGATGTGTTGGTTGGAAGCTAGAGGATTGGTGTGATTGAAGTCTCCAGAAACCTTTGTTGTATCATACCTTTAACATTCAGGGTTCTCCCCATGTACAAGCTAGCGTATCGGTCGATACCGGTGAATTGCGTGCCTTTTTTTGTGTGTGTTTAATGATGTTGTTTCAATTTCGCGTGCTTCGGCGAAAAACGTTTTAAAAATTTGGTCCAGAATGCCCCAGAGTTTTGAAAAAACCTGGGGAGACCCTGGATATCCAATGCATTGGTTTATCCATAAAGGTACTTCCTCCACAGTTTATCCACCATTGAAAATACAGTTAACGTTTTTTGGGTTTGTTTTTTCATCATCTAAATTAAAAAAGGGTCTCTTGTAACCCACGGTTCTACATCCTGAGAATTTGAGGATGGGAGTGAATGGACTCTCCAAAACTCAACAATGTATAATAACCCTTTACTAGTCAATGCCTCAGTTTACCCACCTAATACAGATAAAAAAAACCAGTTTGTTTCATCTAAATTCCAAGAGGATCTTTCGCAAATCAATGTTCTAGAATCTGAGCGCTTGAAATATATCACATCTGCAGCAGGTACTTGCTGAAGTCCTGTTGACTGATGCCGTTATGGTCCGTGTCCCCCCCCCCCCCCCCCACACAGATACATCAGCAACAGACCCTCCGCTGATTGTTATCAAATAATCCCCTCAAGTCGCCCCACTTCATTCAAATCCAGGTCAGTACATCAAATATCAAGCAGATGAAAAAAGAAAGACAAAAAGATAGTCTGGTAAATGTTCATTGGAATTAGACCTATAAGCCCCTCACAGCCCCCCCCCCCCTCCTGTTCTTTTCCGCCCCAGGGCAATTCATATAAGATTTTCTCCGAACTTTGTTTTGTCTGTCTTTCACGTCTGGACCGCCGCTTGAGCTAACCTGTGACGTTTCCTTTAATTTCCTCTCCGACTTCCTGGCAGCGAGCCTAACTATGGAAGTAGTCAGCAGATTGTGTAAGGCTACTTTATCCTTTCTTTTTTTTTCTTTTTTTTTTTTCTTCTTCTGTGTTTGTCGGGTTGAAGTCCTGTCTCCCGGTGCAGACGGGGTAAAATGAAGACAAGGTGCATAAATGAGAGCGAGGAATTTTTCATTGTGTTGGACTTCAGCTAATGACTTGATTAATCTTCTTTCGTGGTTTAAGGAAGCACTTGGTAGCAACGATGGTGTATACTCCCATTCGCCATCATTTTTAGCCATTCAGCCATTTGTGAATTAGATTTGAATATTGTCCGGTACATTTGCACATAGTCACAAGTTACTGCCGGAGGTCGTTGGTTCAAGTCCCGCTCTAGTCAATTTTTCCTTGTTCAATCCAAAATTGTTTCAATGTACCCAGTCAGTTTACCTCGTGGTTTGTTACTTAAATTTGAATTCCTTGGGCTATAGAGACAGTTGTTTTTGTCAAATGGTTCGGGGCAAGCTTTTTGTATAGCAACCTCCAGATGAGCAAACCCTGGTCCCGTTTTGACATAAACGTCCGTTCAAAATTGTGTAGGAGTGTTTGTGTAGGAGCGTTTGCTGCAACTAGGAAAAGGCTTGCCCCGAAATCATTAGACATACTGTCTGAGGAATTCAAATTAAAATTAAAGCGGTAACTTTTGACTATTAAGCGAAATCATTCATTCACCAGACATGAATCAAATCTAACCTGCACATGTATCATTCATGTTGTACACACTATACTGCCATTGAGGCCTTTTTTGTTTGTGGTGGTTGTGATGTTATTTATTGGTTGTCGATGAGTATGGTGGTACTTAGAGATGTAAATGTAACATGTATTCTGTCCGACTAGGATTTTTTTTTTTTTTTTTTTTTTTTCAAATCTGTCAACAAATTCTCCTGCACATTGCTTTAGAGTAGCACTGCTTTTTGTGATGTTATTTTTTTGAGTTTGTGTGAAGCTGTAATGGTGTTTGTGTTGCAGGCCTAATGGTTTTACTTGACCGGGAATGGCCGACTAAATAGCCAGAGTTAGTGTGTTTCCCAGGATACTAGGATCGATAACAATTACAATACTCAGTTCTTATTTAGCACTTTTCACACCAGAAGGGCATCCCAAAGTGTTTTTGGGGGTTTGTTTGTTGTTGTTTTTTTGTGTACAGGTATGCAGAGCTATGTTTGCAATTATAAAACCTATTTAACATGAATTGACGTGTAGCACCTTGTAATGGTTTACGAGGTGCTCAATGCATCCTTCCATGCCAGATACACCGGGGCGACCCCCTTCTCTTAACGATAAGTGTACTGGTACCCCAATCAGTGTTTTCTTAGCAAGAAATTTGCTGAGCAGTATTTTCTGCTTGTAACACCATTATGAAATTGGGCACAGCACTTGAGTTTGAGGCGCTAGACCAAGTAAATTAGGTAAATGATCAAATGTTAGTCATGCAAATTTATACATTCTCAAAGCATTCTGTGGCGTGTCGTGGTCAAGCAGTTAAGAGCACCGGGCTCAAGCTCTGGTGTTTCTTATCAGCAGAGTGTGGGTTCGAGTCCTAGTGGTGACACTTGTGTCCTTGAGCAAGACACTTTACCACAATTGCTTTGCCCTTCGGATGGGACATTAAGCCGTAGCTCCCGTGTACTAGGAGTGGTAGTGCACATAAAAGAACCCAGAACAATTATCGTGGAAGAGTAGGGGTTGTCCCTGGTGTTTCTGGTTCACATAGCAAGCACCCTTGTTTACAGGTTTCCTCAGGCTTACGAGCTACAGTGATTAAGTTCACTTATGAGGCATCCTTGGTTTCATTTCCTGAAATATATAATAATAATAATAAAAGAGCTACAAAACAATGGAATATTAAGTTTTACACATATGTCTGCTGCCATCCAGCATTCAAAAGTTTCTCCAAGTCCTCCGACCCCCCCCCCCCCCACTTCTACCCCCACCAGTCCACAACCCCTTTGGGAAAACCAAATCAATCCTTCATTTTTGAACAGTTTATAACATGGAACAAAGTAATGTAGGCTCTAAGCTTGTTCCAAATAAATTTTACAAGAGCACAGTCAACCTAGAAACTCAGGCTTGCGTTGGATGCCAGCTAGAGTGTCCTGAATTGTTGTTCAGTTCAGAGCTGGTGTTTTTTTTTTAGTTCCACCATGTGTTTTTAGAATCCGCTGACCTTTTCTCAAAAGTAATTTAGAAATGTTTGCCAACAGATAAAAAAAACTCTGAGAGAAAATTTTTAAAAGTCGGACAGAGTTCACCGTAGCAGCTGATCAACAGTATTTGTTTTTTTAATCCAGGGTTAAGAGAAACTGCTGAAGGTGCCCATGGGAAAGGATATGTGGGCTTCTGATAGCGGCAGTGTTACATAAAGGGCAGACCTTCCATTATTGGTCAAATTGCTAAATGCCATGTCAGTATGTATAGGGCTTTATTGAAAATTAACCTGTACACAAGGGCGTTGCTGTTCTTAATCAGTGTCACCGGGGTGGAACGATTTCCTCCTCTTATTGTATTAAGAGATTACTTTTTTTTACTCCAGGCACTATTTCATTGTGCTGCTTGCTCAATTGAGAGTATTCCTTGTTGAAATTAGTCGCTAAGCAAAACTTTGTTTGGTAAAAACCAAGGCAAAGTCATAATCATAACAATGATTCAAATTCACCTGGAACCAATTTCGTAAAGCCTGTAAACACAAAAAAGCATGCAAAGTACAGGAGAATAATGCTGAGCAGAAACAGGTTACCAGCCAAAAAATCCATCAAGTTGACATTCCTGTGACTGGTGCTCCACTCAGTTTCTGCTCAGCGAAGAACTTTGCTATGCAGTATTTTCTGCTTAGCAGTTTTTATGAAGTCGGGCCTTGATTTCATCATCACTATATTCACGGTTTGAGCTATTTCGAAGTCAGTGTTCTCCCATGTTATACAGTGTGGTGCGCAATTTTAGGCCACTCTGCATTAACATGCTTGATTGCTTACCGTAATTTCTAATCTACCTGCAATTTGTCTCCCAAAATGGCGAAAGTGGCAGACAGTTGCCGCGTGGGATATTGGTGGAAGGAGTCAGTTGCAACAGATCCATTTGTTATAAACTACTCCAAGGCACTATAAAAATAAAATAAAGTACAAAATGTAAGAATTTGATCAACAACAACAAAATACTCAGTAAGGTGATGATGCGTCGTTGTTTGAAAGGGCAAGGGCACCAAGGCGTTTTGCTTTTTTTTCATTGGTAAAGGGCACCTATAAAAGGAAAATTAACATTTCAAAGGGCACCAAGCAATGACCAGGCGGGAAGTATCAGGTCTGAGTACATGATGGGTATTAGATCAGTTGGTGACCTGTTTTATGCTTAGCATAGCTGTTCTTTGCTTAAGCAAACTTCTGTGCCCGGCCAGTTCAGCGTTTAAACCGTGCCCGATTTTATGGCTCTGCTTACCGCCGAATTCTGCGCGTGCGATCACCATTCTTCGCTTTACTGCGCAAGCGCCAAAATTCTGCGCTGGCTGTGTAAGCGAAGAATACCTAGTAACGTGGAGTACGCACGCGCACAAGCAAGAAACGTCTGCTAACCCGTGAAATATGCTTGACGTAAGCAAAGAATTCCCTGCTTCCATAAGCGCAGAATCTTTGCTTACGGTGAGCAGAGCCATGGGCTCTGGTTACCTGGTGACAAATTGCACAGGTTCTACGTGCAGCTTTAATTAACACTGCATGATTTTTAGATTGGATCGGATTTTAAGCTACCTTATCCGACTAGCGGTGCTAGGTCATTAAGTCTTTCTTCGCTTAAAAATCAGCAACAAGTTTTTTTTGGCCCATTGCCCAATTTCACAACAGCTCGGTTGTTATGCTTCAGCAAAATTCTGTGTAGACGGCTTCTTGAAATTGATCCCTTGTCAAGGAACGTGAACTTGGGAACCATCCAGAAATACTATTGAAATGACATAGCACCTTTGCCTGGTAACCTCTCTCATCATGCGCTCAGCAATTTTTTTGTGCTGCATCACATGATGACATCTGGACCAAGTCAGGGCACCAAGTGTATAGAGCTATTGAAGTTTGTGCAAATTTGTGCAAACATAAAAACAGGGTACCAGCCAAGGTTCCACATGATGAACATTGCCTTTGACTGGTCTCACACTGAACTTTGTTTTGCAAATGAACTCGTTGATCAACAATCCCCTTGCGCTTCACCTTTTTTCAGAGTAGTCTACTAGGCTAATACTTTGCTTTTTCCTTGCCCGCAGGAAGTAGCCCAGATTTTAAACAATGAGGTATTGTCATCAATGTAACTGTCCCTTCTATTAAATGTGAGCGATCAAAACTGGGTTTGTTAAATGGAGTTGCATTCACCAACACCATAAAACAAAATTGTGTCATACCTTAAAAGATGTGAATGAACACTTTCAAACAGTTAGCTTGCAAAAATTGTTTTTTAAGTAGCCTGCCGGGAATTAGTTAACAAGTGGTTTTCATTAGTCCACTATAGTTTGTTTCTAGACAGTGTTGTGGCAGGCATTGTACACGTCGCCCATTCTGCAGCAGGCTTGTGTTAAAGGTGCAGCAGGCTAGGGTCGAGCCTTTATCTGACCGAGAACGATGTCAACAAAGTTAGTCCAATTTACATTCTATTTTAAGCTCCTTATGGACGAGGCTGAACCAATGATCACTGAAGGATTTGAAGGATTACGTCGGGGCAGCTAATCCAGACGAAATCCTAGGTATTTTGATCGGCCTATTAGATTGATGGCAAAATCTGAATACCCCCCCCCCCCCCTCGGCACCCTGGGGAACAAGGAGGAGGGGTGGGGGAGATACTTTTACCTAATTTCCTAAGGGGGAGTGGAAAGATTGAGATTTGTTGTCAAAAGTTATCATTGGGGATTAAGGGATTTAAGTCGTTGACTAATTGTTGGTGGTGCTCGGCTACGTAATGGTGCCGGGATAAATTGCGGCAGCTTGACTTTGTTAATAGTGTACTGAGTGAAATGAGGTCCTGTGTGATTGGATAAAGCTGAGATTGTAGATTTGGCCCAATTTGATCAACTTTGTTAAGCATATTAGCTTAGCAGGGTACCAGTTAAAACAAGTGACCGGCATGACATTTTAGCATGTGACCCCCATTCCCACTGACCTGGATCTCCCTGTGCCTTTACAGGTAATTGCACTTATAGGTTTTTTGAAGTGTTTTCATAAGAGAGAAAAAAAGTGCTGGGTTGATGGAGAATGTCCGAGGTAATCGAATTAGGTAGGGGATGTGACACAATACGTCAAACTCGTAACACAGGTCAAACTGTGACATGCAAAAATTTGTTTAATCTGGTTGATTAGATTTGCTAATCTTACAGGCACCACAGTGTTGGATGAGTGAGATAGCAAGCAATGAGTCAAATTGACATTTTCTTTGCGACTCTGTAGATGCTCGATTGAGATTAACTCAATTGGGTGCCATTTTGAAAAGTGTAAAAATGCAACACTTGAATCTACAAACTAGAAGGAAAACAAACGGACATCCTTCGAAAGAGTGTCGATTAGCAGAGAATTAAGAGCGCAAATCATCAGCATTTATTCTATATATAAAACATGAGTATGTGCACCTTCCACTACTGCCCCTACCCTCCCCCTCCCCACCACCACCCCTACCCTCCCCTACTGCCCCAACCCTCAGCTCCTACCCTCCCCATTCCTTCTCTACCTTCCCCCACCCCCACCCCCAAGTAATTGTCTCAGAGCAACTGACGTTTATTGACCCCCCCCCCCCTTGTCAGTGTCGGCATGTAATTATTTTCAGTTCTGCACAGTGTAAATGGTGTAAAGGTTGCACTGGGGGTTGCACTCCCTCCCCTCCCTTTGGTCTTCTACTGTCACCCTGGCAGTTATCTCAGTAGACTTCACCGATGTTGACATTGATGTGCAACGCCTTACCAGGGTTTGCATGTTAACAATTATTTAAGCCATGTCAGTGTCGGGGGGGGGGGGGGGGGTGGAGGTAATAATGTACATACAGAGATTAGGTAATCCCACAGGTTCAAGTTGAACTTAATTCACCTCCCCTGTTCTTTCATCTACCCTCGCCCCTGGGCAGTTATCTTTGTCACTGTAACAGTCTTGACAGTGATGGAAAACTTTTATCAGGGTTTGCGGGTGATGTTTTTTGTTTTTTTTTAAGCCAGTGTCAGTGTCACTGCTTGGCATACACACAGACTGACAGAGATTAGGTAATCCAATAGGGTCATGTTGACCTTAATGTCTTCAGTCGCCTCTTCCTTCCTCTACCCTCACCCCCTCGCCCCAGTTATCTTTGTCCACTGTAACAACCTTGACAGTGATGGAAAACTTTTGTTAGGCTTTGCATGTGATTTTTATTTTTAGTCGTGTGTGTTATCGTAGTTTATGCAGAATGATTAGGTAATCATGTAGGTTTATTTTGACCTTATGTCTTGACTCGGTCCCCCCCTTCCTTCTATATTTACCGATGCCTCACCCCTCGGCAGTTATCTGTTTTCACTGTAACAATGTTGACAGTGATGACAAAACTTTATAATTATTTGCATGTGATGGTTTTTTTTAAGCCATGCACAGTGTGTTAGTGAAGAGGTTAGATAGTCCAATAGGTTTTTGTTGGCCTTATTATCTTCGCTCTGTCCCTTGCCCCAATGTTGACAGTGACATGGGGCTTTCATTTCAAGAAAATCTCCAGGAGACCTCAGGACTCAATTTCATACAGCTGCTTAAGCAATTTTTCTGCTTAGCAACAAATGAGCTGGGGCCCCAAGTTCATAGAGCTGCTTAAGCAGAAAATATTGCTTAACAAGTTTCTACTTTGTTAGAAATGAGCAGGATACCAGTCACAAATTGTACATGTGACATGGTATTTTGGCTGGTAACAATATTCTGGTGAGCATATTTTTTCTCAGATGGTGCATGTGATTATTAAATAAAATTTACTTGATGAAATTTGTCTACCGAGAAGAGCCTCAATTCTGACTGAGGCTGGGGCATTTTTAATCTTTAATCTTTAATGTTAGGATCTTACAAATCCTTACTATGCGCATGCAATGTACTTACGGTAGAACCAAGTTCAAAATTGTTCCATATAAGTTGTCAAATGTACAGTGGCTTTCGAGTTGACGTTGATTTATTTATTTATCTTTGTAAATATCGTGTAGCAAGGTTGCACCTTATATGTGTTGGTGTTCAAGGTGTGGTGTACATGTACGCATTGGTATCACCCCCCCCCCCCCCCCCCCCCCCCCCCCCCCCCCCGCTGTCAGAGTGGCGTAATTAATTTATCTTCCCAACTGCAACAAGGACGCAATGTCATGGAGAAGCCTGTGAGCAAAACAAAATGTGCTGAGTACTAAAAACACACTTGCTTAACAGAAATGGGTTACCAGCCAAAATGTCATAAAGTTAAGGTTTTTTGCGACTGGTACTGCCGAACAGCCTTATGGAAATGGGCCAAGTTCATATCCACCTTAAATTAAAAGTTTTACAAAACACTCAAAAGGTGAAGATGTGGAATATGGAATTGGTGCACTAAGCCAATCATATGCGACCACATTGCACATTTTGTGTTGGTACAAGGTCGTAACTCAATTTTAATACAAAGGTCATATCGGGCAGAATACTATTTGCCCGTTTTTCAGTGCAAGAGGGTTGTTTCATTATATTGGTGCTGTGTATGCTAAAGAAAATAATTGTCAAATTATACTTGTTGTCTTCAACTATTTCTCTTTCTGTTTAACTCACTCCGCCTTTCCAGTCTAGGGGAGAGCAATTTGGAAGTAGCCGCGTAAGTAAATCTTATTGGCCAAAATGGACTGATCGTTGGTGTAGCTAGGGGGTTGTGTTATTCCTTAGTCTTTGTGTGTGAAGTTTTCTTTTTGTTTTCAATTCCCCTCTTCTTTGGTTTTCTGTTTGTTTGAAGTTTTTTTCTGCTCTGGGGTTTTACCATGAGAGTTTCCTAAGTGAATATTGAATGTTGTTTACTATTTCCGATTACCCTTTTTATTCATCCTGTTTGGCGTTTACACTAACTTAGTTTACACCCCCTCCCCTGTGCACAATGGTACAGCCCAAGTTTTAAACCCCAACCCCCCTAAAATTAAACTAAAGCTGGGTTTTTTTTTCCATAGGGCCTAATGATGACAACTTCTTCTTTCTTTTATGTTGCATGTTGTGTTGTGAATAGTTTCGTCTGAATCCATTTTTTATCAGCATGGTTTTGGATACGTAGTTGTTGGTAGTTTATCAAGTGTTATACCTCGATTCTGTTGTAAGAAGAGTTTAATCTTTACACTTGCTCTTGATTCTTTAAGCAGAACTTTGCTTAAATGTTGTTTTGGTGTATATTTTGTTTTTAAAAAACCTGCCCTATAAATCATGAAAACTTTGTTTTGCTGTTTTGGTTTTTTTTTTTTAAGTAACCTTCCAAATCACTGCTTTTTGAAACAACCAGCATTGCAGTGAGGTGCATGAATTCTTCGGCCCAGTGCTAATAAGGTCATTTATTTCACTTCATATTGGTAATCAAAAGATCATTTAGTGAAAAACGTGTATAAATTTGACAAAAATAAATCAAAATCAACAAGTGCATGTTTTACTTAGAAACCAAATGCTTCTTTTTGCCAAACAAATATTTTGAAGACCAGTCTTGATTAATAAACTCCATTTATCAGGAGCTCCAAAATATGCAAAAGCACTTTTATGAAACCCAAATTGAACGACCTAATAGTCCTAAGCAGAAGAATTCTATGTTTTCTATTATGGGAGTCAAATCATTAAAACTGTGACAATAACGTGTTTGGTCTGGGCCCAGTTTCAAACGTCTGCTCAGCCCAAATTTCCCAGGCCACCAGTTACAATCAGTACACATCGTGAGATGTTTTGGTTGGTAACCGATTTCTATTGAAAACAATGTTTCTGTGCTCGGCCAAATTTGGCTCAGCGGCCCCATGAAGTTTTGGTACCTTTCTACTGACAAAATGTGTGTGTTTATTTTAGCCTGTCCCCATGATGAACTTACCAAAATGCAGCCACAATTACATAGTGCAAAAGAATTGACCAACGCCTGTGTTTTTATACGCATGGCTTGTGCAGCTACAATCCCAGTCATAACTCATTGGGGCCCCCGGCCCCCGATCGATGTTGACTGTCATTGTGCGGTCTGCATTCCAGCTGGGGTGGTTACTGTTATTATTACATATTCACAATTATGATTTATTCGGCCAAGATTTCAACTATCACGCAACACTATGAGAAAGTAGTTACTGAAGTAGTTACTGATCCATTACTAGTGATGTAATGGAACAGTAACAGTAACTGTTCTTTGTGGTTTGTTATTGCCTTGCTAAGTTAATTAGCCATTAGCCAGGGGAAACACACTGGTAAGCTGTGGACCGTGTTTGGGGTTTTTTTTTTCTTGTATTTTTTTATTGGAAAATTTGAAATGAAAAAGACCCCCTGTTAAGGCCATGTCCAACAGAGCAATCTTTACAGGCAACTTGGAGGCAACCAACTGCGCTGCATGCACAAGGAACACTTCGGCAGCACAGCATTTTTTTCTAACACTATCTTACTGTCCCAAGAAAATGATGTGGGGATTGAAATGTGAATGTGCTTTTTTTGTCCTTCTTTGGGATTG
This sequence comes from Pisaster brevispinus, assembly GCA_023634235.1. Classification (NCBI taxonomy): domain Eukaryota; kingdom Metazoa; phylum Echinodermata; class Asteroidea; order Forcipulatida; family Asteriidae; genus Pisaster; species Pisaster brevispinus. Next base: position 4,730,089 of record JAMKCF010000013.1, read on the forward strand.
CCTTGAGGTGGTTGCCTGTAAATTACCCTGTGTGACATACCCCTAACATGAGTGGCTCTTCAGGTAGACAACTTTATCACCTAGCAATGTATCATCTTCTTGCATCCTTCTTCTTCATTCACCAGGTTTCCAAACCCTCTCCTTCCGTTCCTTGCATCATATTCATCCCATCTTTGAATTTAATTTTCACTTTTTAAAAAGTAAGCTCATCAAAGGGTCGCTTTCTTTGAGTGTGATGGTCGGACCCTTTCAGGTGTCCAAGGTTCAGAGGGCGTAAATATATTTGCTTGTTTGAAGTCTAATCGAGTAACTGTGTTTTGTTGTTGCTTTGTTGATTTTTTTTTTCTTTCTATCTTTTTTGTTTTTTGTTTTGGTATTTGCATCCTTAATGGTTGTGGCTACCATTGTATCACCGCATAGCATAGTCACCGCATAACATGATGGGTAGACCCAAGAGGGCGCCCTCTATGATTGTAAAACTTTTAGCAAAGTCTTTCGGCTATGAAAATATGCAGTAGCTGTTCTATTTGGGTAAGTTTCACTTGAGACTTTTCCCACACTACCGTGGGGAGAGAAATTCTTTCATCTCAAGTTGAAGAAGAGAAAATGGCAATAATAGTATGTTGATCACATCTGCAGGAGTAATAAGAGAGTGGCACATTTTTTTGTTGACAGGTCGTGGGTGCGTGGAGGGTTGGTCTTACTGTGTTTGCTGGGTGTCACCTGGGCGTTTGGTCTCCTCTACGTTACCGAGAGCCTTCTGGTCTTCGCTTACATCTTCACCATCGCCAACGCATTCCAGGGAGTCTTCATCTTTGTCTTCCACTGCTTCATGAATGAGAAGGTGAGGTTGTCAAACTTTTCTTTCCAGTAATTTACATAGAGCTTAAGAATGTGCATAACGTGCCTATGAACCTGGCACTTTTGCATTTTTTTTCGGTGTTTATGCAGCTAGTTTCTTCTTTCGGCAACTGATGAGTGCATTTTTAAGTATCGCCACAATGCCAGGAAATGTTAATCGTTCAATCTAAAGAAGTTTAAGAGAAGGGAAAGAAGATATATAGATTAGATCAAATCCTCTAGGTTTTAAGAAATGTTGTTCTCTGGCCTTGTGTTACAGGTAGTGAAGGAGTACCGGCGTTACATACGTAACAGCACATGGATGCCCGAGTGCATACGTGATCGCTACGGATCAACATTCTTCACAGGTTCCAACCAACATCGGTCAAGTTCTTCATCAGGGGTTAGTACACACTGTATTGTGTCCGAGTTTGTTTTTTTAATAAGATTGATGTTAGACACCGATCCATTAAGCTCCAATCCAGTGACTGATCAAAACAGCAACTGCCTGCCCAGAAGTTCAACCTTAGTACACACACAAGTGCAATGACCGGGATTCGAACCCACACCCTGATGATTTAGCCACCAGAACTTTAGTCTGGTGCTGTAGATCGCTCGGCCATGAGACATTGGGTGAGCTTCGTCAAAGAAGAAAACTCTGTCTGTCAAATTTCTTTTTTGTCACACCTTGGGTTGCATGATACACAGATAGAAAGTTACACGGGTAACCCACAAGCTGATTTTGTGCAGAGCTAGTGTGAAAGAAGAGCGGATCTGAACCGAGTTGAAATTTTACCGAGTTGACCCTTGAAAATTTGGACACGGATCGAACCCGTGCGAAAAGGCCTGAAGTGCACAGTACAGAAGCCATGGGGTTTCCAATACCAGCTGTACAAACAGAAGAGAAACCCAATGCTAGCCTAGAAGGTATGGTACTTTGTGGCAGTCTGTGGTACCTGTGTATAGGAGGAGGTTTTATTTTATACCAAATTCAAAGTTGACCATCTGACTTGGTTGTTTTTCTCGTTTAGAAACGGCGTATCTGGAGCCAGGAGGAGAAGAGGTTGAGTAACACCACAGGCTCCTGCAGCGTCGATCAAGGTCACCGTAAACTCTCCACCTCATCCAATGGTAGAAACTCAGGTCAGTTGAGTCACTTAGAAGTAGCTGTCGTAGCCTTAGGGGTGGTCTAATCTTGGTTTATCCATCTCCAGGAATTCTGGCCAGGGCCCTTTCTCCTGAAGACAAGCAGAGTATAGTGGTTGAAACGTTGTGACGACGTCAGATCTCTTTACAGCCGACACTCCTCCCAAAAGATATTTACACATGATTGTACCCACAAGTTTACTAGTAATAAACACTTCCTATTAGCCACACCATGCAAAGCTACTAATTTCACTTTGAAATCTTAGGTTTTCCACTGAAATCCCATACCACAGATTATTTTTTTTTATCTTACCAATGTTGTTGCACACCGTTTAAGTCAAAAGAAAGCATTTTTAAAAAGCAGACTTCTGGCATCTATGGTGACTGTAATGTGAGAACTGTCACAGTCAAATCAGACCCAAACCATGTGATAGACCTTAGACTATCTTGAGCTACTTGTACTGACCCGTTAACCAATGGGAAAACTTGATGCTTAATATGATTTGCATGCTTGCTGTAGACACCTTCCCAAAACTTTCCCAGTTTGCTAAAAAGTTGATCCACAAAAGGTAAATTATTGAGGATAAGTTGAGGATGGGTTTTGTTCCTAGTTAGATGTTTGCCAAGTACAAAGCTCATTTTATTTGCCAGTATATTGACAGACTCTCCACTGAGCAGTCAACATTTAAGATCTCACAGCCCTTGGCAATGTTTCCATCCTGTGACATGCCTGATTTATTGCTTGACGATACTCTATAGTCATATTCCTTCTGCGAAGTCACTGAAAGTGCCTAGCCTACAGTGTAGACCGGCGTGCTGGTTTCCAGTAGATGAGAATCTCAAGGTCCTATGGTTGAGTCATCTTGTAAACAAATTGCCTTGGTCTTGTTGCAATAGTATCCACAATCTTATCCACAATCTTATCCACAATATAACTGGACTGGCCGGGGATATTTTGCAGGTTTGAAACTCAACTGTGGAGAAGTCTATCCACAAGTTATCCTGGACTAGTTTTGAGAAGGTGCCTTACTAGTAAAAACAATCAAAAATTCCCAGTGAAACATTTTGTGCCGTCCACTATACCCTTTCCTTTTATGTAGATGGAAAACGCTGTATATGTGGAGATCAATTTATTCTTTGCTTAACTGGACTTGTAAATTACTGCTGCGAGGGATAGTGTAGTTGTAGACGAAATACCTGCCGTCTCCTTGATTTTTGCTCTGCTGACCTTGTTTCTTTTGCTTAGATTAGTAGCAATTACCTTTTGGGTGGAGGGGAGGGGAGGGGGTGTGGGGCAGACCCAGGATTTACTGAAAAGAGGGATACCTTTTGTTAGGAAATGACTTTCCATTAACAACCTCTCTCCCATTGTCGTCTTCCTCCCTCTGCTTCCAGATCAGCAAACTTCACCCGCTGTTTCCCCTCAAAAGTCCTGGCCTGTGCTGTTATCCAGCAAAACAAAACCCAGTGATCAACCCAAAAACATTATTGGCTGCCTATTTCATAGTGGAGTTTGGATTGAGACCTATCTGAAAGAAAATGGAAAACAAAACATAAAAACTGAGCACAGAAATTCTTTGCAAAAACAAAGTGTTGAGGTATATACTTTATTGATCAACTCTGGTTGTGAATCCTAGGATTCTCAGAGAAGCGGACTTCATTACTGTTCTAGCTAAGAACCCCATGGAGAGAAGACAAGGAAGTTTCAGTTTGAGATGTGGTCGGGAAAAAAACCCAAAGATTTATTCCAGGGAAAAAAAAAAATGCATTCAGTGAGGGACTGAAAACCCAATCCACATAGTGCCCCTTGGCGGGATTCGAGCCGGGGTCCTAGAGGTGGAAGGTGAGGCAAGCTACCTCTACACCAACCTGACTGCCCTGACCGCCACGCTATCCGCCCCTCTCTACCCAACTCTGCTGAAGTTTTGTTGTTGTTTACACTTCCTGACGTGACTGATGTACCCGTCCTGCCTTCCTTTACTCCTACCCTACCTTCCCACTTCCCTCTGTGTCTGCTCATCAGGTTCATGCATCAGACCCAGTGCTGTGCAGTACGCGTCGTCCGTCTAGGTGCTGGGCGCCGGCCCCCCTCTTGCGAGGAGCCAACTTCAATTGAGAAGTAATATTTGAAAAATGCAATGATCTCATGCCTATCTAACGTTCCGCAACTAAAACAACCATTCCAATCAACTTCTCCTGTAATGCCTTTTACTTGCATGGTCACTTCATTTATCAGTTCACCAAGACACAGAATCTTCCTGGAGATGAACTTTCACCTTTGTGTTTTTAATCTTTGATCGTGTGGAGCAGGCTACCCGGCTGGAGATGCATTGTGGGATTAATGGCTGCTGCATGTGTCACTGAATTGTTCTGGTTTTGAAAAAAAAAAAATTGAAAGCTGCTGGCACTTTATAGTTTGGCCTCCAAGATTTTTGTTTGTGATCTTTTTTTCAACATCTGCTTTTTTCCCAATTTCTATGGTGATAGGTTGACTTTGAACGGAATCTTCTTACTTTTTAGTCAAGCACCTGCTTGTCTCTTTGAGATTTGATGTCCTTCGATGATGCAGTGATGATAACCTTTTTTATAACAAACATTTGATTCTGAAACACAAGCAAAGGAGACCGTTTTGGTTGTTGTACCAAGCTGTGCATGTTTGTAACGTCTCCCCTTAACTCATTTATCCTCAGATGAGCTCAAAGCTTCTTCTTGCACTTAATCCACAAGTAGAGTGATCTCCGTTTGACGGCCATACTTCTGATCAAACAAACCTCTGTTCACAGTTTCAGGCTACTTGTCACTAAACAGTTAAATGTACACCCCATGTATTAACTGCCTAACTCATCCCCAAGTATCTTCTAAGTGATGTTTTGAGGTGAAAGTCTTGTTCCGTGAAGTTTCAAATGAAACAAAAATGAATTGGCTGTTGCAGGCCTAATACTGCACAGAGACAATTGAGGCAATTGCCTCCATGCCCCTAGGGCTGATTTCACAAAGCCCTGAGATTTATCTAATGACGGGAAAGCTCCACTAAAGATTTTCCGACTTTCGCCACAAAAACTCGGAAACTATACACCCTTTTCACCAGTGGGTGTGTTTACATTGATACATAATTAAGATCAATCTTAACTCTTTGTGAAGTCCCCATTGCCCCGGTGCCACTTGAAATGTTCAAGTAGAAATTTAAAGCTCCCCATTATTCCCCCATTCTTTCCAAAAATTACAAAGTGCCGTGCCCTTTCCAGAGGCAATGTATCAGGCCTGCAGTTGCAAACTGGTTACCAACCAAAATGACCTGTGGTATAAATGCCTCACATTTTCGACCTTAGCCGAGTCTTTCTCAAAGGTCAATCAAAAACTGTTTTTAGAAAGTGTCTACGGAGACGAAGGCCCAAGTGTTTTAGCAGGAAAAGCGAAAAAATAATATCGGACCAGCCAAAAACTACATGGCAAAGAATCTGGGCTTGTAACCTGTCTCTTCTAAGCACAAGTTTCTGTTCCAAGTGAATGTGAAAATAATCCCCTACCCCCACCCTTCACTCCCCACCCAGTCTCAAAACTACGGAGTATGACAAAATAATGTTCAGTCAAACAAAGTCAATTTTGTCAAATCTGAAGATGCTTCATGTACATGTAACTTCAGCCAAGTTGTCTTTCTATCATTAAGTTTTTAAAAAATGTACTAACATTTTACATACTTTGTGGAATACTGTTGGTTTCCTTTCCAGTACCAACGTTGGTTAGTTAGTGTTAATCTTTAACCCAACCGAATCCTCTAAAATCCTGCTCGGGAAGTTGTCGGACTTTGGAGGATTTGGGACTGTAGGCCCAAATAACAACTGCTTATTACTGTTCGGCCTATCATTCCTATCAAAGGCACCTTCTCAAAACTAATCCAGGATGAGTTGGAAAAGTTGGAAAAGTTTATCCACAAAAGGTAAACTATTGAGGATAAGTTGAGGATGGATTTTATTTTCTCAGTTAGATGTTTGCCCAATACAAAGCTCATTTTGACAGACTCCCCACTATAAAGCAGTCCTTGGTTTGGCTAATATACAAGATACCTTGGCAATGTTAACATCTTGTGGCATGCCTGATTTATTGTTCATGGACACTCAATAGTCCTATTCTTTCTGCAATGTCAATGAAAGTGCCTATACTAGACCGGCGTGCTGGTTTCCAGTAGATGAGAATCTCAAGGTCTGTGGTTGAGTCATCTTGTAAACAAATTGCCTTGGTCTTGTTGCAATACTTTCCCCTCAAACTCATCCACAATATAACCAGACTGCTTGGGGATATATTGTGGGTTGGTAACTCAACTGTGGAGAAGTCTATCCACAAGTTATCCTGGAATAGTTTTAAGAAGGTGCCTAAGTCCAAACAGTCGGTGTTGAGTTACCATACAGAGGAGCATTTGGAGGATCAATGAGGGTCTCTAAGCCTAAGATACTGGGGGGGGGGGGGTAGGGCTTTCACCACATCCAAGTTAAGGTGGTGGCAACAATATCATGAAGACTACCAGTAATCTGGTTGAATTGCTAAACAAGCAAGCGTTGTTGAAATCGTGCATGATCAAATGAAAGACTCTATGATTGCACTGACTGCATGATCCATTGGAGGCACCTTGCATCATGCTCATGTTTACTCAATAGTTGGTATTGCTGTGAAGTGTTTCTTGGGTCATTTGTATAGCATTGATCTGAGGAAGGAAGCACCATTCACAGATTGGGGTGATTCTTTGAAATTTGGCCCTCTGATGTTGGTGATCCAATGTTTGATTCTTAATATTTTCAAATTTTGGTTTGCATTACAGGAGAGTATGGACCAGTAAAGTTCACCCCAGTAAACAAAGACGGCAACCCTCGCTTGTCTGATGAAGGTATCGGCTTGGAAATGGAGGACGGACACACGGAAATGGCCCAGGTAGCCAACAACTCTGACAGCCAGCAGAGCACCCCAACTCCCCTTCCAAGACGGAACCACAGTTTCAGCGATTCGCCAGCAAGTCCTAATGAGATCCGACCTCTCCTCCAGTCACCGACCGAACCCCCAAGCTATAAGCAGCCCCCGCCGCCACCATCACAGCAGCAACCCAAAAGCGGGACTTTCCGCAGCCTGCCAGACCTGCTGAACGCGGACTCTGATGACAGCGGACAACACCCCAACGCGACCAAGAAAAGCAGCTTGCCCGATCTTCCAAGGTCCCCTAAAGTTTTAAAGAAAAGAGTAGCTAGGGTAAATAGTGACTCCCAGAAGGTCGGCCAGTGGTCTCCGCTGGAAGAGTACAGACCGGATGAAGAGGATGCTGGGGACAGTAACTCCGGGGTGGAGTTTCTAGGGATCTCAAATTTGTCCCCCAGAAGAGAGACACTTATATAAGCAGAGAATCCTTCCTATCGTCAACATTTGCTGATGATGTATGTAAAGAACTTATAATTAGCCTCCACTCAAGGCTCTCTGTATGCCTATGTGGGTAATGTATACTCAAGCAGTTAAACTCACGTCCTTCATCGGGACACTACAGATGAACAAAGTTTATTTATAGACACTGCTGGTGAAAGAGACTACTCCCCTTAAATACCACACCTGCTGGTATAAGAGACTACACCTCAAGGGTCAACACTGGGTCAAGGTGACTATACATGTACCTTTAGGTGCTGAACCTGCCGATGCATAAAAAATCCCTTCTCTGTTTGTGTAAGACGCTGGTACCGGCCTTGACAACTTCAGTTCTAGACGGACTCAACACATGTACGCTTAGGAGACAACGAGTGTGCTGTTTTGCATGGACTTTCATATATCCTTGGTATTGTACATGTAAATTTATATGAAATAGGCTGTCCTCGTGCATATTAATGAGGTCAAGTTCAGAGGTCAGGGAAGGCCGATTCGTCGATGAGTACTACATGTATATTCAGTTATGTACATAGATGTGTTTGTTTGATTCTGTAAGTGTCATCTCCTATATATTTTACTTTTTCGGTCTCTATTTTCTGCACAGAAAGTGCGAATAATTATGTAAATGAAGACGTGTTTGCTGTGACAAAGAAAAAAATATTGTATTTAGTACAAAGCACTACAGTTTGATTTGTAAATATTACAAACTGTAAATATGCTGCAATCCCAGGACAACTTATGTATCAGTCCCTTTGATTTCATGAAGTCTCCCCCCCCCCCCTTCAGTTTATTGCAATCATTTACAAAGAAGAAACAATTCCAAGATTGTCAATTGGGAGTAAATTAATTAGGAGCAGGCTGAGGGCTCAGGGCCATGGGAACATCTTGGGGTAAATAAAATAGAATAAATTCCAATACAAGGCCTTTCTTTTTTTTAAAGATCGGTTTCCAGAAATTCTCTGTGATTGTTTCTAACATTACAAAATACTTTGGGGGCATTTCTACGGTCACTTGCATTTCAAACAACTGCAATAAATAGAAGTTGTTTATATTTTACTTTGTTATTTTTTTTAAGATACTTATTTTCTTTCATTTGGCAAACTGTTGTCGCCCCGCAGAAAATTATTGGATCTGAAATGCTGTCCTTTTTTAGAATTGGGGCGAATTCTGTGGTTTAATGACAGGAGAGATTATTGATATTTTATTAATCCTGAAAGAATAATCAGAGTAGCTTTTTGTTCTTAAATTTTCCCAGATTACGTATTTCTTATGTACATACCTTGCTTTTGATAGTTCAGTAGAGATTCCTTTGAAGACATTTGTTGCCTTTTTTGTTTTTGGTTTTTGGTTTTTGGTTTTGTTTGCATTTTTTACAAACTTTTGTTTCTAGAACATTGAAAAATTGAAAAGCAATCATAAAATGTTGATCTACAAATTTGAATTTATTTTGAAAAAAGATTGCGACAGACAAAAATGAGTGATATACTTGTATACCATTCCCAGTGTGTGTGTAATAGAATGAAATCTTTTGTACATGTCAAGGCGATGTAATTGTTGTGAATAAGCTGGTCTTATAATGCAAAAAGTGAACGCCGTCAAGAATTTGCTTTAAAAAAAAAATAAATAAAAATGGAGGGCATAATATGCAGCGGCAGTCGGGCCTGAACTAGATGTGTATATTTGAATTGTAGATGATTGGTTCATGTTTAACAAAAAGGTTTGTAGATTTTACCACAAAAAAAAGAAATGCTAAGAAGTTTATAGAAACTGTAGAAATGTGTAATGTTTGTAGATAATTTAGTTTGTGAAGCATACACACACACACACACACAAAAGTTCTGCATGGTGTTTGTTTAAATAATGCACTGATTTCAAAGAAAATTAAGGTAAATTGCTGATTTCAAAAGGTGTTAATTTGATGGCATGATTTTTTTGCTTTGTGCCATTGTTTACTGGTTACTTGTTCGCAATGATGTTATTAATTAGTGGAGGCCGCTGTCTTGCAGTCATTGCACAGTAAATTGCATGCTTTTAGAAATGTATTCTGTTGTGTGATGACAATTTTATAGGTGCTAACTAAAAGTGAAATTATGTGACTTCAATTGAAGAAAAAAAAACTGTACAAAAACAGGCCTGTAAGTTTATTAGTGCAGCAATGTTGACCTTGTAACCTGTGTGACATCACATGTTTACAAAAGATCCTGGACTTCCTGCGAGCGCGATTTGTACTCGACCCAACGGAACAAAACATCAAATCTAGCATTTCATTGCAATCGCAATGTTTCATTTGGTTATCAATTTTTTGATATGAAGGAAGCACATCTCAAAACTTGTTCAGCTGTTTCTTTTATAAATCTTGAATTTACGGGGAAGTTATGACATCAAATAGGAACAATCCCCCCCATGTGACCAGTGCAGCATCTTGCTTGCCAGAAAGACCCTGGGATGCACAAGGTCTCCCTTTTTGTAAACAAAGGTTACATTGTCTACTACTCCGTTGAAGGTATTTTTGAGTTGACGGTATTTTTGTTACTATATTAAGGACACCAAAAGTGACGCAGGCTTTGCTTTTGAAATTCCAGAATTCTCAAGAAAAACTTGATTATTTGAAACCTTTAATTTGGTGACTTAAACAATTTGGACAATCACCACATTCAGTGCTCAGCCACAAGGTGGCGCTGTTTGGGGTGGGTGGGGGGGGGGGGGGGTGAAACTTCAAAACTTGACTTCCAGAAAAGTTAATCAAGACTTGCTGGTACTTATCTGTAAAAACCAGAAGATATTTGGGTCACTGGTGTTCCTTCCACTTGTTTCTTTATTATTTCTTTAATTTTGCCTTCTTGTGGCTTACACTATTGGCCAATTAGTTTTGCTTTTCATTTGGTAAAGCTAATATTAAGTAAAAGCCATTAAAATCCACAAAGATCTAGACCCACATTCTGTTGAGCTGTCTAGGCAAAATCTGAACACCAAATAATTCCCTCTTGCTAAGAATGCTTTTGTTTTCAAGGTTCTCTGAAAATGAGAACTGCTGTTTTCACTCCATACTGGTAAAAAAAATATATATTGCAAATTTGAAACAAAATTGTGGTATTTTTACTTAAAGGTATTCTACAGGATTGGTTATGGATAAAAACATCGTTGGTTAATTTGAGTCTGAAAGCTGAATGACTGAAAGTCATACTAGAACCATTTTTTCTGTGAAATTTGTCCCTCTGAAATGAAATCATATTAAAGAAAACTGTATCTGAAAACCTGTTTACAACCCAAATTAAGGACAACCTGTTAACATGTTAAAAATTGTGCAAGGTTTTTTCACTATTTTCTCCTGACTCTAAGCCAACATTTTCACAGTTTTTTTTTATTTCACTACGGCAGATCACACAAATCATGAACTACTGTCTGCATTTATTTTGTTGTCAGCTCTAAAAATCCTGTATAATACCATTACAATATTTGTATCAGTTGTGATATGTGATGCTTCAGGCCAAAACCAGGCACTTCCTGCCAAAACTCAACATTGGGTTTATTTCCTCATCAAAAAAAGAAAAGCAGAGCTTTCCAGTAACACCTAATTGGGGCCTAAAGTAGTTTAATATTTTATGTTTAAGATATCACATCACATTGATATTAAGGCTAATGTTCTGATTATCTTCACTTTTAATGCCTCTAATTTTAAGAAAGTTTCTGATTTTGGCATGGGGCGTCACTTATAAATTTTGTATGTTTTATTTTTTTCGCTTCCCCCCCCATGTTTTATTGTTGATAATACAGCAAAGTAAATGATTAACTTGTATTTGTATACTGGGCAATTTCATAAAGCTGTTAAGCAGAAAATTCTGCTTGGCAAACTTCTTTGCTATGGAACAAATTAGTGGGCACCAGTTACAACAACGTAAACTTTATGGAATTTTGGCTGGTTACCAGTGTCTGCTGAGCAAGATTTGTTTTGTGCTTAGCAAGTTTTTGTGTTTACAGGCTTTATGAAATTGGGCCCGCTTTCCATTTATTTATTTGACATCTGGAAATACTTTGTGATCATTATGAACATATCTGACCGTTATTGTCAATCAATTCTCAAGCTAAAAGCTTTAGTAGCAATAAGAAACAAATCCTGAAGATCATAATATTGTATCGGTGTCTATTTTCTTCCCACTTTGTTTGGTAAAAACAAGAAATGCTGATCACCAGCGATTCAGTCAGAATGTTGAACAGGTTGTCCAAATTAACTGTGTAAGTTACAAGTCAGGGTGCTGAAAATAATTCAGTTATACAGGAACGACTTTCTTTCTACTTATCTTAATGGTAAAACCATTATGTTCCAAAACTCCTGTAAGTTTATCTGATTTAACAAAAATGCAAGGCTTACCCCTTGTGATTTCATCAAATTTTAGCCCGTTTTTGACGAAAATGCAAGGCTTATACACCTTTGTGATTTTATCAAAAATTAGCCCAATTTCAACAAAAATGCAAGGTTTACCCCTTGTTATTTGATCAAATTTTTGCCAAACTTCCACAAAAATGCAAGGCTTACCCCTTGTGATTTTATCAAACTTTTGCCCATTTTGGACGAAATTGCAAGGCTTACCCCTTTGTGAATTTATCAAATTTTAGCCCAATTTCGACGAAAATGCAAGGCTTACCCCTTGTGATTTCATCAAATTTTAACCCATTTTTGATTAAAATGCAAGGCTTACCCCTTGTGATTTTATCCAATTTCAGCCCAATTTCCACAAAAATGCTAGGCTTACCCCCTTGTGATTTTATGAAATTTCAGCCCAATTTCCACAAAAATGCTAGGCTTACCCCCTTGTGATTTTATGAAATTTTTGCCCAATTTTGACGAAAATGCAAGGCTTACCCCTTGTGATTTTATCAAACTTTTGCCCATTTTGGACGAAATTGCAAGGCTTACCCCTTTGTGATTTTATCAAAATTTAGCCCATTTTGGACGAAGTTGCAAGACTTGCCCCTTGTGATTTCATCAAATTTTAACCCATTTTTGATTAAAATGCAAGGCTTACCCCTTGTGATTTTTTTCCGATTTCAGCCCAAATTCCACAAAAATGCTAGGCTTACCCCTTGTGATTTTATCAAATTTTGGCCCAATTTCGTTAAAAAAATGCTAGGCTTACCCCTAGGGATTTCATCAAATTTTAGCCCATTTTTGATTAAAATGCAAGGCTTACCTCTTGTGATTTTATCAAATTTTTGCCCAATTTCGACAAAAATGCAAGGCTTACCCCTTGTGATTTTATCAACTTTTCGCTTAATTCCGAAAAAAATGCAAGGGTTACCCCCTTGTGATTTCATCAAACTTTAACCCATTTTTGACCAAAATGCAAGGTTTATCCTTGTGATTTTTTCAAATTTAGCCCAATTTCGATGAAAATGCAAGGCTTACCCCTTGTGATTTTATCAAATTTTAGCCCATTTTTTTATTTAGCTAAATTTCGACAAAAATGCAAGGCTTACCCCCTTGTGATTTTCTCCGATTTCAGCCCAATTTCCACAAAAGTGCAAGGCTTACCCCTTGTAATTTTTTCAAATTTTTGCCCAATTCCTTGTGATTATCAAAATTTAGCCCAATTTCGACAAAAATGCAAGGCTTACCCCCTTGTGATTTTCTCCGATTTCAGCCCAATTTCCACAAAAGTGCAAGGCTTACCCCTTGTAATTTTTTCAAATTTTTGCCCAATTCCTTGTGATTATCAAAATTTAGCCCAATTTCGATGAAAATGCAAGGCTTACCCCTTGTGATTTTATCAAATTTTAGCCCATTTTTTATTTAGCCAAATTTCAACAAAATTGCAAGGCTTAACCCCTTGTGTTTTAAGCTATTAATGCGTACGGGTTTAGACGCACACCACATCTTTACAAGCAATTTCACTCCCAAAATAGCAGACCATGGACAGACAGTTTGTGTCAGTGCAAGGAGACCAAATCTAAGGAGACCAAAAATAAGGACACCAAATTTTCAACATTTTTCCTACTGCTGCTTCATTAACCCACTTGTAAAAATCTTAGTTTACTTGTGGACACCCCCAAAATACACGTTTGTGTAAGAAAAAATACAAGTATTTGTACAGTCATTGTCAATCTAACAAGTTCAGCCCTTCTTTTGTTTTACAAATAACTAACATCAAAAGAGGTAAGAACAAATGTTTTGCCTGATGTATAATATACAAATATAGCAAGGTTTGAGGGTGGACAGTCGATACTAGCTCCCCAAGGTATTGCAAGTTGACAAACTAATTTCAAAGGTGAGGCCAAGGAAACTAGTTTGTCAACTTCCTATAGTGACAGAAACAGCCCAAAATAAACCATGTTATATTTGTTTTACTATACCTCATACTTCTCCAGTTCGGCATCATAGAGCTCGAAAAATTGTGGATGAATATTTACGTGGCATTGCACATGCAATAGTCTACTATACAATGTGCATTCAACCTGTGCAAGACTGCTGCACATGCGATAGTCGACTGAGCATGCGTATTTAACCTAGGCATGAATACTGGCACTCGCCGGCTTCGTAAACTGCAAGAATAGCACATACCGCGTGATGGTGAATGAACCAGTGAGAATTCGGCTCTCGATCATGAATATGTATGAGGTAGAGTATACTTCTAACTACACCTCACCTTCCACCCAACCAGAAAGTCATTGGTGAGTGTCAACATAAATTCAATAATGTTATGTACACTTATTTACAACACTTAAATAATTACAATATACATCAAGGATTTCTTGACACCAGCTCAAGATACAAACCACGGCCCAGTTTCAGAGAGCTGCTTCGGCCCAAACAGTAGCTAAGCACAAGACAAAATTGTGCTTCCCAGAATAAGGTTACCAGCCACAATACCATGGCGTATGTACAAACTGCAACTGGTATCCTGCCTATTTTTGCTCAGCTGAAGACTTGTAAGCAATATTTTCTGCTTTTAAGCAGCTCTACGAAACTGGGCCAAGTTGCTTTCCTTGTCTCCCAAGACAACATAGTGAGATTTCTGTCACCTGTTGCAGAGATATCCCAACACTTGTGCAACGGGTTCTTAAGGACGAGGCCAAAAGGAATCCTTACAGATAGGTCTTCGGATATTTCATGGATGTTCTGATTTGATTATTCAACCAGTAGCTGTACAATTACCCTGCATCTAATAGCATCTGTCCCGTCAGTCAAGTCTCACTGCCCTTGAGCTGCTCCCCGCCCCCCCCCCCCAATTGCTGTAGCTGGGCTGCTTTCTCAAGAAACTCTACTCGTAATCAACTTCAGGGTACTCTGAATAGCTACTCGATGATTGAGGATTTTCATATGTCATGGCAAATTTGGATGCTCCGTCGTCGTCATAAAGCCACGAGTTGTTCTCTGCGTCCCTGTCGTTCTTCTCCTCACCGTTGGGGTTGTTCCCGTCGTCCGTGACCGTGGTGACATCGTCATCTACCATCTGCACGTTGACCACGGGGTTAGTGAAGCTGACCCCACTGTCCGTGTCCATGTGACCCTCGTCAGCGGCGGAAGTGAATGTGGTAGATGCGTCATGTTTCACTGCGAAGTTGGAAAAATAAAGAGCGGAAAGGTAAAGAATTATGAATATCCAGAGGTTAAAGTGAGGCTCCAAGGTTAAATTGAGTTTTGTGATGCACTCATTTCCAATGGGTAGAGTACTCGTGAAAGTGGGGGGGGGGGGGGGAAAAAGAATTACGAGTCTCTAACATCCTTCAAAAGGTGTCAAATGCAGTTTAATTTGATACTCTTTCACAGCCAAATTTGGTCTGTACATTCCAAAGAGTAATTTTGGCACCATTCGAAAGCTCAAATTCAACTACTATTTCCATTGAATATCATCAGAATTCAGGAATGAACTGAAAGTTCTTTGTAGAAAAACGTACAGACCATACATTTGAAATGTGACGTCATCGAAATTTGTATAATTTTGAAGGAAAAAAATGCACTTGAAGGGTATCAAACACTTGTCCATTTTTTAAATTATACAACTGAGACCATCATTATATGATCACACCACAGAGAGAACTTCACTCAGTCAATTGTGAATTTGTTGGTTAAGTGATGGGTGTGTCTACTTGGTTTGGTATTGCTTTAGACCTCATTTTTATTTACGTGTATTTTTTTTTACTCATAGACCCTGAAGAGAGTCCTTTCTCTTCTGTGGTCTGACCATTACACTGTAGCTTTGAATGAGATATTAAACTGAGCCAGCCTGCAATATGATAAGTGGCGAATGCATCTACGCGATACACTGTCAACCCTCCTACTGTCTGACCATTCAATTCATCAACCGTGGCTTTGGTCAATATGCCAGCCTGCAATATGATACGTGTCAAATGCATCTACGCGATACACTGTCAACCCTCCTACTGTCTAACCATTCAATTCATCAACCCTGGCTTTGGTCAATATGCCAGCCTGCAATATGATAAGTGGCGAATGCATCTACGCGATACACTGTCAACCCTTCTACTGTCTGACAATTCAATTCATCAACCGTGGCTTTGGACAATATGCCAGTCGACAATATATGTGGTGAATGTATCGTCACAAAACACTATCAACCCTCCTACTCTCTGACCATTCAATAACTCTCACTTTGGTTTTGAACGACGAGGAACTATATGCCAGCCTAAAATGTGATACCTCATCCTCAAGCAAACTTTAATCCTCAATTCTGATTCGTCGATGCATAGCATTAAGAGTCTGTTATTAACCTAAATTGCATGGCCCATACCAAACCCTGCTCTAATGCACTGTTCATTAGTGTGAAGTGTTATTGTTATCACACCCTCTCACATTATTACCTCTATTTGTTTTACTTATATTGCATAAAATTAATTAAGACTAGTCCAGCCATTGTTGACTGCGATCGATCAGACTCAGTCAAACTGTGGTTAACTGTGTTCCTGGATCACACTTGCTCTAGGCTAAACACAATTCTAGTTTTAACACTGATTTTGCATACCGTGGTAAATTTCATGACGGCATGTCTGGCGCTTGCTGGCTGTAATTCCCCTTGCCTGGCTCTGAAACGGAATGAGAGTAAAACAGAAATGACTGAAGTCAAAATTGCTTTGGTTTAAATTGTTTGTTTATTTGTTTGGTTTTTTTTATGCAAGTTCGCCTCAAACAAGGCTAAAAGCCACTCTTGGTTAGGGGCTACAAGAAGAAAACATTTCAGATGAAAATAACTCAAGGGAGCTGAAGGTAGGAATTGATATTCCTCTTAAGACAGTCTAGATTGTAGGATGGAGGGAAACTTGCACCATGCAAAGAGAAGAATTCCAAAGAGATGCACTACGTGGATTAAAGCTGTTGGAATGGCTCTTTGTTATCTCAGCAAACCTAGAACATGGATGAGAAGAAGCAGAAATCCTGGTTTCATGCTCAAACACCTCGATAGGAGAAATCAGATTACTTTACAAAACAATTAACTCATAGAAAAACTGTTTGCAGTTAGATTTGTGAACTCTCCTCCCTCAAATTGTATTTTTAAGACCAAGTCACAAAGGTTTCCCAAAGCAATGATGCGAAAGCTGCCCAGACTTTAAAAAGAGCATTTTTCATTTCATCTTTGCTCAAAGAACTTAAATCTTGGACACAAAAAAGAAAAAACTGTTTGTTTGATACAACATAGAGGAGTTGTGCATGCTATGCAAAAACACCTTACAGACTTTGTTTTTTCTTTTCACTTAGACATGACTATCTATCTGAATGAAATGTTTTTACAGGTTGGTTGGATGCTTTGTTTGTTTACACACCAGAGTATGGGAAATCATTTACTCTGAAACCAACAGGGTACTCAGGAAATAAACAGAGTAGGTGAAGAGGTCTTATGCCGTTTAAAACCGGCAGGGTCGTAGCTGTGCGATAAAGGACCGAGCCGAAGGCTATGAGCGCTGAACTTGCCTTCCACAGCTCCAGATATATCTTTATCAGGGGTTATTTAGTATCCGTTTTCATTTCATTTCATTCATTAATTCTGGTTGTGAAGCCAAGGACTCTCAGAACAGCAAACTTATCACTCTTTACTAGCCAAGAACCCCACGGAGAGAAGATAAAAGAAGGAAATTTTAGATGTGGGAGGAAAACCCCAGAGAATGATTCCAGAGAAACCCAATGCAATCGGGTAGGGACTGAAATCCCAATCCACAAAATGCCCTCCCCCCCCCCCCCCCCAGCAGGATCCAAAACCTCGGTCTCAGAGGTGGAAGAAGGCGAGAGAAAAAACATCACTACACCAACCCGACTGAAGGCCATTTTAAAGGTCACCTCATGCTTGAATTAATCTCTACATGTAAATAAGTGGTTACCATGGTACTGGTAGAGGACACATGCTTGCCGTAGCGCTCCCGAATGCTGCTCGGTAGCCACTTCTGGCGCGTGATGAACTTCCGCATCTCCGAATTCACACGCTCGTTGCCAAGGCAATAGAAAACGAAAATGAACAGACCCTGAAAGTAAATGAAGCATAGTGAGAAAACCTTGATGTGATTTTGTGATAATAATACCACCATTGTTAAATAATTCTTTAGTTACATGGGGCAGATCTCATGTTATCAAATGCTTCATTTTTCTCAAATTTTGTAGTAATGAACACTGATTTAAATAAACCTCAATCTTAAAAGTTCAGCTAGTAACACGTTTTGATGAATATTTTCCTTGAACGGTTACTTGATTAACTTTCTTTATTTTCTCCTTTCGTGTAAAATTGTACGTTTTGCCTCAAATTTTTTTACCACACAAAATTCACTCATTGAGCCCATGCATGACACGGAACTCTTTTCTGCACAATGCGCATCTACCATTTCCATCATTTTGGGAGTTGATTCCTTGGCGAACATTAAGACTCCCAAATTTGGGGACAACATGGGTGCATCTACAAGCGCTGTCCGTTGTGCAATGGGTCAAAAATCTTACACCTGTAGCAAATGTGGAAAAAGTGTGTTACCCATGTGTAAATTGTGTGTTCTTTTCTTGTGTGTTGAAAATTCTTGAATTGAGAAGAAATGCTCAGTTTAAGATGTGAAAACCCCAACAGGAAAAAACCCATGCAATCAGGTAGGGACTGATCCAGTTGTTCTGTACACTTAAGGAAAATACGATTCTTCAACACTGTAAAAAAAACACTGTGTGGATGTGTGTAAGTCCACGTAGTGTTTCAAGTCCCTAAGTTATGTGGACCTCTCTCTTTCTCAGGTCCAAGCTTTGTATATAGCGTTGAAACAACTTTACAGATCAGGTTTGTGGCATCCTGTTACTGTTGTTCGATTAATTCCCTATACTCTACAGAATTCCTCTGCAAGGTCCAAATTGAACAAATTGGTCCATTGTGTAAAAAAAGACCCCACAAGGGCCCTCCTGTAAGCCCAAAATGTTTTGTTTCGCTCGCTCTCTGCATAACTATAAACTTTGAAACTTACCTGAAGTGAGTTGAGTACAGTGAAGATGTATGCAAAAACCAACGACTGTTCATTGATGAAGAGGAAACCGACGCCCCACGTGATACCAAGGAGAAACAGAAGAGTTGCGGCTCCTTTAATCCAAGGCCTACGAGTTGAAAAAGACAAATATTCAGCATGCAACAAAATAATGATCACCGGGTGCCATAATTAAGGGGAAAATGTTGATAGTTGTGAAGGAACTGTCTTTGTACACTCTCAAAACCAAGTGTTTAAATTTTGAAGTTTGAAGAGTGCGGTAAGTGATAACTCTTCAGTTAAATTCATCTGATTCAAAAGGAGTCACAGCATTTTAGTGTGTTATATTTAACTTTCACAATGTTGATTTAACTTCTTCATGTTTTTAAATCAAACTTTTTTATAGAGTTGTCACTGACCCCCACTCTTTAAATGGTGAAGTAAACAATATATTTTTAAGAGTGTCTGACATAGATTCGTTAAACGTATTTCATTGTTATTTTTCATTTGTGCCTACAGTCAAAAGGAAAGCGTGCTGTACGCACTTATAAATCAAAGACATTTTTTTTTTTTTTTACTTCTTCTTGAAGTTATTTTTTTCTTCTGAGGGTCTGCAGATATCAATCATTACAAGAAAGTCTTCTCATGTTTTTGTATCCTTTTTTTAACAACTATGTTTCATCTCGGGAGGCTAGCTGGTTTTTTAATACAATTTAAGACTCCCAGGGGTTTTTGAGCAGAGGCATATGGGTCAAGTATTTACACAGCTGAACATGCTGAACAAAGTTTCTCAGACGAGTGAAATTTGTCCTGCTTGTTCGTGTTTGATATGAGGAAGAACTATACAAAAAATGAAAGTATTTGATTACAAAGAAAAAGAAATAGTTATTAATCAATTAGTGATCTGGTGGGGTCAGCTTTAGCTAGGCTGTTGATGTGCAGGCTAAATAAAAGTCTGCAACTGCTAAATATTGCCTCAATAACTATTGTGAGTGTAAGAACAGTATGAAGTGCTTCTAGAGTGTTTACAGGGGTGGATTTCACAAAGAGTTAAGACTAGTCTTATCTCGAGTTAGGACGAGTTACTCATCCTAACTTAGGACTAGCCTTAAGTTTTTAATTACTCCTAGGACTGGTCCTAAGTTAGGACTATCTTTGTGAAATCAACCCCAGGAACACTTCCATCCCAAAGATTGAAGAGCCGGCTCTGAGGCCAAATTGAGTTTTGTGATTCACTCATTTTCCAATAGATAGAGTCCTTATGAAAACAAAAGTTAAAACGGCGTAAAATGCCATTGTCAGACCTCGCTATTTGATATTTGATTCGGTGTCGCATACGAGAAGAAGCTGATTTGTCGTTACCTTGTGCCCAAGCAAGTCATTGTACCACCAGATGGATTGATTCAAAATCCAACTAACAAATGGCCCGGTTCAGTTCTAGAACCAAAGGCACGGTTCTAGAGCCAATGTTTTTTTGGGGGGGCTAGACCCTTTGCAGGTGACATCACACTCTAACTTTAGCTACTGCTTTTTCAATTATTTTTTTTCCCTTGCATTTTTTTTTCTGGGGGGGAAAGAGGAGGGGCTAGACAAAAGTATGGGGGGCTAAAGCCCCACCCCCTACCTCCCTACCCAGAACCGCACTTGCCTGAGGAGTAAATAAAGTTTCATCTCACCTGATGTCATTGTTCTGAGTCACTCCTTTACTGATTGAAGACCGGGAGGTGTATGCCTTGTGAAGAGATACAACCAACAAAACCACATTCGCCTGCGAGAAGAAGAAACAAATAGTTTTATCTTATAGGCCCTGAATTAATATTGGCTCTCCCTGGTCAATATTTTAATCAGTTTAATGAACACACATTCAATTTCAGGCATGTTTCCCTGTCACTCAAACCAGGGCTATTTTTTAGCTACTACTGCAATCAATTCCGGTTTTTTTTTTTGTTCACACACGATTTTGTTTTTCTCATTTCAGTTTGTTTCATTCATTCTATTTCATTTAAAGACATTCAAGACTACGTTTGTACTTACGACAATAATGGCAGCAACCGGCCCAGTGAAACTCCAGATAAAATAGTCGTCCGTTGTTAACCAGCAACTAGGTCAAAATAAATATCAAAACCATAATTAGTTGAATGTTCAGTTAAAGAAAAGAAGTTTGTCCAAACCACAGGACAAAATAATGCACCATGAATATGCAAGGATAATCTCGCAAAAAAAAAACCCCACACATTTTGGGATAAAAAAACCTTTTGCCACAAACTTCTAAACGGCGCTCCTTTTTGCAAGGTGGATGCCAACTGCATTAAGTGTGCTTCAATGTTTTTTACTTACTATTTATCAGTGCCATATCCTGAGGGGTTGATGCCTGCCGAAACACCCACAATAATCGCTGGGACACCTGAAATTATAACACAAAGACATGAATAATAAAACTAGACTAATTTTCAAAGTGTAAACCTGAACAACTTACAACAAGACCGATTGTTGATATCTCACGGGTGTATAGTGACACAAACCGACTTCGATCACTTCATCATTTGATTATTTTTAGACCACAAGTTCATGCGTCTCCACTTATAGATTAGGCATTTCTTTTTTGTAATCTTAGAGCTTGAATGGTTTTCCCAATATCCACAGAGCATTTGTAAGCATAGATAGTAGCTATATGCACAGCAAAATTGTGCTTACCAGATTAAGGTTGCCAGCAAAAACACAACATCACATTTGCCAGTGTGACTGGTTTTCTGCTCATTTTTTGCTTAGCAGAAAATTGTTAAGCAATACTGTCTGCTTTAAGCAGCTTTATGAGACATGGGCCTCGGTCTCCAGGCAGCTTGAATTATAAGCTGACCTGCAGACGGGGCGAGAGAGTCATTTTTTCAGCTGAATACAACTTAAGTGAGTGGACTTTAGGAGCAAATTCTCTAGCTTCAAATAACTGATTTCCTTCTTCTGTCAAGTAATAAACCACAAGGAGAAACTGACTGGTTAAATTGTTAAAGAATTTGGGGTTAAACAAAACCCCCAGCAACTTTGATTAGTATGTTTTAGGAGGAAAAAAAGGGAAATGAAAGAGTTGCTTAAGAAATAAATAGTGTACATTTATAGGGGGTACAAGGAGGAGCATCAATTAAAAAATATATATATATTTTTCATTTTATTTTTTTCGGTGGGGGCACTTCTGGCCGATTACAATTTTGAATTTTCATTTGCATTTTTCTTAAACAAGCCCCTTTTCTGCATTCTTGTCATTATGTCAATATTAGAGATGGAAATCTGTATGAAATGTACAAGTTTTGGTTTTTTTTGCTGATGGCGTTTTAGAGTTGGGACTAACTTAACAATGTTGTTTAGTGGGAGACTTTTGAGACAATAGCCGGCGTCCCACACACCGGTCCTCTTCACCCAAATTAACTGATTTCTCCTGAATGCTAACGCCATACCGTATCCAGCCAGGTAGTAGGGCCAATACTTGGACTGAGTGGAGAAAACATGAACGAGCATCACGTAGAATTGGATTGCTTCCAACGACATCCACACGAAAGCAGCCAGAAAACAGTAGTGGAGTAGACCAGCGATTATGGAGCAAAGAAGCTAGAACAAAAAATAATTGAAAAAAAAATATTTAAATAGTTTACACTCAAATTTTCTTAAAGAAAACTTTGAATGAGTGTATTTTTTATTTCTAACAAATCTTGCTCAAACTGTGATTTTAAGAAACTAATTATATATATATACATTTTTTTCTTCTTGACTCACTACTCAGTTTGTCTGTCTCAGTTAAATGGGCATGGCCGGTTGTGACTTCTAGGATTTGCCACGCCCAACAAAAGAATCAGATGGTAATTTTCCCAGGGTTCAACTCCCATCTTACCTGAATGCAAAGGCTTTTTAGGTGTGCAATTGAATTTGTATCATTTAATTTTTTTTACGGGAGCAATCTGGTGTTTAAATGTCAATGATTCCTCTTGAATTAAATATTATTGAACAATAAATTGAAGAGATGCATCAGTTATTTGTTGAAAGTACAGGGATGAAGTGGTGCTGTCTTAAGACTATTGGTCATCTTCACCAATGCACGCAGCATCAAGCTACAGGGGGGGGGGCTATGAAATAGAACAGCCACAGAAAGTTTTCATATTAAACAAGGACAACTTATTTGTGTTGGTAAAACATCTATCGAATAAAAAATAACTTTTTTATAGGCCTATACAAGACAAGTTTATGTACAATTGAAAATTTCATTTATTAAAGGCTGCACACAGCACTGGTAAGGTTGAAAAATAAGGGAATAAAAGAGTGGCGACAAGTTCTTAAACGGCCGTGTAAAACCTTGCAGGGTCGTGGTCGTGCAATAAAGGCCCGAGCCGAAGGCGATGGCCTTTATCGCACGACCACGACCCTTCAAGGTTTTAAACGGCCGTTTAAGAACGAGTCACTTATCTCTTTTATTCCCATTCGTAAATGCCCTTTTGTTAAAAAGCAAAAAAATGTTTAGGCAATCTGTGACAATCTGCTTCACAGCGAATTTTCGAAGTTTGTACATTTTCAAAAACTGTTTAAAAATTCTGTTTGAAAAATTCTGTTTGGCCCGCGTTGCATTGTGTGTAGGCGCGTGTAAAAATAGATTACGCGCTGGTACTAATAGCTATATATTGCTTTCCGCGTAATTAAATTGGCGTACTTAAGCTTGCGCGCTCAACAAGTGAAGCCAGCCGGTTTTAAACAGCTCCAGCTATGTCTTTATCAGCCGTTTAAACACCCCCACGTGACATGCTCTCCACCAATAGGAATAGCGAAACTATCTGGGGTATTTATGAATAAATATTTACAGATTTGCACATGAATTACATGGTATATAAAATAGCTAGACAAACGATTGATATGGAGCATCCGATGTAGGTCAGATATGTCAGTATAACATTGGGAATTTCTGGAATCTGTCAAACAGAAAAGGTATTTGTAGTGTTACTTTAACTACTGCTCTGTTACTGTTACTCATGCTACCATAATTGTTACTGTAACTGTGACTGTGTTACTGCTACCGT
Source organism: Pisaster brevispinus (assembly GCA_023634235.1). Taxonomy (NCBI): domain Eukaryota; kingdom Metazoa; phylum Echinodermata; class Asteroidea; order Forcipulatida; family Asteriidae; genus Pisaster; species Pisaster brevispinus. The sequence goes on from JAMKCF010000013.1 coordinate 4,753,959, forward strand.
GGCTGTACCTGGTACTGCTACTGCCACTGTGCATGGTATATAAAATGGTCAAGGTGGAAAAAACTTCCCTTGAAATAGTTTGGATTTTCCAAGACCAAAGTATGCTATTCTAAAACAGTGAAAACATTTGAGGTTTTTTTCCACTATATTCTTTTGACTCCAATGACCAATTGAGCAAAAAAATTCACAGGTTTGTTGTTTCATTTTGATGTTGGGTCACATAAACAGTCCGGTACAATGCCTAATCAGGGAACAATTTTCCCGTTTTGGCAACATGTATCCTGTTCAGGAAACAAATTCACAATTCATGACAATTGTCTCCAATTTGAAAACATATAAAAAGTTTCCTGATCAGGAAATTTATGTCAAAATATACAGTGTTTCCACAATAGGAAACACCTTTAATGTTTCCTGATCAGGAAACATTTGTTGAAATGTACAGTGTTTTCAAAATAGGAAACACTATTAATGTTTTTCTGATCAGGAAACATCATGAAAACACATAATTGGCTCCAAATCAGGAAACATTTTACGCGTAAATGTATTTATATCTGTCCGGAAAAGTGCGGATATTAAGAGCTGCTTTAAGCATAGAGCTGCTTTAAGAATGTATAGTTGCCAAGCACAACAAACTCATGCTTGTGTCAGAATAAGGTCACCAGCTAAAATACCATTTTTTACATGTACAAAATGTAGCTGATATCCTGAATAGTTTTGCTTTTAGCAGAAACATTTTAAACAGTATTTTTTTGCTTTAGCTGCTCTATGAAATTGGGCACAGGTGTCTGACAAATACCAATGCCGTACATGGGTTTTAAGATGATATTGTAAAATTTGAGTGATGGGTAGGCCTACCTCAATTTGTGTCTTATCTACTGCAACTAGAAACAGTGCATTGGCAATGAGCAGATTGATGCATAAATTACGATGAATGGTCACTCGCAGACTCCATAGGTTCCTGAAAACACAAAATGTGAAAAGCAACAGGATTTGTCTCAAATCTAGTCTCCGATCAAGGCATTACTATCTAATAATAATCAAAGTAATCGAGTAGATCACACAAGTCAGGAGGAATTTGAGTGAAACTCTTAGATCAACTCATGTTTTTCATCGTGTAACTACTCAGTCCTTGATACATGCTAGCTCAAAGATTCCAATCGATACAGTAAACTCAAGCTCTTTAGAGTAAAAATTGATAGACAAATGAAGAACTGAAAAACAACAACAAACCTGTTGTTAAATAAATGAAACAGGCTCTCAGGAAATGTGTCAAACCAAACTTTCCCCACTCCTTCATCTTTTTGACCAAGCACAGGATGACCACCCAAAAATAAAATGCTTTCAATAAGGAGCAACTGTTCATAAAGCCCTTTTCACACGACAGAAAAAACGAACATTCTTTGCGAAATTTTACAATTTTTTGTAAAAAATTACAATTTGGGCTTCGTGTGAAAGAACAGTAATATTTTACATCGCCTACATTCCTTGCGAAATTTTCGCAAACCTGGCGAAATTTTGTAGTAGGTCCCGACCTCCGACAAAATCTTACGCTAGCGTAATTTTTCGCAAGGAATCTAGTCAAACCTTCGTGTGAAACGATCCGTTGTTTATTGACCGACAATCCTCGCGAAAGCTGTATTAACACGCATGCGTGAAGAACCTTCGGGAGCCGACCTTTGTGTGTTTACACACCGTTACCGGGCACTGGTCACCGTTGCGACCATTTGCCACCTCGTCCGCGATTTCCCGCCAAATATGGCCGTTTTGGGTCAAACCATCCATTTTAGATTGGGTGGTTTCCTTCTCCATAATGTTTATCAAGGCAATCGTTTCCTCGTAGCACCAAGATTTCTTGGCCTTCTTACTCTTATCTTTGGTTGATGTCTTCGCCGGTCGTTTTTTGGAGGATATTACGGGCATAGTATTATGAATGGACTCCCCACGTCTTCGTGATTGTCAGCCATTTTGAAGAATGTTTACATGGTTTATTTTTTACCGACCGCGCACACTGTGCACACGCGACATACGTCATCATTTAACTGGTATAGCGCTGTTTAAGAACAAAAACTCTATTGTTCAGTGGTAACCAGCTAAGTCTGTACTCTCGTGTCATGGAACGTGGTCACATTTTTACTTTGTGTCGTGTGAAAGCTTGCGAAAGCGGTCAGGCGTGGGATGACTTCAGCGCTCGTTAAATTCGTCGCAAGGAATGTTGGTTCTTTTTTTCTCGTGTGAAAAGGGCTTAAGTGCATTTTTAATGCATGCACTGTGTGAACCAAAACTACACCATCACTTAATAAAATGCATGTATGCATGGTGTAGTTTTAGTAGTTATATAAATATTTGGAATGCACCACAGGTGTACATGCCCCAGTACAAATATCAGACAGGATTTTGCCTTGGTAAACCAATTTAGGCATTACACCACAAGTCTACACCAGAACTGCACTATTTTTGAGGTAGAAAATGTCACTCTAAAAAGGGCAAAATTCAGTAGAGGGCAAGTGTTTGATTTTACGATACTCCCAACTCCTTCCCAAACCATAAAGAAAACTGGAAGACAAGAAAATTAGCAAAGGTATTAACAAACATGAATAATCAAAAATGGGCAAATAAATAAGTATATTAATTGGCAAAACAAATAAATATATCAATTAACAAATTAGCTCTGATTAACTACAAATAACTTTGAGGTTTTGAGGTGTGACTTACCTGAAAAATGTGAATGCAAAAATGGAGACAGCTAGACAAACGATTGATACGGAGCATCCGATGTTGGTCAGATATGTCAGTAAAATATCATGAATTTCTTCAATCTGTCAAACAGAAAAGTTATTTGTAGTGTTACTTTAACTACTGCTCTGTTACTGTTACTAATGCTACCATAACTGTTACTGTAACTGTGACTGTGTTATTGCTACCATGGCTGTACCTGTTACTGTAACTGCCACTGTGCTACTGTAACTGTTACTGTAACTGTTACTGTAACTGCTGCTATGTAACTGTTACTCATGCTACCATGACTGTTACTGTAACTGTGACTGTGTTACTGATATCGTGGCTGTACCTGTTATTGTAACTGCCACTGTGCTAATGTAACTGTTTCTGTAACTGTGACGGTAATGGTTATGCTACCGTGGCTGTAACTGTTACTGTTACTGCCATTGTGCTACTGTAACTGTCATGTAACTGCTGCTCGTAACTGTTACTCATGCTACCGTGACTGCGTGAATGCTACTGTGGCTGTAACTGTTACTGTTACTGCCACTGTGCTACTGTAACTGCTGGTGTACTGTTACTACTTCCACTGTAACCGTTACTTACCATAACTGTTAATACACTGTATACTGATGCTCATTGCAACTGTGACTGTTTTTAGGAGCTTCCAACTTCACAAGAAATGGAATAATGTGACATTTGCCAAAAATTACCCGGAAAAACCTAAAATTTTACCAAAAATTGAGTTACATGTTTCTTTCATCATACTGACAATTCCTTTTATTAAGCAGCTCTATGAAATATACCTTTGACCTTAGACCTTAGACAGTGTGCATGCGCACTTACACTACTGCCTGGTGGGCAAAGGAGGGAAGATTGTGCCTTTTTGTATGGGGCTGATGGTGGGGTAGGATGCATGCGCGTTTGTGCGTCTATCTAGTACACAACTCTATGGTGTTTGTTTGCCAACCAATATAGTCTCTGTATGCATACCTGAATGTACAGTGATTAGCATATTTCACGGGGTGGGCTAAATTGGGCAGTAGTCCTTAAGCTGTAATGAGCTCTTGTACATCTCTATATATTTTTCAATGTTTAAATTCTAAAAGCACTTACATTTCCATGGGTGCCAGACACGTCCATGAGTATGGCGAAGTTAGTCAGATGACTACAAGCACAAATACTATGAGATTGGTTACTGGATACCAGACGACACCCTGCATCTGACCACGCTCCACCACCAGACCTACCAAGACTGTAACAAAAAGAGAGAAAAAAATTACGGCAAAAATAGTTATCTAAAGATATTTTGTACAGGAGATACACAAAACATTATAAATGATAATGATGCTTCTATAAAAGCGAGGTAGCATCATTTTACAATGCTTACCTCATTAAAGTTGCTAATGTCTATTTTACCGTAATAGTACAAAAAGAAACTAAGTTAGAAAAGAGAGAGACCCATTTTGTTCTTTACTAAAAAAAAGTTAAGGGGGAAAAAGACAATTGTCTGTTGCAAACTGCTTACCAACAAAAATGATCCTGCGGTATAAATGCAAATAAGTTGTAATGGCATTGCGATTCAACCCTAGCATAGTCTTTCTATGAGGCTGAAAATGACAACACAACCAACACATCTTAAAAGTATAGTGGCATAGTATAACTTGCCCCCAAAAATTAGATTGACCAAAAGCACAAATGAATAGTTCGATAAATTAGCACCGCTTCCCAGCCCCAAAGGAAAAATTCTGGTCATCCGCTACTGCAAAAATGTAACGGCAGATGTCAGGTGGATAAAAGTGAAAAGAAAGGAAGTAGAATGCAGTCAGAAGGAGCAGAAGATGAAGAAGGAAAAGCAAACAGGAATGAGACAAAATGGAGTTGCAGGAATTGGCCGGCCAGGGCTCAATTTCATAAAGCTGCCCAAGAAGAACACATTGCTTAATAATTGTCAGCTAAAGCAAAATAGGCAGGGGACCAGTTGCAGATTGTACGTGTGACAAGGTATTTGGGCTGGTAACCTTATTGTGGTAAGCATAACCTATGCCGTGCTTAGCTACTGTTTTGTGTTGAAGCCGCTTTATAAACATGGGTGGAACATGGGTGGAAATACATAAGGCAAAAACAAAGGTGGGACAAGGGAGGAAAGTAGTTAATTAGTGAATATGAAGAAAAAAAATCTATAGTGGACATCTGTGAGAAATAAGAGAAGGCAAAGACAAAAATGTTATTCATAATTTCCTTCTTGAGTGATCAGAGCTGGGGTCTAATTGAGGTCTACTTTTTCCTTAAAAGAGGCTGTTCATCATGTTGGCAAGCCTACTGTATGGCATTATCTTCAAGACCAAAACAAATACATCTCAAACGTTGGCAACTGTTTTGATGTCTGGGTATTTACCCCCTCAATTCTAAATCATCATTATGATGATATTGAATTACAACGATTAAATTTCAATTACCTTTTGGAGGAATTCCAGAAGACGCAAGTAACATTTCCACTTATGCTGGCCTGTTGAACATTACAAGATAAAATATAATAAATAACTTGTTGATTACTTTCCATCGAAAACATGTTGTTGAAAATAGTTTTCAGGAAGTTACAGAGACACGATGCATTCGGATTGGGCGCTTTTGGGATATAAAAAGTGTTTGTTATGAAATAAATATGGTTGGAAAGATGTTTTAAAAGTAAAAATTTATGGTACACACAAAATATCCCTCAAAATTGTGCGGTTTCTTTGGGTAACTTTGTGCACTAACGCAGTCCACCATTTTGTAGAACCAAATTGTGGACTCCACAAAATTACAGACCGTGTTCCCGAAGAACAGTAAAAAAAAAAATCAGGCCTGCTGCCCTTCAAAATGTTTTCAGTCCCCCAAAACAGGGGGGAAAATAGTCCTGCAGCTCATCCAAATTTTTTAAGTCCCCTACAAACAGGACTAAAACAGACTGACCTCTACAAAAACAGGGCAAGATTAGGATTAAAAGCAACAAAACAGCGACTGATGAAAGTGTCCTCATGGTGCAAAACGAGGGGAAAACACATATTCTAGTCCCATTTTCCCAGAAAAAGCAGCAAAACAATTTTTCTAATAGGGAAAAATATGATCTATTTTATTTTTGTGTGGGCGGGGTCTCAGAAAATGGTAATCTTGAAGAGTCACATTTTCAGAGAGACTTTTCAGCTCATATTAAACCATGATTTCCTTTCATTATTTCAGAGTTTATTATGCTTTGAATAAGTTTTTGTTTTAAATATGTTTTATTAAACGGTAAATTCGCACTTGAAAAAAGCTAGTTCGATCGTTTTCACTGTACAAAGTGTGATTTCATTTTCACTGGAACATACGTAAATTTCCACTTTGTTTTAGGTGTGAATGACCGTGTCGGACTTGAACGCTTTGGCAGTGGCTCTGGCTGGATTACTGTAAAGTCCTATTCTTCAACAATGGTTGTTGCAGCCAACAGCCATAGCCGTAACAGAAGTCACTTTACACGAACACGGCCATTGCCATGAGGTCACTCTTATATTGTTTTTTGAATCGCAAAGAGACCTTACATTTCTATGCTTCATGACAAGCACTGCCTCCTCGCCGTTCTGAAACGTCTTCACCTCTTGGTCTTGGCTCCTTGCGGAGGCCGTCACAACGGCTGAGTTCAGGACAGGGGCTGTTGTCTCACTCTCATTGCTCGAACTATAGGTATCATTTAGATCCCTGTTTTCGAGGAAATACAACAAATCATTCAGTACAGGCAGCAGTCATCCAAAAGATTCAGTAATTACTCTACTAAAGGTCTAGGGTGAGCTTTGGTAAATGACCTCGAAAAGAAATTGTGTAATTTCTACCCCAATTCCTCCTTGTTTTAAAGATTGTAATGGCAGCAAGAATTCTGCGAAATGATTTCATCTGAAATTTCCCCGTTGAAATCAATAAACGAATGTTGAAACATTTGAATCTCCAAAACTCTCCTCAAGGCAAGTTTGGGGGATTCAAATTTCTCTGGTATCTGTTTGTGAATGCTGTGGCCAGTGTTGCGGCTGGTACCCGCTGTCTTGGCGAAGATCGAACCATGCAACTTTAACTCACGCTAGGCCTTGTCCCCTGCAGTAGGGCCCGATTTCATAAAGCCTGTAAGCACAAAAACCTGCTAAGCACAGAAAAATCTTGCTTTAGCAGAAACAGGTTACCAGCCAACACTCCATAAAGTTTAGATTGTTGCCACTGGTACCCCGCTCATTGCTTGCTAAGTATAGAAGTTCACTGCCAAGCAGAATTTTCGGGCCCAGATTGTGGATGGAATGGATTTTATAATCACTGTATACTCACTTTGTGGTTTGGTCTTGCATACCATCACTGAGAGCCAAATCTGTCAGGTACTTCCCTAGCGTCTCGTACACTAGAAACACCATCTCTACGGATGCTGTGAAAAAAAAAGCACAACTTTTAAGTTAGGACAAACTACAAGGTACAATTTTACCAATGACATACTATATTGGCTACAACTTCCCTCAACGATAAATTATGGGCTACAACATTGTATCACTTCACAATTTTGTATGAATGCTGTCTTTAAATATTTAGCACTTTCTCACATCATTTTAAATGTTCAGATTGTATTGATTTTAAGCTGCACATAATTCAGCACCTTCTAAATAGAGTTTAGTACAAGTTTGGTCCCCTTATTCTTCTTCATTCTCATCGCACCTTTTCGTGCCAAATAGTGTCCTGCATCCGCTGCGCATTCTCAGCGGACACCATTTGGCAGCAGACACTTTTTGAGCAGGACACAGCGAGGCATTTCCAAAATGGCACTCAATTATTTTACGGAAGAGCTCCGTTTTGTCAGAATTGTGAGACCCAACCTGAACCAGAACATACCAGCGGTACCGCTTTACGCCGCCCCCCCCCCTCCTCCTTCCCTCCTCCTTCCCTCCTCCTCCTCCACCGCCAAAGTTCAAATCAAATAAAGGTCAATTGCTGTGTTATGGACTCAACTCAAGTGTCAAGACAGGGATGCAATGGGGGAGAAAATGCATTATTCTTACTTTGGTTTTGAGGCTCTCCAGGTCGAGGGGGTGTTGCGAATGGAGGAAACATGACTGAATACCGTACACCATCGCTATCTCCTGGTTCCTTGTCTTGAATGATTTTACTCTTACCGGCGTCTTTGTATGGTACCACTTCTACCTTCATTACTGCAGAGACATTGTCATTAAAAATTGTGTGTACACTAGAAGTGTTTTTTTTTTCTATGATGGCGTTGGCTCAAAACTATAGGGCCTAAAGGTCGTAAGTGCAGTTTGTTTGCAAATTATTTATTTGTTTATTTATTTATTTATTTTTTTTTAGGCGTGTTTTGAAGCTCCTGCATGGTAAATGTAGTTTATCGACCAGAAGTGATCTTCAGAGTAGTTGTTTGACCAAAAACCTAACTTTCATTTTACTTGTAGATTTTGATTTTGATTTCTCAAAATGTATTTGTTTTTCGTAAAAAAAATCTTTTGTTAATTATGGAACATGAAATTGCAATTAATGACCTTATAGCACTGAGCTGAAGGGGTAAATGGCATATTTTTGTTTGTGTGTATTTGATTCAATTAGTATTTACTGAATCGAGAAATAAAAATGAAAAATATACAAATACAAATGATTGATTAATAGGCTTAAATATAAGTGACAAATCAACGGAAATTTGTGTGTGAATAGTATTTGTGTATAGCAAGACGACTGAGTCAAACACTCCATCATCTCAGATAACAGGATTTCAGTTTACAATGATGACTCTGAACTGATAACATTAAAATATTGACAAATTAACGCAGGTAATTTTTAAAACCTTCATCATCACAACGAAAAGAAATATAGCAGAATGACGTGCGTCAGTAAACAATTGATTGGTTTTTGTTTTGTTTTTCCTTTATTTGCTGATAGAATGTCAATAAAAGACTGCAAGTTTACGACATGTAGCTTTAGACAAGGTCTTAGCATTGCACTGTCTGGCGAGCATCAGTCCTAATGACAGGATTTGGGGCTTACGAACTGCAAAGTGCATCGATGAAAGCTTTAAAGGGAAGCACACTGCCATCAAATCTCTCTCAAATTTGCCGTTTGGAATTCCTCCTTATCCTTTTTTAAAGAATTGTTCATGCACTTAAACACCTACAGTGTGTTGTAACTAGTGAGTAGAGATTAAACAAACCATCAATTTGCCTCTGGAAAGTACAACCAGCTAAAACATACGGTCCGCTATTTTGTGAAGTAAATAATAATTTAAAAAAATCTACAAAACAGCGGACTGTGGTCATGAAACTACACAAAAACCACACAATTTCAAGGGACATTTATGCGAAGCCTTTTATCCTACCCTTACTCTTCAAATATCGTTCTGACCATATTCATTTCAGAACAATTCGAAGGCAATGCGTCCCTTTTAAAAAAAGCTTTTAAAAGCTTAACGATGCATATGTGTTAGTCTGACACCTTACCACAAAATGCCATCTAGTGATTAGGGTTCCTTTTTTTATCTGAGATGCCCAATTTTGTTCAATTTCCTTTTAGCGGTTCTTACATATATTTGTGGATGTAAAGTTGAGTGACGAGGTGTTTGAACTGATGAACTTGGCGACCAAGAAGCCAGCATTCTCCATGCTGTCAGCCACAGAGGATGGGGATGTAGGAGTCGTGGAAGATGATATGTCATCCTGGCATCATAACAAAAGTGACAACAACAACAATAACAACAAATCTACAGTTATGTTTATTTTTTTTTCAGGGATGCCTTGTGTTTTTAATTTGATTGTTGTGGGCCATTCCGTACATTGTTCTTCTTGAGCAGGAATGGTTAAATGTGGTTAAAGAAGGGCTCTGATGTCAAAAGTTAGGTTTTGTGACACTCAGCTCCCAGTAGAGTTCTTATGAAAGTGGAATATAAGTTACACGTCTCTAAGCTGGAGCAAAAACAACAAGGGAAATTGACTGGGAAAATGTTTAATTATTTTGGACTTGAGCCTGCGACCTCCAGATTAACGTGCCGGCGCTCTACCAGCTATGAGCAACCTATAGCCCTATGTTGGCAGTCTTCCTATTCTGTCAATATCTTTGTTCGGGGGTTCCAGTCAGAAGCCATTCAACTTGTAAATAACTACCGTATAGACAAGGATCACACCAAAGCCCATGATACAACTTGGGAAGCAGCAGCAGAGGGGCCACATTAAGAAGATGCAATTTTTTTTTTTTTTTCCAAAGTAATCAAGTAATAAACCACAGTGGAAAATGATTAAATTTAATAGTAACTTTGGGATGAACAAAGAGAAATTGATTAGAAAATCGTTAAGAGGAAGAGTGGTATAAAATTTAAGTTCATAAAATCTCACCGCATTTTTTGACGCTATGGAGTCCCAAGTGTTTTGCTTCGAAGTGTCCAAAAGATTACTGCCAAAATCTAGCAAAATCTGTGGCGCAAAAAAGACACCAAGAGTAAAGTGAAATAATCAACACAAGTTAAAGTTGGAAACAACTTTGTTTTCTTCCTGAGTTTTGAATCGATTAGGCTACATACATTGCAAAAGTGATTAACTTTGTCTGTTCTTCATTAGATTTTAAAGGTATTATACAGGATCAGTGGAGCTGACAAAATAGTTGCAGATAATGTTCATGTTTTGTGTGATCAACCATATACATGAAATAACAAAAATGGGCTTTTGTTAATCAGTAGTGTGAGAAAGGAGAAAATAGTGAGAAAAAAAACATGCACAATTTTCAGCATGTAAACACATTGTCCTTAATTTTCGTCGCAACAACCGAAATCAGCGGTTAAATTTGTTTAAGTTTTCTCGAATATGACTTCATTTCAGAGGGAAATATTTCACAGAAAAATGGTTCTAGTATAAAGTTTATAATAAGTAAGCTTTCAGACTCAAATTAAACAATGATGTTTCTGTATACTAATTTTAATCTAATTTGTTGAGATAGTTTGATAAGTTTGGAGACTATTTTTATTTTTTTAGCTCCCCTTAAGTTACCTCCCCGAACTCGGATGCCTCAGATTCTTGCTCCTTTGGTTCCAACATCTGAAGCTTGGCCCCCTGAACCGTCACCAACTTTTCCATTAAAGTCACACTGTCGATCACATCTCTGAAACGGTGGCAGCAAATATGATTAGGCTCTAGCATGTAATTCATTCTTCTTCTTCTTTTCTAAAAGCTTCCACAGCAGCGTACCAATTGCACAGAGCGATATACTGGAGTCTTATATTATACAAATAAGGTACTCAAGGTGACTGAATAAAGAGAATTACAATTTTAAGACAAGTTTGGGGGATTTTTGAATTATGAGACCGATTTATGTAGCACCTGTAAGGGTTTTACAGGGTTCTGTTGGGCATTCAGCAGCAACTGCCAGAAACACCGGGGCTAAACCCATTCTCTAAGCGATGGGTTCTTTTACGTGCATTACACAACACACGGGACCTACAGCTTTCTGAAGGATGAGGTAATTTGGTTAAGTGTTTTGCTTTAAGGACACAAGTGTCAAGACCAGGACTCGAACCCCACACTCAGCCGAGTCAAGTGCGCTTGACTGCTCGGCCGTGACATTGACCAGACAGATGTTGCCGGCTGAAGTGTCATGAAATAAAAACCAACGCATCCATACCTGTCTAGTGGCTTCGTGTTGAACACTGTGTTATTAAGAATTGTTTCTGCCAAAACATTAATAGACACAGTTCCTTCATCGATCTGAAATCATAAAAATTGTCAACTGAAAACATTAATGATGCACAAATTGCCAACTATAAATGCTTTTCTGTGAAACAGTTTTAAGATTGGCTGTTAAAGCTGTGCATTCCGAACGGCTTTTTGTTGCTACTTTTGTTGGATCTGTTTTATTTTTGATCACCTTTTTTGTTTTTATAGTTTGCTTAGATTTTTGCGTTTGTTTTTTGTCCTTTTCTTTTGTTCCCCCTTTTTTAAATGGGGTGGGGTGGGGTGGGAATTATCACAGTTTATAAACAAAAATGTTTTGTTATCTGTCCATGTCACACACTCAGCAGTATACAACTGCTTCTTTAGGACTTAACGATTAGTTCAAACTATATGACAGTTTGTATTGAAAACTACGGCAACTAAACTTCCTCTGCATGTTTAGTCAAAACACAGTTTAAAAAACCTGACTGAGCGCAATTAGACCTCTTATAGAACTTTAGATTGGTGCTTGTTGGTCCAACAGAATTGTGGAGAGTAAACAAATTTAGTAAAAAAGGACTGCTGCAGGTGGTGATGTAGGGGAAGGGGTGAGCAGAGGGCTATAGATCTGTTAATCTGGGGGCACTAGCTTCAATTTAAGGGGGTAAACATTTATTTGTAATGAAATTTTGTGCAGCTGAAAAAGCATTGACTTACAGAATGACTGACTTACTACCAGCGTTATTCTTGAGCAGGTGTAACTTCAACTTAATTGCATTAATGTGGGTGCAATGGTTTGGGGTCAAATAAGTCTATTAGTGATTTATATTGATCTTGGAAAGCATTACCTTATCGTAGACATCGGCGATCCAAGACGCCTTGCACTGCGTCAAATCAGGCCCCAGTGTATCCCACCCATTGGGGGTTTCACCAATGCACAGCCAGGTTGCTGTACCTGTCCAGATCAAACAAAGTTACCTTCAAAAATGTGCTCTTTCAAAGATTTTTTTTATATTCAGACATGAAATTGGAAAAATGCAATTTTAAACATGCATATGATATTGTAAAACCACCACCGGTGAAGTTCAATGCTATAAGTAAGCTTTATTTTATCATCTTAGTTGTTTTCAATACACGGCCTTTTGTTGTTCTCTTTTTTTCCCTTCAAATTTTGAATCTGCAGCTCCCTACATAAAATGACTTTAAAATAACAAACCACAAAACAAGAGGAGTTTGACCTATGCGTCTTATGAAATCACAAGTTTACAAAAGAGCCACTGAGCCGGGGTCGATTTCACAAAGCACTAAGATTCATCTTAAGACGAGTTCTCAGTATTACCATAGTGATTTGTATTGTGATGTCACACTTTGATTAGCAACTAAGATTGATTTAGAGTTGAGATCAATCTTAACTCTTTGTGAAATCGAGCCAAGGACTTCCTGCAGGCAGAAATTCTACACAGCTCAATGGAAGTTAACATCTTATACTATTTTATGAAGATCGCACTGTCTGATTTTTTTTCTCAACTTTCGATATAAAAAGAGGGCACATCTCAAAACGTGTTCAGCTGTCGAACTCTTGAATTTTGGTGTGGTAATTATGATACAAAATGTACAATTTCGCACATGACCTGCGCCGTACATTGCCTGCCGGAAAGGCCCTGGAATGTACAAGGTCAACCTTTTGTAAACGCAGATTACATGGTCTATCATTAACCTATACTTGAACATATGCATCAGGGGCTTAATCGTAGGCTTAACTCTTCAGGCGTCTATTACTATTTTTGCATGAATTTCAATTGAACTTTAAGTCATAAATTAAAGGTATTGTACAAGATTGGTAAGAATAAAAAAATAACATTTATTAATTTTATATTGTAAGAATAATGATTTTGAAATTTATACTAGAATCATTTTTTTCTGTGAAATAGTTAGGGCCTCTGAAATAAAGTAATATTTGAGAAAATGTATCTGAAAACCTAAAAAGAAACACAATGGCAGATTTTGTTTGTGACAACCAAATCTAAGGACTATTTGCTTACTTGCTGAAAACTGTTTTCTCCTGACTCGCACAACGTACTAAGCCCTAATGAAGATTCGCAGGTTAAGTGTTATTTCAAGAAAAAAAGGTTGATCACACAAAAAACAAGGACACTGTCTGCAACTATTTTGTCAGCTCTACAGATCATGTACACTAGTCAAAGACTGCTTAGATATCATTCCAACGATCCTAACGACTTTGTGTCTCTACTTACCGCTCAGATCAGGCGGACAGCTCTGGGTGTCAGTTCGGTTTTCCACGGTCTGACTCCATAAGATCCCAGAGTGGTTTGTGGACGGACAGTAGACGGGTCGTCGTAGGCCAAAGGTCATCGGGTAAGGGGCTGTGGCTTCCGTCAAACCTAAAACAAATGAGTCGGTTTGTTACTTTGATGTTTAATGAAGATGCTTTCTCGTTAAAGTGTCCAAAATGTAGCTACACTAATTGGAAGGGGCCGATTGGCTTGCCAAAATGTAGATCCCACCAATCACCGATTTCCGGTATGCGAAATTGATATGAAAGTGGTAGTCCATGCGCCAGGGGCTGAACTTCCACAAGGGCATTATCACACAGGCATTTTTCAACAAAATGTAACCTATACCAACGAATAACTGTTGATGACTTTATTTGAAAGAAAAAAAACCCACAAAAACAGCAGCATTTTGGCAAGGAGAAACATTAATGACAGGGGAGCCATACCTTGCTCTTTCGTCTGTCCATAAGCGTGTCTTAATAATTTGGTTCATTCTTAAAAAGGCTATTTTCAAAAGTATGTCACATATTGAGGAAATTAATGACGAGGAACAAATTTCAAAACAATCTGAAGTGAAATTCACTGATTTTAAACTCAGTCCTTCAGAGAGGTATATATAAGAACAAGCTGTATTTAAATCGGAGGAAAATGTCCACATCCTGCTGCCACTTTTTTAATTAAGGGATGTTTTTTTCTTCAGATTTTTTAATGGATGTTAGACTTCATTTCCCTTTATAAATATTCCTTTCGAGGTCGAGGAATCGCTAGATCTAACTTTTATTTTGTTACCTTTAAAAGGAAAATTCAGGCGGACACTTATTGCTCCCCTGGAATTCTTAAACACTCATTGCCCAAAAGGAAAATGGCGTTTAGCATTTAGTGTTGTCAAGACAAATTAGAAACCAAAAAAAGCTTATTGTTCATAATGTTGACACTTTGCAATAGTTCCACGAGCCTGGTCCTCTCACTCGGTTTACACTCTGTCAACCTTTCTAGACAGTTAAGGGCAGGATTTGACCCAAAGTTAAACGGAGTGGCAGTCGGATACGACATTTTTGCCAAAAGCAAAGTACTTCTAGTGTCAATGAATAGAAACAAAAGACTGAAAGAGAGAAAGTTGATTCAAACGCTGCTTACTTGACAGACATTGGTAGTTGATGTATAGGTACTTCGCAGTGCCAGGGCACGGATCTCCGAAGACGTCATACGATGCGTTGATGGTGCAAGAATGGTAGCCATTGCAACTGATGGGATCGAGGTTACAGAAAATGTACTATTAATCATCGTCCATTAAATGTCCAGTATCGAGTAGTTGTTAAAATAACACACTCAGAGACACACATTAAAACAAGGTATTTGCATATTAAATTAATTGAATAATGTTTAATATGCCTTGCTTAGGTACAGATGAATACACCAATTGAATAGACGTTTCTCATGAAGTATTTAAATTGAATATCGCATGTGCGCACTAACACTACAGGGCCCAATTTCATAGAGCTGCCCAAGCAGAAATTATTGCTTAAAATTTTTTTTTGCTAAGCAAAAACAAGCAGGATACAGTAATAGTACACTTGACATGGTATTTTGGATGTTAACCTTATTCTGGGGAGCAATTTTGTTGCTGTGCTTAGCTGCTTTTAGAGCTTAAATAGCTCGACTATTAATTTTGGACCAGGTTGGCAAACCGAGGGAACATAGTTTACATAATAGTTGCCTTACACATTATGCGTTTGTGAGTCTGCTTAGTGCATGGAGTTTGCAGCAGTCTGTTTGCATGTGTGACTGTAAGTAGCATATTCCTTGGGTATGGCTAATTCCTAAGACCTAAATCCAGTATTGCTACACTGAGTGGTTAGAGCCAAGTTATGCCACTGACACGTCGTGTGGCACAAGGCCACCAGTCTTTGCTGATCTTAGTAAAGGTTACACTGCAAAAGCTTGCCCTTGAACTATGTCACATTTACAGCTACACTGGATTCAGACTGAGGAATTCAAATTGGGCATGTACTTGTGACCGAACAAGCCTACCAGACTCACAATTCAAATCGAACTTGCAAATGGCTGAATGAACCTCGATAATCATAAAGTCTTGCGCCTGCCTTGCCAGCTGAAGTTCTTGTTGCAGTACTGCTGGTATCTCTGCACCCAAAGTGCCATAATAATAATAATAGGCATTTAAGCAACTGTTGGTGCTTTGTTAATCAGTCACACTCCCAGTCCATTATTATTTCTTTTAAAGTTCTCCTTAGCTTTGTTTGTACAGCATCAAACAAACTAAAACAAATTATTTACCTTCCCCATGCTAAGCAAGTTTTGCTAGAAGAGAGAATTTAACGCTTTTCCGCAAGAAGGAAAGCCGTAATTATAACTCATGACTTATATCCCATAATTAGGGATTTGCATAAGTTATGTGCCAATTAAGTCATATTTATGACATAAACAAGTCACATTTATGAGATGTATTAGTATGAGTCATAAATATGACTTGTAAGCCTACTGAGTCAGAATTGTGAGATACAAGTAATAAATTATGACATTTTTTCTTTCTCTACGAATGCATCCATACTTACGAAGATTAAGAACAATACATTGAAGCAATGGAAATATACTTTCCTAAAAAAAAACACCCGAATATCTGGGATTTGTTTTTACCTTGCGGCAGCGATATCAAGTGTGGCGATCGCCCGGCAATCAGTCGAGGGTGGCACTGCAGTGGGAGACCGGGTGGGTTTCTGGCAATTCAACCCGTCCTGTAAACGCCCGTACGCTGCGAGGGTTACACGGAGGTACGGAAGCTCGGGTATGCCGTCGCAGCTGAGCTCGACTGATTCCGTCTCGCAGGCTCCGGTGTTCACACTGTGCGCGTCTGGAGATTAAAAAGCAGGGAAAGGGGGAGAATAGAGTTCGTTAGTGATAATAAAATACATCCTCGTTGCTCCTGATGTTCCCTGCTATACAGGTGCATACTCCAAAATGCCCCAAAATCTCCCTCCATGCACACAACGGTGAAGCAATTCCGGCAGTCTCATGTAGATGTATATGTAGTTGACCAGTTGCGCAGATTGCCACTGCAGAAATTGACCAAGGCTGTGTGAACCTTATCTCTTCCAACAGTGGCCTAAAACAAGCAAATTGAGCAATTAAGGCAATTTGAGCAATATCTCTAGCATATCTTGAGCACGTGTGTGCCTGAGAAAGCCACTGTTGTGGCATAGTTGGGTATGAGGTGGCTGACTCTAGAAACACGCTGGTGTAGGAGGGTTGGGCCGGCGTGCACTTTGTGTCTGCCAAAACATCCCAACAGGAGTCAGGTTGTATTGTATTCCTATGGCGATACAACGTCTGTCTATTACATTCATCCTTCTTATTGCTACTTTATTGTTACCTTTACTTTACTTCATAACTACATGTACTTGATTTTTTTTTTTTAGAAGTATGGAAGTAAATGTGTATCTGAATTGAATTGAATTGAAATGAATTGATTACCAACCTTTAACGCAGCTGTACTTGATGGTTGCGTACTTATGCTTGGGGCAGTTGTCGTACGCGGCAATCTCGTCCGTGACGTTGATGTTACACGCCCTCTGACCGTCACACCTCATAACAATCTGGGAATTATTAGTGTTGAGATGGTGTCGAGAACGGATTAGGACAGTTTGTTCCATCCTACCATCACAATGGTATTTTGACAAAGTTTCCAATGTGCTTATGAATAATGTTCGAATATAGTATTTCTGAACCTAAAGAAAGGGTGCCCCACCTCCCAACTTTGTTTATTGTTTGTTTGTTTCTCCTCCTGTTATATGTTTTTAATTCGTACAGCCTAAACGTTATTATATTGTGTTACTCTTACATTTTTCTGATGTTATGAAATCCAATGCATGAAGACCATGTGAGGAGAACTAATCAGTTGTAGATGTTGGGGGAAAACCCCAATGGGGAAAATACGCAATCGGATGGACATGAAAATCTAATCAACATAGAAGGCTTTGATCAAGGTGGGATTTAAACCCGTGTCTACGGAGGAGAAAGGCAAGGAAAGAAACCACGAGGTCAAACTGATTCCCGACCTGGTTGAAAAAAAGACAACTATGTCTGTAATAATGCTTGCGCGTGTTTTGTTGTCATTGAGCTTTTGAGGAAGACTCCGCTACGGTCGAAACGTGAGGCCATTAACAATTTATTTCTGGTTTATTTATTTTTATTTTTTTTATAACTGACCTCATTAAGCAACAAATCTAGGCCGTGTTGGATCACACAGTTGTCCGTAGGGAGCACGACTTGCGGATCGACACAGATGGTAGTGTCCCAGGTCGTTAGAACGAAGAATGCCTTGTCGACCTGGATCAGTAGCCCCGCTCTGCAGTCGATCTCCAGGGGCTCATTCCTGCACAGGTTTTCAGTCTGGAGAGCTACAATGGAGAGAGAACAGGGAGATTTTGTTTTTTAAACAGGGTTTCTTTTCGCTATCATACACAGCATAGTTCGAGCAAAACTTTATGCTTGGGCGTCCGGGTCTAGACTTTTATTTTGGTTGAGGACAACCTTCTTTTAAATCGTTGATCAATGTTAATTGAGTTGCTGTTTATTGGCGGTACATTCAAGAACAAAAGTTATACACTTCAAAATGGACCCAATGTGCCTTTAAAAGTGTGTTTTTATGCACCGGGACTTGCGGCTCTCCAAGGTCAAATTGAGTTTTCTGATGCACTTATTTTCCAATAGATACAGTCATTCTGAAGGTTGGGGAAAAGTTACCAGTATCTAACCTCACGTTAAAATGATGTAAAACATCATTTTATTTGATACTCTTTCAGAGCGACATTTGAAACATGACGTCATTGGACATCAACAAAACAAATAGGTTTGTACATTCCACAGAGGAATTTTTGCGCCAGTCAAAAAGTCAAATTCAATGCAAATTTGATTGAGTATCATGACAATTCAGGAATGATCTACACATTCTTTGTACAAAAATGTACAGATAATGTTCGAAATGGGACGTCATCGAAAGTTTTTAGATTTTGACAGATTGAAGGGTATCGACAGTGGCATTTTAAACAAGTTTAGCATGAGGTTATAGAGACCTATACTTTTCCCAAGGGATCTATTGGAAAATGAGTGGATCACAAACCTGAATTTGACCTTGGAGTCTTTTGAACCAAATGAAACAATGCTTCCCCACAAAGTTTTCTGTGTTCTAAATATACCGTACTTCAGACAGGAATTCCGTACGAGGAGCAACGAGTAACAATCACAGTATCTCATCAACCTCCCCAGTGCGTGTGCATGTGTGAGATGAGGGGAGGTGGGAGGCTGTGTAGCTGTCGATACCGAAGACTTTAACAAAGATTGTCCGTGTGGCTTTTCAGACGTACTCGATTTTGTGGGTAGGCACACCCACCGTTGTTGGGACTTTTACCACTACCAGGTTTCCCACATCGTGTTTATTTGTTCAGCTGCGTCCCCTACCAGAGAATTCTTTTGGGGAAAGCGACTAGAAATGGCAAGTCCCCACAACTGGGTGCTCCAAACTTAGGCTGTCTGCACACCAATGTGGACGTTTGCAATAGAGGAAAAAGCCCGAACAATGAGGGCACACAAGCAAGTCCTCGAGCCTAGGTTTGGCAAGTATACGTGTGTGATAGCAAGTAACTATTACTAGAATGGTCGCGCGTACAACCATAACATACATACAAATCTCCTTTGGGAGGAGTGTTGACAAGACGAGCGTAGTTTACTGTTCGAAACATCGATACCACAACATTTGTTGCTCTTTCCAGGGCCAACTCTTCTCCAAAAAAGATATCTATACATGGGCAAAGCTCGCACTAGAACGATTTGTCGACCCAACGTATTGTGTGTGTGGGGGTTTTTTTTGTGTGTGTTTTTTGTATTATGAGCATGAGTACCAGATGCTGTCGACCACTAGTCGACAATAATAGTCCTGTGCGAACGTATCGCTGCAAAGCTTCAAACATCACTTATGGGTGAGTGTATCTGTGTGGAGGTAACTCAGTATCGATGATTGGCAGGGGGGGGATTTCCAAACAAAGCTCGCCCTCCGAAAAAAAAATAAATTTCCTAAATATTCAAATACGAAGACTGTTTAAAAAAAAACACATGGGTTGTTTTGTATTCCTGGAACCGGTGGGCTGTAATTCAACCATGTGGCATGGTCCCTTTGTTCCATTTTTATCTGATACATCATCTTTATCATATTCTTTTGTTTAACCCCCCCCCCCTTATATTTCACTATAAAGTACATTTATTTGATAATGCAAACATTATCGCTCCATGAGTTACTCAATTTGTTGTTGTCTGATTACTGGTGTCTTTCTGCAAACAATTGAGTTATTGGTCGCGTGCGGGGCTAAATGAAAAGTGATTATTCATAAAAGGTGATGCACGGTGCGTGAGTTTCTCCAATTGTTGTTGTAAAATTTTCAGATATATTGATAATTACCGCTCACCCATATGCAATAGCGGATAGCCAAGTGTCCCGGGAAGTAATTGGGAGCTAGGATAAAAGTACCTGTTTGGTAGATATTGCAGACAAGTTTTGTTGTTGAAAAAACATTTTTGGGGTGGTGGACTTTGGTTTTTTATTTGTTTTATTTATTAACTCAATGTTTCCCTTTGGGGGTGGTGGTAGGGATTTGGGGAGTAACCAGAGACTGTTTTTGAAGATGAAATATTTTATAAAAATAGTTGATCTCTGACCAATTGGAGCGATTAATAATTGTGTAAGCACTTAGTATAATATCACAGTTTCAGAATTATTTACTTAAGCTATAAAACGAATATAAACCATGTCTTCAAAATGATAAGTGCCACATCGTGTACTATTTGTAGAAAGGGAAATGTACGCAACACACAATGTACACGGGACTATCGGTCCAGTGTCGCGGCACGTCATAATTTCATTTAGCCATCCACACGCAGCCAGCCTTGGCTGTTATTTTATTATTAAATAATAATTAATTTCCATTCCAATGACGATTAATGCAATAATTCATGCACTTGAAGGATATGTTATAAAGAATGGCCCAAGGCTGAGATCTTTAATAGATTTTAAATTAACGAGTCTTCAAGTAGAGTGAAAGGGAAATGTAATAAAAAGAAAAGAAAAGATGTAGTGGTCGAGTATATAGGAATGGTGTGAGAGTAATTGAAATAATTATAAATTCTACCTGAAGTTTCATTGCAGAATTGTCCAGAGTAACCGTCCTCGCAAAGACATTGAAACGTCCTCTCTGCATAGTGAATGAGGAAAGAAACAAGGCAGAAAAAAAAAATTAATAATTTTTAAAATTTCACACCAAGGGAACACTTATCTTACACCCATTTGCAAAACTTTCAGGCGCTCTCTGGAAAATTTAACGGAAGGTTTCATTTTTCAGTACACACTATAAAAAAAACCCAACAACTCCCGGGTCAGAATCGACCAGGATTCCGGGTCCCAGGGGGGCTTGACCCATGTCCGGATCAGGCTGACCCGGGAAGTGGTTTACCTGGGATGCTGTGCTATTTTAAACCATTTCTGGTTCATTTTTACCCTTCCCAATGGTAACGCCAATGTTTTAGCTGAAAGGGTGCATTTGCAATACATTGGTAAGATTGGTGATAGAAATGCTCCCAGATTTGCACGTAACGCACGTGGTAAAAAAGTCGTATGGTGGAAACAAACAAACAAAAACCCCAACACCCCAACAAACACCGCAACAAACAAACAAACAAACAAACACCACAACAAACAGACGAACAAACACACCAACAAACTTCATTTTGTAATAGTTTTGCTTGAAAATCATAGCTTCAGATTTGAGAAATGAGTAAAACAAATACGTTTGATCTTGCAAGACCAAAACCCAGTGTTTGAAATTACTGAAAATATGTAAGTTTGTTCACTTCTTTCTTGAGACTCATGTTTGACTGGGCTTAAACTTTCACAAGATTGTTATTTCATGTACTTGTCACATTCGGATACTGATCTTTGACAACCAATGTTGTCCGTGCGTTTTCTGTTATATCTATATATATTTATATATTTTTATTACAGTACACTTGAAACATGCAATAACACGCCGCGTCTGTTTGACTGCTTAACCCAATTCCAAGGAGTCAATATTTCTTTGTTGTTTTAAATCGATCTTGCTGAAATATTCAAATAAACGCGAGCTTAATCTGAGAGTAATCTCAAGTTCAACCCTTTGAGCGTGAAACATTTACAAAGCAGTCACCATAGTAGCCGGCTCACTATATTGGTCCACCATCGATCGGTCAGGGAAATATTCACGCACACAAAGCGGCGTTACTCGTTGGTTGCCAAGGTTGTGGTCGTCACTGCAGGGGTGTATTTCATCGCCCCGCCCCGGTCGTTTTCGCGAGCACGGCGAGGCCGCCGGGACGTACATGTACAGTAGCTGTTACGATCAAAAGTTTAAAGGTATCACGCACGATTGGTGGAGCTGACAAAATAGCAGCAGAAAGTGTTCGTGTTTTGTGCGGTCAACCATATTATATGAAATAACAAACATGTAAAAAATGAGTGCTTAATCCACTTAGTGAGTCAGGAGAAAAAATGAAATGAATATTCACCACGTAAACACGTTGTCCTTAATTTGGTTGCAACAACCGAAATCAGCTGTGTTTTGTTTATGTTTTCGGAGAGAGTTGCCTCGAATACGACTTCGTTTCAGGGGGAAATATTTCACAGAAACGGTTCTAGTATAAACTTCATAATCAGTAAGCTTTCAGACTCAAATTAATTAATGCTGTTATGGTATATAACACCTTTAACCGAGTTGTTGGTTCGTTTGTGCTTAGTTTCACGGTGACACATTTTCACAAACTATTACCTGAGTTATCCACTCAATTTAGTTGGAAATGATTAATGACTATACGCTGGAGCAAACAACTCATTATTGTTAGGCCTAGTAAAAATTCTAAAGCAAGTTCCATTATCTGAAGATATGAATAATTCACGGCCGTAAAATTTGAGAATGTTAATGTTCAAGAGATGTACCTACTGCACGAACCATGGTTACGCACCCGTTTTCGCTTAGCGCTCTGAAATTGTTTCGAAAAGTGAACGAAAATTACGTCAAAATTTCATATAATAGTAATGACATTTCTTTGGAGACCGCAACTTGTTCGGTCATTTCGACTCAAAATAGCTCATTATTTACCGAAATGAGATAATGCGGTTTGGACATAACTACTGAAAAGGTTTAATCGATTCGGTAATGTTCGAAAAAAAAAATTAATACATTTATTTCAAAATATAATGAATTTGACATCATCAGGCCTACCAATTGTACATAATCAATTCTTCTTCTTCTTTCTTTCTTTCTTTGAGTTCAGCCTCCAAATGTTTAAAAAATAAACGCACTGTCAGACACTTCGGGGCGAACCTCTTCTCTCAGCGATAAGTGTGTAGGTCTTTTATACGAGCATGGTTATAACAACACACATGGACCTACGGCTTTACGTCTCATCCGAAAGAAGAAGCAATAATGGTTAAGTGTCTTGCTCAAGGACACAAGTGTCACGACCGGGACTCGAACCCACACTCTGTTGATCAGAAACACCAGAGCTTGAGTCCGGGTTCTCAACACTTAATCACCGTTAATGAGTTAAAGTTAAAAGAAAAATGTATTGAAATTTGGAAAAGGATGCACTTCGT
The DNA here is from genome assembly GCA_023634235.1 of Pisaster brevispinus. Lineage (NCBI taxonomy): Eukaryota > Metazoa > Echinodermata > Asteroidea > Forcipulatida > Asteriidae > Pisaster > Pisaster brevispinus. The sequence goes on from JAMKCF010000013.1 coordinate 4,777,346, forward strand.
AAATTGAATTTCATGATTAAAGGCAGGGTACACTTTTGGTAATTGTCAAAGACCAGTATCCCCACTTGATGTATCCAGACTTGTGCATAAAATAACAAACATGTGGAAATTTTGGCTCAATTGATCATCGTAGTTGAAAGAAAACAATGCGATAAAAAAACACCCTTGTTGCACAGAATGTGAGCTTTCAGATGCCTGAGAAAGGCTTTATGCCTGGACAGTCTTTCTCAGATTCAAATTGTTTGGGTGAACGATTACCCTTTTCTCCTAAAACTGCATTAAAGGGTGTCGTTGCTAACAATGTTTTATAATATTAACATCCCTCCAGTGCTCATTCAAGTTTTTATGATCAATAACTTGTGGAGTAATTACCAAAAGTACACACTGAATTTAAACATCTTCCAAAGAACTTCGTTGCTTAAGTTTTGTTGTTGTTCATGTCTATGCGTTGTTAACTCTGCATTTGCACACTGCATTATAATTAGCAGGTTTACTGTGTCAAGATTTATCTCATTATTCATGTCAATCTCAACTAACCGATGTCATGCATAAAGGTAGTTTTATAGAGTGGTTTTGTCAACGTAAGGCTAATTTATAGGCAAAATAATAACGGGGGATACAGTACAAGTCACATGTTGAAGTTTCAGCTGAATACAGTGTCTACGTGCTGAGAAAACAGCGAAAACATGTCACAGTACTTTCACACGAACGTCGAATCCGTCCACGTTTAGCGAGGTGACAGCGCGGGTACCAACCGCGTCTCTGGCCGCAGCATTCGCGAAAGGACACTTTTTTATTATTTATAGTTTTAATGACATTGTACAATGTTGCTCTTATTGGGATGTTTAACAACCGTTAATTATCTCCAAAGGAACATAACGACATCAATCATTGAACAATTCCGATCAGATACATCATTTCTGTCAGCTGCAACTTTAAAGGTATAATTAGAGTCATAGATTGGTAAAATACTCAAACAATTAATGAACATGAGCAGTTGTTGACCTATAGTATGAACCAATTTTGAGAAAGGTTTCCCTTTTGAAATGGTTTCTGGATATTTTGTTCACCCAAAACATTTGAATCTGAGATGTGCGGCGATTGATGCATGAACCTTTCCTCAGATTTCTGAGGGTTAGCCCCGCAGCGAGGGCCGCTGTCAGCAAAATGCTGACATATTTTAATATTTCAATTTTCGTAATCACACCGTACGATGGAGGGCCGCACTGGTCAGCTCATAATTATTGCCATGATATTCGAAGCTGGACAGTGCCACGCGTCCTGTATAGAGGTGGTGTCACTCCACATGGGTCTGTGATTTGATTAGATTTTTTTTTCTTGGGGGGGAGACAAAACTCTGCCAGCATCCTTTGTGAAAAATACCTGGCAATACCAGGCGATACCTGGGTTCAATTTTTCACAAAGCACTCAGATTCATCTTTGTCAATATTGCCATAGTGATTTGTATCGTGACATCTCCACACTTTGCTTAGCAATTAAGATTGATTTGCGGAAAAGATTAATCATAGCTCTTTGTGTGAAATCGGCTCCTGGACATGTTAACAACACAATTAGATATGAAAATTGTTGAAAAAAAAAACCCCAACAAAACAAAACAAACCCTCTAAACCTATGGAACAGCTTATCAGCATGTACTGCCAAACGTAGCACAGGGGTGTTGCAACCAAACCGGTTCCTCGCTTCAGGGTTTTCAAACACCTTTTTTTTCTGACTCAGTGAATGTCACAGATTAGTCTTTATAAAAAGTTTGTTCCGCGAACATGAGGAATGATTATACGATCACCCCCCAAAGCCTAGGTACTATCTCTTTAGCATTTTGCTTATTACACTGTGAGGACAATCGACGCGTATGATTGCCCCCCAGCCACGTACATTGATGCAACAACTTTCCACATGACTACAAAATTCCTGCTGGCTAAATTAGATATATTATTTGTGTGTATCCACGCTAATCAAATGACACACGCTCCATGCTATAGCATTTGACATTTTTTAAAGTTCAAATTCATCTCTCTCTTTGAAGCCACTGTCTCGTCTCGTCAACATTCTTCCTCCTCGTCATTAAAGATGTGGCATTCTACGCAATCAGTGGGTGAAGGCTTTGCACACGTCAGACTGGTAGACGAGTCGTTAAAGGGTAGGGTCACATTTAAGTAATGACAAAAAAAAACAAAAAAAGAGTGATATCTAAGCGAAAGCTTACTTGTTAGAAAGATGGTAATGGTGGTGAGGATCCTGCGAAATTGTTTCGTCTGGCGTCCTATACCATGGCTAACATCCCCCATAGACTATGTACACCAAGTTTCTTGTGGACCACCCTGGTTTTTAGAATTTTAATGAGTCCTTTTTTGTCTTCTTTTTGTAACGTTTTGTCATCGGTCTCCAAAAAGGTACCTAATATGGACACCCCTTTGTTCTTCCATTGATTAGACTTGGTTGTTTTGGTTGGGTTTTTTTTTTTTTTTTTTTTTTTTTTTTTTGCGACGTCCCCATTGGTTTTGTACACGAAAATCAAAGCAAGGACGACCTCGGTACACCTTTTCCCCGGATCCCTTTTGTTAAAGTTGTCGGTTTGAATGTGTATAGTCATAACCCACGCACACAAGCATCGTGATTAGAAACACGAACAACTTAGAACATTAGATACTGTTTCATGTGTTGTTGTTTTTTTCACTTTCACTTTCACAAACAAAACCCAATCGAGAGCTTTTGGGCGTATATTAAGGCATTGGCGGGTGTTAGAAAGCTAACGGTACAAAGTGCCCCAAAATTGACAACAGGGCCCAAATCCGCAGAGCTGCTTGAACAAGCAGGTAGCCAAGCACAACAAAAGCACGCTCACCAGAAAATTAAAATACCATGTCACAACAGCAATTTCTGGAGCTGGTACTGCTCATTTTTGAAATTGCGAAGCAACAAAATGTCTGCTTACCAAGCAGCTCTGAGAAACTGAGTTCAGTTCAAACGACTCCTGCTCTTCGTCACAATGTTATTCTGATTGACATCCTTGAGTGTCACTCAATCTTGAGATGATTGGGACTAGACACGCGCAACAACAAAGCAACATCAAAACCAATTCAGAGTATAGGTCTATATTCATATTGCTATGGCGACGGGTTTGGGGTTTGTACAAAAAAGCTTTGTCCGTAGAAGTCCGAGCGTCTGGGGAGTGTGATTGGTTTTGTCTTCTATTGTAAAGAGACGTGGGCGTGATGGACTTAATCAAGTCTATTTTGACTCCTGTCACGATTTTAATTATAGTCCGATAATTTGATCAAACTTTCTTCTCAACAATGGCAACAGGTATTGTTGACAGGTAGGATTTTTTCAAGAGGTGCATTGTTCACAAGGACAGATAAGACAAATGATAATACTATCGGGTTTATTGATCAGTATGCATCTGGCAGGGAGGGGAGAAACTAATTGATCTCGTTGGAACGACAAAATCACGCGTGTAACGATATTTGCATATCACGCCTGCGAGATATTAACACGTTGGGACGAGAGATTTTACTCGTATACCAAGCCATGGCACGCCTCTTATTCGTTTGACAAGAAAAAAAAAGGAACGTAAGGAAACCTTTAACGGCGGGGTCGAACATTGGTAATGACCCAGACAAAAATTATGGTAGTTTCTATCAAAAAGCCTACTTGATAGAAATATGTTAATGGTATATTAAAGCAAGCATCATGTGAAATTATTTTGTCAGAGGTGCCCCCATTGGTGAGAAATCAATAAAAGTATGTCAACAAATTAATGTCAACAAAATGTGAATCTCCAAAGATTGCCTTTAGGCGTCTTTAGGAGATTCGAATTTCCGTGGTGTCTGTTTGTAAATGATGCAGCCAGAGATGAGGTTGGTACCCGCTGTCACCTCGCTAATCTCGGATGGATTCGACGTTCTTTGTGACGTACAGTTTCTTTCTTTTCTTTTTTTTCTTTTTTCTTTTTTTGCTGTTTTTTTAAGAACATGTTGTATATAGCTGAAACTTTCACAAGTGAATGTTATTGTACCTTTGGCCTATAAACCATCACTACGTTGACAAATAACAATATGTGACCCTATCTTCTGAAACAGAACCGAGACAGAGAGAAAAACAAAAACAAACAACCAACCACCCCAAAAAACAAACAAACAAACACGCTGTGGAAATTCTTGCACCTTTAGCTTTATAGGCCATGTAGCTGTGACATCACATGTTTACAAAAAGGCACAGAGCCTGCCGTCGATTTCACCAAACTCTTCCTAACTAAGGATTAATCTTAGGACTTAGGACGAGTCACAGCCTTGCACTGTAACATGTAAACCTTAAGATTAATCCTAAGTTAGGACTAGTTACTCGTCCTAACTGGAGATAGGATTAATCCTAGCGTTTCGTGAAATCGGCTGCTGGATCCCTGCGGCCACGATTTGTTCACAGCTCAATGGCAGAAAAACAATTTGAAATCTTTACTGTCGGGAGATTGCACTGTCTGATTGTTATCAACATTTGCGATGAAGGGAGGGGGGCACATCTCAAAACTTGGTCAGATGTTAATGTTGTAACTCTCAAATTTATTAGGACACAACATGTAAAAGAAAATCCCCCAAATGACAAGTGTAGTATCTTCTTGCCTGCCCAAAAAGATCACTCTTTTTGTAACAAGTTTGGTCTATATCCTTTGTAAAGGACATGTTTTTAGTTCAGTCCTGATTTTGTTTTAATGATACTCAATCAAAAAGGCATTAAACTTGACCCTGTAACTGACGCACAAATTCCTCTTCAGTACGTCGTGTTACTAAATCTCGCCCTGAAAGAGTGAACTAAAATTACATTTCACACCACCTTAACTTGAGATTGTGATTTGTTTGTAACCTTCCCCCCCCCCCACTCTCATTAGGACTCTACTGGAAAATGAGTGCATGACAAAACTGCATTTGACCTTGGAGAAACCCGGCTCCATTTTTCAAACAGCTTGTGACATGGAGATCAACTGGTGACGCATCGTGAAATTAGTGGTTGAAAAAAGGGGGAGATCGCATCGGCGTAACTAAGGGGGCAAGGGGGAACACGTGCCCCCACTTGATATCCGTGCCCCACCCCCCGGGTGTCCCCCATTTGAAATCGGTACTTTTGAGATTAAAAATTACCAGGACAGTACAATTTTTATAAGCAGTGATAATGATAATCTAAATGTGTAAAACTATTTTTTCAATTTACACGCAGACAATGGTTTTTGGTGGGGGTGCCTTCCTATTCATTACCTTATGTTCGCTCGTCCCCAGCGCCTTGCCTTAAAACCAAAGGCTCTGGGATGGGCAAACGTATCAAGCACGCTCATTGGTTAATGCTCAGTTCCATCATGCATCACACTCGCACTGCAAGCGCTGCACGCATGACTTACTTCCTGAACAAGAATCTGTGCAAGCTGATTAGCCCATCCCAGCGGTCCTGGATAGGCCGCTGGGGCCGAGCGAATACCTTATGGAGACCGAGAACAAAACAGAAAAGGGAAAACAATGGGTCTCCATAGGGAAATTCTAAAGACTGGGTTGCTCCACAAGGAATTTTGTGTACAAAGTCTATTGGAGGTTCTTAACTACAGTGACAAAGGAAAGAACAAAAGATGTCTCCACAGGGATGCAGAAACAGGAATGTGTGGGGTTTTTTTTTTTGGGGGGGTGTGTTTTGGGGGTTGTGTTTGTTTCTTTTCTTTCTTTTTTTCTTTTTTTTGGGGGGGATTTCAGTCATATCAGATTATATTTTCACAAAATATAAAAATGGTTTAACAAGAGCATTGAAAAGGCGCTTGCTAACACAAAAATGCACATCTAAACTGCCATCTTAATTAGCCAGAACTACCCCCTAGAAAACCTGATGGGGGGCAGGGGGATATTGAGAAAATAACGTTATACTAAAATGTTTCAGAAGATAGACAACTGATCAGTTGAATGATGATACCTGCCCACGAGGGACGTACAAAGCTGTGAGGAAATAGATTCAGCCCCTTTTCACAATGTGGTGACCTAATAAGTGCCCTGGTTCAGTGAAATTGATTTCCAATCTTGCCGGCCAGCGATCCATTGCAGCGATTGTCTTTAACACAAATTACATTTATCGCTTACTGCATGTACTTATAGGGCCGATGAGATCAAACAAAAAAAGCAAGGTTATTTGATTGTCTTCCATCTTCCTCAGATAATGATGTATTGTTGATCTCGTGATTCACGAGACGTCAGTTGTCAACAACAGTCATCCGTTTGGTGGGGAAACAATGTGATGTTGCTAGTGGCAACGGGCATATACAATGTCACTGCATTTATGTTTATATTAAGGAAAGCGCTCTGTCGACGTTTTGCTTTTAGTTCTAGAAAAAGTACTAGCTCATTCAAAAAGGGGCCAATTCACGGAGCTGCTTAAGTAGACAAGTTTAATCACAATTTCTGCTGAGCAAAAATGAGCAGGATACCAGTCACAGATATTTTGGCTGGTAAACTTATTCTGGTATAGCAAACATTTGGTGTGCAACAGTGCACAAACAGAAGGGCGTTAGATTCTGACTTCTTTTTCACTATGATAAGTTGTTGGTGAGGACGTGGTAGATTTCATGCTTGTAATGTCACCTTGTTATTTGTGAAGACGGAAAGCCCAGATTTCTTAATTAAAATGTAGGCCTAATAAGTTTTTCCAAGGATGTGTGTGGTTTTTTTTAATTTGTGGTTGTGTGTGCACCGTGTGCTATACAATTCTTTTTGCATCGGTGTGACATAACTAATTTTATGTGCTTGATATGGCTCACAGTGGGCAAGGGCCCAATTTCAAAGAGCTGCTTAAGCCCAAAAAGGAGCTAAGCACAATAAAATTGTGCTTACCAGAATAAGTTTATACCAGCCAAAATACCATTCCACTTGTACCATTAAGTGGCTGGTATCCTGCTCATTTTTGCTTCGCAGAAAAATATCTAAGCATTATTTGCTGCTTTATAGCAGCTCTATGAAATTGCGCCCAGCTCTGCAAGCAACTTTGCTATAAGCACAGTGTTCTTGCCTCACCTTCAAAAAGTAGATCCCTCGACATCTCACAGACGAAGTAGAGTTTCTGGTCACAGTCAGCCTCCAGTAGCCTGAAGTCGGCATATCTGGTCAGGTCGGTGACCAGCATGAGACAGTTGGTGGTGTTCCGGGGCCGCTGGTCCCACGGAAACCACGTCGTGACGGGCTCCCCGCTCGTCCCCCACTCCCAGGTCCCCTCGGTCCGGAGATCGTTCCCGCCACTCCAGAACCCGCCTGGGTGCTCATGTGGCTCGATGGGTTCTGCAAAGGTGTTGGTTTAGACAATTTTTACTCGACTTTTATTTCCATGTTGCAAAATGCACAGACAAGTAATTATAGAGAAGGTCAATTAACCAAAGATACTAGAATAATAATTGTGTAAGACACAACGAAGCAGAGGCAAACATGGTGGCATATTCAAAAGACAAAGTCCTGTATACAAATGCCTTTGTACAAGAAGATATTAGACTTCTTAACATAATTTTAGTTACAACAGAACGTACGGGACAGACAGGGGAGGGAACGGAACAAACAAACAAAGCTAACACGACCCAATGGAAAAAAAAGAAGGTGCATCAAAACTAGAAACTGCAAAAATAAGTTTGTGGCCTGACGTTTCGACCCTAGCAGAGTCTTTCTCGAAGGCCTTTCCTATAGGGTCGAAACGTCAGGCTGCTTACATAATTTTGCATTTACACCATAAGTCCTTTTGGCTGGTAAGCATTTTGCAACAGCTAGTTTTCTCATTAATAGAAACTCACAGATGTGAAGGATGGAAAGGGAAGAAGCTACTTTTAGAGATAATTAGAGACAAGTTGTTTTTTTGTAAGAGTTTTAAAACATTAGAATCGAAATATGTTGTTGCGCTTTTACAAGGTTTTGAATTAAAAACCACGTGGTGTTTTTTTTTAAGGAGAACGCATCCGTTCGGGTGTGAGGGGTGACAACCCCCCGTTACTTTCCTTGCCCCCCACCCCCAATTTCCCCCTCAATTTTTCCCCGATAGCCGAAATTTAATGAAATAACCCAAAACCACTGCACCCCACATTAATGCAATTATGTTCACATTGTATATAAACTCAATTTTATTTCACAACGCTGGTGTAAGTACAAAATAACATTAACAATTAATGTTTGCCAACCTAAAAATCAACCTCGTCCTTCCTCTTACACCCCCAAATTAGCAGGTCTGATGCAGCTTGCTGATTTGGGTCCAATTTCATATTAATAAATGCAATTCAATTGTTTCGCGAGAAATACGGGACCCGAGTGTTATCGTCACGACAGGTTTCCTCAGGCTTGCGAGCTACAGTGTTTAAATTCATTTATGAGACAACCTTGGTTTCATTACCAGAAATATATCAATAACAATAGCTATAAAATATTTGCGTAGTTTGCGTTCCTTAGGTAAGTTGAATTTTACCGTAATGGGCTATTGATCGTAATTACTGTCTATTTGTTATCATCATCATTTGTATAACTACCGAAGGCAACAACTGTTGCGTCGTTCCCAAGGGTCTGATATTTTGTTGTGCCGCCACACCGTTTTTGCCAATGCTCATTGTGTACAATATAAGAAACTATTAAATAAATGGGTTTTCACTCATCGTGAATCATTACATCTCTTCGCCCCTCCCACAATTTCCCCCTGAAAGTTTCACCTTCAAGTTGACTTTTTTTCTTCTCTATAGTGCTTGAAATTGTTTTAATGCACAAATTGATATCTTGTTTTCTACATTGTTGTAATAATTATAATTTATTTCGTCATAGTTTTTCCAGTGGAACTTTACTTGATATTTTTGTTATGCATCTTATTGTGTAGCTCTTGCTATACCCTGTATCTTGAAGACGTGGTGTACTTTTGTTAGTTACTCCACAAGTTAATGGCCATAAAAACTTACTCGGTAATTAAGAACACTGGAGAGCTGTTGGTATAATAAAACATTGTTAGAAACGACTCCCTTTGAAATGTTTATTAGAGAAAGAGGTAATTCTTTACAAAATATTTTAAACTGAGAATGGCTTCAGACATGAAGCCTTTCTCAGGCATCTGAAAGCACGCAATTCTAAAACAAGGGTGTTTTGCCTTTCATTATTTACTTGCAACTTCAATATAGCCCAAATTTTCACAGGTTTGTAGTTTTGTACATATGCTGGGATACACCAATTGGGAATACTGGTCTTTGACAATTACCAAAAGTATACGATTCCTTTAAGTTGACTTGGTTGCCAAGTGATCTTTTAGATACCTAAACCAACAAAATGGTGACAGACTGAATAAATGAGTCACCGGACCATGTTTTCAACCAGACGCGGTTTACGTGGCATTGATTTTAACCGACGGCAAAAAAACCAAGGCTGACCGAGCTGTTGTGACGTAGGCCGTAAGCCGAATTGATGGCATCGTCAGTGTCATGGTCTTCTATATTAAAACGTTGTCGATGCAGCCAACGGCTGTAGCCAAAGCCGTGGCCAAAGATGCTCTACTCGGACACGCCTCTGTCTGTGGTGTATCCATTCACAGTCTTGATTAACGAGGCATAAACTACGTCATTAGGGTCATTGTTGATAGGCAGTTCGGCCTTGGCTAACAACACTTAAATTGCAATAAAATTGCCGTTCCTATAGGAACCTTGCTCCGAAACACAATAGCGCCAGGTTATCGTCGGTATCTGTGTTTTGACGTTCTCGTCAAGTAGAGTGATCGGTTTTAAGCAATTTCAGCGCTGTTCATATACCATACCCGATATGTGGCATAGGGTGTGCCCCCCGGATGTTCCCATACTTTAACGCACTCTTTTCCTCTTGTACAGAAGTACCCCCTTGAATCCTATAAAGAATTCATGAGATACCCAGAACACAATGGAATTCACGAGATACCCAGAACACAATGGAATTAATGAGATACCCAGAACACAATGGAATTCACGAGATACCCAGAACACAATGGAATTAATGAGATACCCAGAACACAATGGAATTCATGAGATACCCAGAACACAATGGAATTCATGAGATACCCAGAACACAATGGAATTCATGAGATACCCAGAACACAATGGAATTCATGAGATACCCAGAACACAATGGAATTCATGAGATACCCAGAACACAATGGAATTTATGAGATACCCAGAACACAATGGCAACACCATGCCGCGTTTCGAGCACCAAATCAAGTTGTTCAAGGTGTCGCTTGATCTTACCCATCCACGAGAATTTGATGTGTCCATCCGAATTTTACATACCCCCTCTTTAGCCTTTAGCTAGGTTTCGAACAATTTAAGGGCAACCATTCTTAAACAAAATCCAAAGAAAACGAAATATAAATTGACATTTTAATGGCCACGTACATTTCAGGGTCCATACAGATTCAAATTATAAATATTGTTTTAATTTTGCATTTCATTATTTTTGTAAGCCCATACACCTCAATTGTTGATTTCAAATTACATTTTACTTCGTTACCCCCCGCTTGTGCCCGAATTGAAAATGTCTGGTAACGGCCATTGACTCTATGACGTTCTGAGCGTATAGTGGCTGTCTTAATAGATGCAGCAAATGACGTAAAAATAGAATCTACCTCCGTTGTCTAACTAGGCACATAATCTGTTTCAATGGTGACAGGGTGTGAATTAAGTACCATTGATGTTTAAATGTAGGGTTATTGATTGGTCTTTGTCAACTTGATGCTGATATATAGGCCTAGGCCAAATTATCAAGAAAGATACATTAATAATCACATGGGAAAGTTTCAGCTGAATACAGAGTCTACTTGTTGGAAAAAAAAAACAGCAAAAAAATCCGTCACGGTATTGTCACCAAGAACGTCAAATCCATCAACGTTTAGCGAGATGATAACGGGTACCAACCGTATCTTTGACAGCGAGGAAGCATTCGGATATAGATAGTACACCAACAATTTTTGGGGTCATTACCAATGAATGACCCTTTCTTATATGGTTACCCGACGTTCTTGTTTTCCGTGCCAAACGGATACACTTTTCCCGCCCATATTCGGACATACATTCTTCATCTGTTCGAATTACCACATCGCGATGAAGATCGCCCCTTTTTTTGGTTCATGTAGATTTGTTTGATTAATGTTGTACATTTGAGAAAAAAGGAATTAGCTGTTTGCAATCTGCTTTTCAATAAAAAAGGACCTATGGTGTAAATGCAAAAAAAATAGTTAGTGGCCTGACGTTTCGACCCTAGCAGAGTCTTTCTCGAGGGCAAAATGGTAACACAACCCACATGTATACGGCCTATATGTTTATGTGTGTTGTGTTGTCATTTTAGCCTCCGTGAAAGACACTGCTAGGGTCGACACGTCAGGCCACTGTTTTTTGTTGTTGTAAATTTGATGTGCAAATTCCCCCCCCCCCAAAAAAAATAAAAGTCAGGTGATTTGGGTCACTGAGCCTAAATATACTCGAGCAAATAGTTTTATAATTTTAAATAACTCACGGTGAAGGAAATTGGCAGCGACGAAATTCTTAAGATGGTCAAATTCAACGTTTGTATCTATGGCAACCAATGACGCTCCCATGGTTGTGCATTCCGTGCTAGCCTCTTCCCAAGTCGCTTCTTGACGGATGAACTTGTAGCAGGAATTAGATGTTGCCTGACACACCGACAGGGAGCGATCGCTCCCGGGACCTGAACGAAAGTACAAGGTAAGAAACGAACATGAAACAGTCGGATAGATTACCAAAAATAAGCTCAATATGGCACGTAATCGGTAAAACAGAAAACGAAACGCCGTCGCCCCCTTGACGACACGGAACACACCTCCGCTCAATTTGCACGTCTACCATTTCCACCATTTCGGGAGTCAATTCCTGTGCGTACATTTTGATTCCCAACACGGCGGACAGGGTAGGCGCGTTGTGTGCGTGCGTTGCGCGTTGCGTTTGGGCTCGATTTCACAAAGAAAGATTGATCTTAAATGCAAATCCATCTTAATTGCTAAGCAACGTGTGATGTCACAATACAAATCACTATGGTAATACTGACAACTCATCTTAAGATGATTCTTAAGTGCTTTGTGAAATCGAGCCCAGGGGTCAATAAAACTATTGCGATGAAGCCAATCACTGCTGCTCAAAGCATAAACAATTAATCCGTTAGTACGATTACCAATCCATTATCACGGTTTACCAATCATGAATAACGTAATACTAGTTTACCGTAAATTATGGATTAATAAACTGTTGCCTTATCTTCACTTGTTAGAATGTTAAAGTGACTTCGTATTATGTTTGTGATGAAGTTTGTTGGGCTTCTTTTGCCTTTTTTTGTGTGTGGGGGGGGGTGTCCTTTTTTATTGTACGATTTTGATCCTCTCTTTTTATATTTGGTAATTTTATTGTATATAGCATTTTTTACTTTTGTAAATTTGAATTTTCTCGGCCACTAGCTGCTTTAATTCGAATGTGTTTTTTTTAATAAACCATATATATATATATATAATTGTATAATTGGGTTTCCGTTTTTTATTTTTTTTTTATTTAATCGTTACTTTCGCATATATAATTTATTTTTATTTAATTTTGTTTTTAATTGTTGGACTTGAACAGCGAGCGTGACTGAAACGACACGTAACGAACAAAACTTGCATCAAGTTAACGCGAAAAATATAATTACAGTACGAAAGTAATTTAATACGATGGAATCAATAACAATTTATTACTTTTTTTCAATGGAATTGTCACATTTCCATTCATTACGAATATGCAATTATGCAAATTCTGCGTTAAATTGCTGGAACAGCTATACCAGCTTGGTTTTCTGCCAATAATTGCAGCATATTAATCACAATAAATTATTGCAAATGGACTACATTTTAATAGAATCCACCAAAAAACCTTTTGTGCGTTTAATCGTTTATACCAGATGCCACTAAATCATCCGCAGACACTATGTCTATAGGTTTGAGTGTTTAGCAGAAATCTACGGGAAAATATTAACGATAAGTACTTACTGCTGACAAATATTGCAGAATGCTGGAATTTAAGCGTTTTCAGTTTGAAACACAGTTTGTATTTGGCTCTGCAATTTCACATCATTTATGATGAAACGAAAACCATTGTTTCTCGGAAGCGTGACCGCCTAATACTAGTTGAGGAAATGTGTTTTACAACCATAAACAATGTCATCATTCAGCACTGTCCTCTTCTGGTTGGGTAATACTGATTATAATAATTATCAACATCAATTGTAAAAAAAAGTATATTTATTATAAAAAAAAGCCTATAAATAGTTATCATTGAGTGCTATTTGTTTGAGGAAGGTGATGCTGAACAAAATAACTTTACAATGCATATGGATATGAAATCGTTTCAAGCATGCGGCCAACACTCGTATTAGACCGTGCAAGTCTCGCGCGTATTCGAACGTTTTTTGGGACCACTTTGGTGCCACGTGAAGGTAAAACGAGTCCCAATGTTCGAATATGCGCGAGACTTCCTGTTGTCAAAAACCAGGGCCCAATTTCACAGCAGTGCTTAACGGTAAGCAAATTTTCGTGCTACCTATAGAAGAAAAATTTGCTTAAGCGCAAGCGTACCTCACAGGTTAGCAAGATAGGCAGCCATCTTGTGTGTTCACCATGGATTTGCATTGTTACGTCATAGTAATTTTCATACAGTAAGCACCGGAAGGTTAGCATGCCTTTTCGTGTGCTTACGGTTAGCAGCGCTATGAAATGGAAACTTGCACAGTAAGCACAAAATCGGCCGTTAAGCAGCTCTATGAAATTGGGCCCAGTACCCGCACTTTGCGTGATCCAACATACACCTGAATTAACAAACCTGTGAAAGTTTAAGCTCAATCGGTCATCGGAGTCAGGAGAAAATAGCGGGAAATCCCATAATCGGTACTCAAACATCAAGTTTCGGCCTCTCGCCAGCTCAAAACTAATAAATTCTTTTACTCATTTGTTTTTCAAATAGCATTGGTAGTGATGACACTTGAAAGAAAGATTCTCTTGTAAAGGAATGTGGTTTTAGAGAAAGGGATTCAAAATCATTTTAACAAAACGTTTCTCAGATTGTGTATTTCAATTAATTACGGATGAGTCTTCCTGCCTGGACATAACCGCTCCAGATTTTCGGCGATATCTCAAAAACACCACCTTTTGAAATGAATATTTCACAGATTAGTTTTACATGAACATCTGCATTTATATAGGATTAAAACAATCAACCGATTCACACAACCAAAGTTATAGGCATAATGCCTTTTACAATACAATGTGTACTGAAAGATGTTCACCGATGAGATGTATTTTGACTTCTCTACACGACATTGCGCCATAGCATCGTGTCGTCTTTTTTTAATACGATTGTGACCTTGACGCAACTAGTTTGTGCTGTGTGGACGGCCTCGTCGAAGCGTGAACTGATGGTTTAAAAAAATGTTTTAAAGCAGTGGTGTAGATCCGTGTTTGGGAAGCGGTGAGGGGGTCAAATCGCAAACCTCGTTCTTACCCGATATGCTAAGAGGTCACATCGAAAATGACCTCACTCTTGCCTAATATGAGATTTGTATACGTAATTTTCCTCATCCCATTGCATTTTCTTTTCTTTTTCTTTTTCTTTTACAACACAAGACATAAGTTATCTTTGGAGATAAATCTACCACTTTGTTCTCATTAATTGTATCGTGTCAAACACCACCCATTATTTGTTTTGGACGCTCCGTGGGGCTCTTTGAACCATGGAAGAGCTTTACGTTACTTGATTTTCTTTCTGGATAGAAAGTGGAACTGGGCAACAATAGAAGTACCCGAAAAACTGCAAGGCTAGGAGAGGGGACTGTGTGTGTGTGTGGGGGGGAGAGTGGTGGATGTACCTATTCTACGCCAGGGTTTACGCCTGTTTCCCGCTTTTAAAAATCTGGAGCTCAAAACTAGTTTTAAAACGAAAGAATACGATCCAAGTTTGAACTTTAATAGAAACTGCATGCGTGTCTTGAAGACCCGTGGTCTTTCGTAACGGAATTGTTGTGGGTCGATGCGATTTCGCGCTACGCCAAGCGTGGATTATCGGACCGAGAGCCAAGTCCGTGGAGCTGTAGAGAAGAGAATCGTGCTTGGCAAAGTTCATGGAGTGTCCGGCAGAAGGACTCGAAGTAATAAATACTGCGCAAAGCTTACATCTGAATATTCCCGGGTCAGAATGGACCCGGAACAATGTCCCTCTTCCAAAATGTCATATCAAACCGGTGGCGTTGGTTTTTGTTTTGTTTTTGGTTTTTTAAAACTAATTTCCGGGTCTGCCTGGCTCGTAAATGGTTCATACGCTCCTTCCGGGTCAATTCTGACTTCGGGTGAATTAAACTCGGACTCTGCGTGAGTTTGACTCATTTCTGGGTCATTTTGACACAGAAATGGGTCGGGCCGAACGGAAGTTAGAATCAAGGTCAATTCTCACCCGGTAGTTTCCTAGAGTGTTTCATCATTTCATGGCGCATTATTGTTAAGGATTTGGATAGTTTAACAATTCTAGACGATTATTTTTTAGCGTATTATCACCGTGAGGTACGTATGCGCTTGAGAAAAAAGAGAAAAGTAAAGACAAAACCAAGTTTGTACTTCAATCTTCTTTCAGTTTAACGTTAAACACGTTCTGACGTGATTGGTACTATTAGCGTTCCCAGCAGAAGTGTGTAACGTCCATTTTTCCGGCAACCCAATGATCATAAAAATGCCAAATTATATGACATTTTGGGAGGGAAAGATGGTTCGACTCAGCTAGTTTGTTGTTTGTTTGTTTGTTAGGGTTTTTTTTTCATGCACAATTTTGAGCCCTCCACTTTTATGCAAATGGCTTGTGGTTTTAAGCTTGAAACGCAAATCGGTTTGTATTTCCATTCCACCAACCTGGGTCCAATTTCATAGAGCTCCTTTAATCATAACATTATTTCCTGCTGAGCAGAAATGAACAGATACCAGTCATAATTGGTACATGCGACATTGTACTTTGGCTGGTAACCTTATTCTGATAAGCATAGTTTGTTTGTGCTTAGCATATATTTTGTGTTAAAGCAGCTCAATGGAATTTGGCCCTGCTTTTGTTTTCGGCTGGAGACTGAACAGCGTGGTAGATTACTTCGGCTTACTATGTCTCTGGGTGACCCTGTTTTTTTTTTTCAATGTTAATTAAGTCAACCGAAAATAACGACAGATCCAGCTCGTGGCTGGGGAAGGCACATCTGTCAAATTTTGAAGGCATGACAAAACATTCTCTTTTGAGCACAGACATCCAGCATCGAAATCCTCTATAGTCTTCAAGAAACAGTTCTGTATTGTGTAATATGTTCCGTAATCACGTTTTCGAGATACCATCGTTTTGGCTTGTTTCCTGGGAATTTCCCGGGCATGCCATCGTGTGGAGTGGCGTAGCTAGACACTTTTCTTTTCTTTTCTTTTCTTTTTTTTTTTTTGGGGGGGGGGGGGAGTAGTGGCTTAGAAATAATTTCTTGAGGCTTTGGTTGTATCAAATTCCAGTCCTTTGTGCATGTTTTAATTAGCGAATTAGGAGGTTTTTAAAAAGCAACTAAAGACATTTCTTTCCCTGTATTTGATTTAATTTAATTTAATTCTATTTTATATAATTTCATATACGAATAAATCAATAATATATAAACTTTTTAACAAATAATTTGAATTTAGAACAATATTTTTTACAACTGTTGTCTTTATACTTTTACAGTGTTCATGCAATTTTAAGTGTTTACCAAGGCTTTTTTGTGGTTGTGGGTTTTTACGTCTTCATTATGTGCTTTTACTCTATGGTATTATAACTAATTAATTATTTGTTTACTGATTGACTCGTTTACTTTATATTTTGTTGTGACTTGTGGTACAGCGCTTTGAAATTTTATGTAAAACGCTATATGAAGAATATTTGCTTATTGGTGCACCACACGCATTCCGTTGTCGTTCCGCGCCAAAACATAATGATGTACATTGTGCAAACATTTATGAAAACAACTCCATTGGACAAACAATTAGTTCAAAATTGCCCTAAATAAAGGACAGTACGCTGCCCCCAATTGCAGAAATGTTCTATTGTACATTGTATATGGGTTTTGAGGCATATCATATGAGGTATTAATGTGGATTCAGTTTGCGGTAACACCATACTTTGCTTTTAGACTTGTTTTTTTATTACTACCTGGGCCGGAGGTAGGAAATCGGCCGGGACTACTACTTTCGCTGAGTGGATCAAAGGTACTTCCCGTTCAGTGCCACGGAGTGAGTTCTGATTGGTCTCAACGTTTCGACTAGCCCGCTTTAATGGTCGTCAGGAGACTAACGAATGTTTGAGATGCTGCTCCCTCGTAGAACAAATATACACAACGAAGGACATATACATGTATTATGGTCGTACCGCAAACTGAATACACATTGTTGTATTGTACTTACGAAGCATGTTGATGCATGTACCGTTGTTCTGACATGGATTGATGGGGCAGAACACACTGTTCGGATCCTCCATCGCTGACGCTATAAGACAAAGGGGGGAAAATAAAAGTAAACTCTGAAATTTAATTAAATTAAATTGACTCTGAAAAGAGCAAGGGGTAGGTCTACAAGAACAACGGTTGACTTTGAAAAGAACAGGGGTTGACTCTCATTCGGAAATGTCTTTTATGCAAGATTCAAGAAGACACAACTTAGTCAGTGTTGTTGGCATTCCTGTTTAGTGAAAACATCTTTGAACATATTCAAGAGAGAATTGGAGTCCCGCTTGTTTCGCTAGTTTTTCTCTTCACATGTTCTGAACAAACTTTTGTGTCACTCTGTTGTGTATTTGTATGCGCCTTGATCGGTTTCCGAAGATGTGCGCATTATAAGTCCATAACGTTATTATTATTATTATTGAGAAAAAACGATTCCTAAAGCACATTTACAACATTGGTAACTGTCAAAGACAAGTATCCACATTTCATGTGAAACATGAGAAATGTAAAATAACACCAACGTGAAAATGTTAGAAATTGGTCATCAGAGTCACGAGAAAATCAATAGTAAAATCCCCTTAAATATGTCTTTATTTGTTTCAATACGTCGAAGTTTGGTCTCACGAGATCGAAACCACGTTTTGCTCATTTCTCAAAAACGTTCGCATTTCAAGCAAAACATTTCAGTGAGAGTTTTCCCACCATTACCATTTTTGTACCATTTAAGTCACATGCAAATCTGTGAACATTTTGTTTTTCTGTAAACTTATACTTATGTTATGCACACCCTAAAACAAATCCCATTTCTCAGTGGAAGTTAATCTGAGAGACTGTAAACGCGAATTTGAAAATGTCTGTCTGCCAAGGTCAATGTGTTTCTCCAAGGGATCAGATGGAAAACCTTGTGCGGACGTAAGTGCAATGAATATTTATATCGGGATCTAGCATTGAGTGAATGTCTTTTCTTCTCAGGGACACTCTTTTGAACGGCACTGCATGCTCAGTGCGTACATAGAATCACAGAGACCCGGGAGACCATGGCTAATATTTTTACCCGTGCCGACCGTGAATTACGGACGCGATAGAAGATATCGGGGCAAGTTGATTCTATTCTTCAATGGGTACGCATTTTACTCAGTGTCAAGATTGAAAAAACAAGCGTTGACGCTAAAAAGAACAGGGATTAAATGACACTGAAATAAACAAGGTTTGGCTCTGAAAAAACAAGGGTTGACATTGAACCCTTTGTAAAGACCAGTTTCCTACTTAGTTTTTCCAGAGCAATATTTCCTCCAAAAGGTTTCACTTTAAAACGGGGCCAAGGTAACGGGGAACATTCCTACAGAAAAAGACTAAATCACAGTTCGTGCTGAAAATCATGTCATGCAAATAACACATTTGAAAATGGGACATGCTCCTATCAAGTCACACAAGTTAATCTGAGAGACTGTAAACGCGAATTTGAAAATGTCTGTCTGCCAAGGTCAATGTGTTTCTCCAAGGGATCAGATGGAAAACCTTGTGCGGACGTAAGTGCAATGAATATTTATATCGGGATCTAGCATTGAGTGAATGTCTTTTCTTCTCAGGGACACTCTTTTGAACGGCACTGCATGCTCAGTGCGTACATAGAATCACAGAGACCCGGGAGACCATGGCTAATATTTTTACCCGTGCCGACCGTGAATTACGGACGCGATAGAAGATATCGGGGCAAGTTGATTCTATTCTTCAATGGGTACGCATTTTACTCAGTGTCAAGATTGAAAAAACAAGCGTTGACGCTAAAAAGAACAGGGATTAAATGACACTGAAATAAACAAGGTTTGGCTCTGAAAAAACAAGGGTTGACATTGAACCCTTTGTAAAGACCAGTTTCCTACTTAGTTTTTCCAGAGCAATATTTCCTCCAAAAGGTTTCACTTTAAAACGGGGCCAAGGTAACGGGGAACATTCCTACAGAAAAAGACTAAATCACAGTTCGTGCTGAAAATCATGTCATGCAAATAACACATTTGAAAATGGGACATGCTCCTATCAAGTCACACACGGGGTCGCACAGCGCCATCCATTACGGTTATACCATCAATAAATGGTCGGTCATACGGATGCTGAAAAAATAAAGGTACCGACGACGTCTGCCCGCAACCGTGCTCACGAAAAGTATCGAATTGAGTGAGGGAAAGTGCCGTTTGATAAAAGGAGAAGCTGGACAGGTTTATTATTCGATCGAACGAGTTTCTAATGAGTCCGAATTCTCTGAAGTATAGCGAGACGAGATTGCTGCGGACGGGAGGAAAAACAAACGCGGCATGCAAACAAAGGAGACTTGGTGGCACGTGTTTTGTCCAAAAGCAAACTAGTGCTAAGGCAAGTTTATAGTCGGTCGCACGATGATGATTTTTGAACGCTTTCGATCGCCATTTTTAGTTTTGCGTTGCGCGACAATCGCGCATTCGACTGTAATCCGGCTGTATACACTTTAAAGAGCTGGTACTCTCACAAGTTAAACGGGTAGCATGGGCACAGACTTTAAACATGTGCACAGAACGCATCTATTATTACTATAACTCATACATATTCATGATCGAGAGCCAAATTCTCCTTGGTCCATTCACCATCACGCGCCACAATTTTTTATTTTTTATTTTTTTTTACTGTTTAACCAAACGAACGTGCCAGTATTTATGCACAGGTAAAGTACGCATGCGTAGTAGACTGTGCCTTGTACAACAGTCACGCACAGGATAAAATGTAGCGTATTCGACTATCGCGTGTGCGATAATCTACTAAGTGTGCACCCCACTAAATAGGGAGTAAGTAGAGCGTCGGCCTCATTATTTTTTTGTAGGCACTCAAAATATTCTTTTCTAGACAGATCTGAGAGCCCACAAGAAAAGGGGAACAGTCTAAAAATTGTGCCGAGTTGTGACCTGGGCGTTATTGACTTCCAACTAGAGGTATTTTGGATGACATAGGCCCTGAAATAAATGGTCCTATTTGCTGAGAGAGGTGTAGGGACATTTTACAAGATTGATGCTTGGACGTTTGGAAAATTACACCTGTGTAAGGGTGTTTTTATTTGGAGTGAGAATAACTCGACGGGCCCTGGGACTCCCCATATTAAATTGAGCGGAGGATTACCGTTTTTAAGAGTCAATGAATAATTTCCTCTCGACTGTAAAAAGCTGTAAGACTTCTAAGTATTTTTCGTGTATTTTTGAATATTTAGCATTTTGCACTTTATGTCATAGGAGTTTATTTAGTGGGTTGCACCCCTACAAGCATGCGCTTTACGAAGCGCTCGTGGAATTGTCGCGCAAGGTGTAAAATGTTTCACAAGTCGTCAATCTTGGCGTCAGTATTTACGACTTAGGGCAAACGTCTTGAATTTTGCAATGAGTATTGACGTCAAAATTTATGTTCGATGTCCCTTCAGGGACACCATACATGACCCATGAGACTTAACTATTATAGGTGGGGCATTCAGATGAAAATTCTCGGCGACACACTGTTTTTAATTGTATTTTTGCATCAAATATGCGTACGGATTCGCTTTCAGCTCGGACCAGTACGGCAATCTAAACTTGGCCTATACGAATCGACAATGTAAATATTTGTCGAAATTGGCCATGCTGGCATTAATTTCTCGAAACCAGCTGGCCTTATTTATTCTGTCGCCCGCTCACGCGAAACAGAAGTCATTTCTATTAAATTAATCTACTTCAATTCAAAGAAGAGTGGAGGGCCCGTTTCATTGCATGCTGCTCAGCACACAAGCTCAAAATAGCCACACACACACAAAATTGACATGCATCTCGGTGGGATTCGAACCTTCACCACGTTGAGTAGGAGTAGGGGTTTGTTTTTACCGCTGCTGTGCCTCACACTCTACAAACTTCTGGTCAGAATTGACCCAAATCCGGGTCATGTGGGGCTTGACCGACCTTTGACCGGGAATCGGTGTCAAAATGACCCATTCATGGATCAAACCGACGCAGAACCCAAGAGTGAAAAAATCCCATTTTAACCAACCTCGTTCCCAGTGGTGTACGATCTCGACGCGCCGTTTTGTTTTCTTTCCCAGAATGCCTTGCTCGATTGTAATCCCTGGAAGTGTGACTTTCAAATATCCAAATATATTGGGGTTTAGCGACGAGAGGTATCTACGAGAGGTATCGTTATACGGCGCGCTGCCCATGGTAGCGATGCTGCATTTTAACCACATTCCTGGTGAGCCTGACCCGGAAATAGGCCAAGCCCCAGGGAACCATAATCCGGGTCAACTGTGACTCAACAGATTTAGAGTTTGTACCTGTAAAAGTTTTTCAAAATTGTACCGGTGACCTATATCCTTTATGGCCTGGTTGAACAATCTATAAACAGCAATCTTGATATAACTCCAAAGTAGACGCAATTCCCCCCACCCCCATCTAGAACTGTGGGTCGTTTTTCAAACAAAACTGTTTGACAATAAACGTGTCGTATAAAAAACAATCCTATTAAAATTTACCACCGATACACGCATGTTTTGCGTAATATAATAGCTGGGGGCCAAATGACTCAATTGACCTATTTCCTTCATGTGTACCATACTGTATTGCCATTTTTTTCTCTCCGCGGCGGCCATTAAGAACGGAATATCCAGCTTCCGTTAATTGCGTTGGGCTTTAAAGGTATAAGGTACGGTAAAAAAAAAACACCCACAGACGAGTTAGCAGCTCTGTTCTAATTTGTATGGTCAGTTATTTTTTAGATATTAATTGAAACGACAACGTGCCTATAGAACACGGTAGTTTAATCTTTCAAAGGTTTGTTCCGCTTCAGCCAAAAAGTCGCCACTAACTGCAAGCGTCTCAAAACCAAACAGCGCTTCCATTGTGCGTTTCGTTATATAAACAGCAAATATTACGCCTTATTTAATTCATGGGCTACACTGTGAAATTTGCAGTGAAAACTTTTCGTCGCATTAAAGCAGAAGTAGTGGTCTTATTAATATTAGTCTGTGGTTTTCTGCTTTCTGTGCAGCGACGTAAAGGCGTGTATTTTACCGATCAAAAAAAAAAGTTGTGTGTGTGTTAAACACAATCCGAATCAGCTGCAGAGACTAACTGTCAAACAGCTGAACTGAGGTCATCCGAGAACACCGAGTTGTCCCAACGCCCGCAGCGGTACCATACCCGTTAATCTGGAGGGGCGGGCAAGAGTGGTTATAAGCTTTAAGGGGGGGGGGCAAACATGATCTTTTTAAGGAAATTTTGTACTGCTGAAAAAACACTCACTTTACCACAATGACGGACTTTCACTAGCGTTTATTCTTAAGCTGGGGTACCGCGAACATTGCACAAAATTGAGATGGGAATTGGGGGGGGGGAACTTGTAGGTGGAACTTGTAGAGGGAACTTGTAGGGGGAACTTGTAGGGGGAAACAGGTTACTAAAAGGCCCCCCCCCCCTCTCGTTTTGCCACCGCTGCCCTATGCAAGTCGTGTGAAGACGCATGAGCAGGTTTACACGAGAGACTTTAGTGTCTAAGTTGACATGAGCAGAAGTGGCATAGCGATAGATAATTTCTTTGGGGGATTTTGGTGTATCGAGCCATTTATTTGTGTGTGTTGGTTTATTTTGGGGTTTTTTCTGGGGGGGTTGTTGTTGTTGTTTTGGCTTTGGGTTTTTTCAATCTCATATTGGGTTGGGAGGGGGCAAGAGGGGGAAGGGCAAGGGCTCTGTGCGGGGTTCCGGGCTTCAGAATTTTAAGCTTCCGTGGTCAGTTTCTTGTTATGCAGTTATAAGGGCCTTTTCGAAACCATAATTCCGGGTTCCGGCTCCGTTGCTATAGGCTTTGTCAGTACATATACTTTTGAAAAAGGGCGCTTACTGTACGGGCATTCAAACAGGCTGATGGAGCCTAAGCGACTATTAAGAGAGCTGAAACCGAACCCGCGGTTTCAAAAAGGCTATAACAATATTTGTAAAACCAGGTACAACTTGCATGAAGAAGAAGGAAACACTCAAAACAATAAACAAATAAATAAATAAAAGTGCTTGACAGAAAGAAGGCTACCAGACACAACATAAAATGCCGTTTAAAAATACCGTTCTGAACTGGTTTCCTATCAATTACTGCTTATAAATTACACTTTGCTTGCAATATATTCTGACTATAGCTGTTAAATAAAGCAGGACCCTTCAAGAACACATAAGGAAATATGGCATTTGGCAGGGGAGTGGGTAATGAAGCATTCACTGATTGAAAGTCATGGGCACATTGTGTGAATTACACGGCACAACAAGCCTGGCTGACTCCGCTCTGCAACGCCATTGACAGCCCATTGCATCCACGTTCACAATTCGGGTCAACTAACACAAACTTACTTCCATCGTCGTTTACCAGAGTTTTTTCTTTTCCAAGGCTGGAAATGCTTTTAAAAATACACCGCTGGTTTAGGAAAGAGCGGTCACTACGGTACATTGACTGAATAAAAATAATAATTACAAACAATTATTCCTTTGGGCAATTAATAAAGAACAATTAAATCTTTAATGACGTGCCGTGAACCTGATATAACCGTCCCCGCGCACGTCCCCACCGTCAGATTCGATTACTTTATTTGTCTTCCCCACGTGGTAGTGTTTCAAGTGACCATCAGCAAAGAGGAGTGTAGAGGGTTTTTGGTGACCAGACACAAATTTCAAATTATTATTTTTATTTTGGCCGTTCGTTTGAGCCGTAGAATTAATGAACGCATTCGAGTGAGTAGGAAGGTGCTTTGTTATTTTAAGCGCTACGAGCAGAGGCTACTAAATGGAGTCTACAGGTATATCAGTTTCATACTGTGAACGGTTGATTATACACGTAGTTTGTTCCGGTAATCGATGGCAGGGGGTCAGTCTTTATAAATTTACGAGGTTGAAATTAACCTTGCATGCTGCCGTCGCTCACTTATTGGGTTTCCTGTTTAAATTGAACAGCCGGTACTCCGCCAATTTTTTCTTTTCAAAAATCTAAAAAATTCAAAGCTCCCCAAATACACCTGGCCAGGTATGCATCCCAATTGCCATGTTACCATTGGGTGTACCATTGGGTGTTTTGGGGTTTTTTTCACGCACAAAAATAAATATATTCGTCAATGACAATCTCTCCAGGGATCCTCATGGGAATTGTACAGCAGTTGCTTGACCTTTGGGTTAATAGCCACTACTGGGTGAAATGAATCATGTGGTTTTCCAAATGGCTTCTTCTGTATACTTGTGCAATGGCTTAAAGCAGTGCCAAGGTTGTTTATTTGGATGGATTTAGGCGGTGTTGCAATAAAAAGTCGGACTGTGGAGCTCCATGCATTACGCGCTAATATAACATTGACTGTTGGAAACTGTCATGTAGTGTAATGGTGTAAATGGTCAAGTAAAGTTGTATAAAGTCTACAAAGAGACAAATGTGGGGGTTATCTTAAACTATTCAGAATGGTCCGAATGTACTGGTTTTGGGCCATTTGAAAGTGATTGTGTTCTTTTATAAAAATGTATAACACGCTAATATCAAAACGGACACTCAATAAGTGATTGACACTGACCAAGATACAGCTGGTCCAAGACCAACACCAAGACCAAGACAAGGCCAAGCAGGTCCAAGACAAAATAGCAACAGATCAACAAGATCATTACCGAGACCAGAAGGAGCAAGACCAGTAGGATCAAGCCCAAGACTAGCAGGTCCGAGAAAAATAACAAGATTAACAAGTAAGACCAAGAATCACACCGGAACCAGCAGGACCAAGACCAAGACCATGACCAAGACCAAGATCAATAACAAGACCATGGCCAAGACCAAGACCAGCAGGTCCAAGAAAAATTACAAGATTAACAAGTAAGACCAAGAATCAGACCGGAACCAGCAGGACCAAGACCAAGACCATGACCAACACCAAGACCAAGACCAGCAGGTCCAAGACAAAGACAAGATCCAAGAACTAGACCGAACCCAGCATAAAAAGGTCTTTCCATCGGTCTCGATCGGTCTGAACCCTTGAGATTTCTTTACCAGGTCTTTGTTCGCTGAACGGATTATCCTTTGCTTTTAAACATTTTGTTTTGTCAGAGGTTTGGACGAACGGCTCTCTGAGTTTGAGTTAATTCACTGTAAACCATTCCTTCCCGGTCCAATGTCGTACTATTGCATTTTTTAAATTATTTTTTGTTATAGTAAATTTAGTAATTGGATCATGTTTTACTACATGCCGAAAACCCCTTCCTGTTTCTATTGTGAATGCTCCCAATGTTCCAATTGTGTTATCCGGTTATAACTTCCATGCTTGCAGCAGTCTGCTACTTTATACGCTAACCGTGTCTCCGGGGGTGGCTGAATAAAATTTGCCTGATGAGTTGGTCGTATATCGATAGAGGAAGGACGTAGAGGGAGTTCGAATCGCCCGCCAAAATGCACCCTCGGGATTACTGTACATTACCAAGCAGCTTTCGTCCTTCTGTGTTTTGTTTTTTTGGCTGTATGTAACGGAAGAATGCTTTCCAATGTGGAATTACCAAGGCAACCACGGGGAATTATTCATTGGAGAAGTGCTGCAATAGATGCTCATAATCATAATTGGTTTTAGCGGAATAACACCCGATTCGACGAACCACTTAAAGGCAGGGTATACTTTTGGTAATTATCAAAGACCAGTATATCCTCACTTGGTGTATCCCAACATATGCATAAACTAACAAAACTGTGAAAATGTTGGCTCTATTGGTTATCGCAGTTGCAACAAAACAAGGAAAGAAAAAAACAACACCCTGGCTGCATACAATTGTGTGCTTTCAGATACCTGAGAAAGGCTTCATGCCTGAAGCGTTTCTAGGATTCAAATTTTGGGATGAGAAATTACCTCTTTCCCTTAAGCTATATTATCTCAAAGGGGATCTTTCCTAACCATCGTTTTATAATATTTGTGTGTTTTATAACAGCTCTCCAGTGCTCTTTACCAAGTAAGTCTTTTACGGTCATTGACTTGTGGAGTACTTACCAAAAAGTACACCCTGCCTTTAAGAGACCATGTAACGTGTGTACAAAAGTGACCTTGTACATTCCAGAGCGCTTCCTGGCAGGTAAGATACTATACTAGTCATACGGGAAACTTTACATTTTATATCATAGCTTCTATATAAATTCAAGAGTTACAAAAATATCGGCTGAACGAGGATTGAGATAAGCCTCCTATCGCCATATCAAAAGTTGATAACAATCATCAGACAATGACATCTCCATAACATATTTTATCAAATTTAATGTTTTCTATTTTCGATTGGGCTGTGTATACAAATCGTGCCTGCATGAAGTCCAGCCTCTTTTGCTATTTTGTAATCATGAGTGATGTCACGGCCAGCGTGGTCGATCAGTCAAGCTTTCAAGTAAAAGCACATTGGTTATAAAACACTACTAATGACACCGTTCTGAACTACCCGCTCTATAGCCGCCTCGCTCAAGAGTGGATGCTCTACTGTGATGACATATTGATAGGTGTTTTTTTTTTTACAGTTTTAGTTGAAAGGCATGATACGAGATAATTTATGATCGGAAGAATTCATTTTTTGTTAATCCGAAACATTACTTTTTATAAATGTGGTGATACCAAAACGAAAAAAAAAACAAGAGGAAAAGAAAAAACCATCTGAATAACTACATGGGCCTAAAGTGTGAGAACATCGGTTACCTTTCCAGTTCTTACTCGATGCGTAAATCAATCAACAAATCACATAAAAACACACTTTGTTGTTGACAAATAATAATAATAATAAAAGATCTTATATAGCGTAGAATCCGCCTAAAAGGGCGCCCAAGGCGTTTCACACGAACAATAAAAGTAAGAAATAAAAATGCACAATGTAGACCCACTGCTAGAATCACAGTTTGTTTGACCATTTTGCAGAAAAATTGGAGCTCTGTCGGAAACAACTGTCGGTAATAAAGGCAGTTAATGCACTTGAGGCTATGTCCGAATTAATGGCATTTGTAGTGGCTATAATAGTATGGCCAGAACTCCAAAACACTAAGAGCTCAATTTCAACTTTGCTATTAAAATAGAGTCAAATCTTGGTTAGCATTAGCAAAAAAGTTAACAGCCAAACTACGTTGTGATGTACGTTGATTGTGACCGACGCCCCAGTAATTTTGGCTATAGACCAAACAGGTTTACTAAAGCAAGCTCTCTCACTCAAGAAATTGTAAACAAGCCCCCCTTGGACGTTGCTTTCATATTGATGGACCTTAAACTTTCCACAAATTCTCCCCTCGCAAGTCCAGCCCTCAAACTTTCAGCTGAAGAACTGAAGTTATTTCTGTCACCTTCGATTCACGAGACGGGTGGATACCTAATGTTTTTCCTGCCTGTGCCCCCGGGCCCTAGATGCGGGCTCCAGATCCCGGCCAATTTTGACCTTGTTCTTAATATTCTGGGGTGTGATATTTTGAGAAGTGATGCAGGATTGTTAGTACTCGGTTTTTCTGATGGATCGGCGACAATCTGAAGGTGAAGCATTTCTGAAAGCCTTGTCGCGGAGCCAAAAACGTTGCTATTACAGGGACTAATCAAATAACAACATAATGCAAGGTAAAGACCATAGCTTATGGCACCTACTGTGACGTCACAGCGGATACTACTCAAGAACAGGCTGCATGGAGAACCTAAACTGTTCTCAAGAAACTAAGGCGTGGTGGACGGAAGGGTGAGACTTTAATTTCATTTTTCCCCCTTCTGTTCTTGATTTCCTGCTCGATGATTTGATTGAATTATTGCAATTATTGCTTTAGACAACATGGGGGACATGGGCAGGAGAAATGGAAGGTCGGCACGGTTCCAGTTCAAGCTTTAATCTAATTTTGCGCGGGACATTTTCACTTCGTCGCCAAGTGGCAGGTGGGGTCATACTACCTACTGTTTTGTTTTAATCAACGTTTGTCTTCGTAACAAAAACTGGAGTGACTTGTCGGTCAACCTCGTTCTGCTTGCCACATCCAGTTTTTAATGCCACTGATATATTTACATTTCGTCAAATGTAAACTCATCACAATCTTTTTCTCCCCAAACTAAAAAAAACTTTACTTACTGGGAAAAGTTTTGACGGCAGATCATATTACATTGTTAATACACTGTATGTAATATGTTTTCAAATAACTATGAGGAATTTAAGGCGAGGAAAAATTGTCCATAATAAAAAATGAAGTTATTTTGGTTCCGCAAGAACGACATTATAACATCCTTGCGAATAGTATAACAGATTCCTGCATTAAACATGACAGAAATATTAGATATTGATGAAATAGTGAAATAATAATATGAAATTTAAATAGCTCCTCAAACAATCACATCAACCAAGTGAAAATGTTATTATTTGGGTAATCAAGTCTATATTGTAAGAGGTTTTCCCTGTCATTTGCGGCCCAAAAGGGTCTATTTCAATAATAGGCATTCTTCGGTTGAAACCGTCATTCAATCTCTCTCGAGGTGTCCGAATTTATATAGCATTATATTCGATTAAACTTACACGGTGTTCTTTTCAGCCGTGCAAAATCGGCATCCAATTTAGTACAGCAGGCGCAACTGGAGATTTCTGGGAAAAAAGCTCCCGCGAATTTGTATGCTGCTGTTTTGTTTTGTTTTGGGTGGTTTTTGTGGGGGGGGGGATTGCTTTTGTATATTGTTATGTGGGGGGGGGGTCTCCTTCTTCGTCATTTTTTTTTTTTTTTTTTTTGAGGGGGAGGGCATTGCTTTTGTATATTGTTATCTTTTACGTCTGTTTGCGGTTGCACGTTGATTGTATTATTGATCCAACACATGGAAAGCAGCTGTAGGTGATTGAGTTTATTAATTTATTTATTTATTTACCTATTCATTTATTTATTTATAATTCATTATATGTTTAGTAGTTTTGTTAATTTGCTTTTAACCATGGGTGTTGTATAATGCTGTTTTCAATAAATTATCTTTTCAATTTATCCGTTGTTACGGAATGTTTCAACAACAAAAATTACCGGGTGAATGTCATATATGAAAGGCATAGTTATTCTTGGAATAAATATCGCCACCTTGTGAAGGACAAAAACAACCGAGGGACTGCTATGCTCTCCCCCCCCCCCACACTCAACACAGATGACATTGGGAATGAGGAAGTATCTTATGAATAAGAATAGAATGATGCGGATAGGTTCGAGGGCTGATTGTCGTAAATTCCAACAAACCCTTGGCATTGAATACAAATAAATAATACAAAATGTTGTCATGTAAAAATAGAACTTTTTTACAAGTTGGAGCCTAATACAAGATGGGGAGAATTTTCATTTTAAACTGTAAAGAATAACCAAATAAGAAAGCCTCCAAAACGTCCTGCTGCGGGGTTTTTGTTTTCTTTCTTTCTTTTTTTCTTAAGATAATATTTTCTGTGTAAGTCTTCCTCTAGGCCTATTAAAAGCAAAGTACACTTTTGGTTTTTAGAACGTGGTAGCGTTTTGGGGATGTCGCAGAAAATCCGGAGCGGTTATGTCCACGCAGGAAGATTACTGACAGTAACGTTTCTCAGATTCAAATTTTGGGGGATAAAAACTGATATCTTTTTCCATAACCACATTACTTCGAAGTGAAAAGATTCTCAAAATGCTTTATACGATCAAAAGCTGCTGTACTTCTTACCAAGTATTAGTTTTTATTGCCGATAATTATAAGAGTGATTACCAAACTTATATAGGCCTATTCCCTTTTAAAGCAACCACTGGTTTCTGCTAACAGCTTTCTTTGGAAAGTCTGAGGTATTTCTCTTCAGGCAATATGTGGACAAACTCAAAGAAACATAGAACAATAACCGTGTCTGAAACATAAAATGTTTTCAAAATTCATTAGCAAAGAAGAATATGAATTATGAAGAACGTGTAATTTTGTATGGGATCGGGCTGTTTTTGTATCTTGTTTCATTGTGATTTTGGTCGTTTTCAAGTAAACGGAGGTGGCAATTCACATTGTAATTTACATTTGCATGACCCGTTTTCGCTTGAGGAAACTTTTTAAAGTTTTGTTTAAAGATGATGCTGTTTTCAAAACGAACAATATTTTTAAAAGCTCCCCTATGCTATGGGCAATCCATGGGCAATGCGCGGATCTGGCAGGGAACTTGATAACAAATAATGCGATCTCGGAGTGAGCGATGACGATTAACAATCCTGTTTGTTTTTCCGCCCAGCAAAATGCATGTCAAGATTTTCTTACAAAGAAAGTACAAAAGCAAAGCAAACAGAAGCACAAGAGAGAGAGAAAAAAACACACGCTCAAAGACCATCAAAATGACCATAATATAGGTTAACTAAAAGCAAACATTAACAAACAATATAAAATATCCTATAAACGGAAACTTGTTTTGAATAATATTTTAACAAATCAGATAACAAGCAAATGAAACGGTCTTCGTGGCGTTGTTCTAACCATGAAGACCGATCTGAAGTTGAACCGCTCGTTAAAAGACTACAGGGAGCGAGTGTGTGTGAAACGATAATGACAGAGACGTTCGCTGGATATTTTTTTGACCGTGAAAACTGACCGCAGAGGTGTGAGGTAGGCCTACTTCTTCGGTTCGTTTAACAGCCTGCCGCGGCACAGCAGCCGACAAAAAGTGATCGACTCGAGTTTGACTAAAAAATATAATATAAAATTAATATCGATCCATCTTTGGAATAATAATGATTGTCCAGCCGTTTGCTATCCCCCCTGGAATGTTATCAGCCAGTGTGCTTAAGTTTCAACAAATTTGGTGTTACGTTTTGGTGAAGCAAAAAATAAAATAAAAAAGTGTAAGAGCAAAGCAAATTTTATTGAAAGAACAAAACAACAAAACACAAACGGTACACACACACACACGCACACAACCATGTAAACACCTCCAATCAGGGACCTCCTATTGTCCCTCTTTTGTTTGGACCTTAATTTTTTGGCAACAGCTCCCATTGGTTTTTTACACAATTTCCAACTGGGGACCTTTACCCAACCGGGGACCCTATTGTCCTCTTTTGTTATAGGTCCCCGGTTTGAATGTGAAAACAAACTCACACACACAAAACAAACCGCATCACAAAAACAACCATCAGGAAACAACAAGTAAGCATTGACGGGGGAATAAATGCACGGAATTTTGTTTATGAATTTAAACAAATCAGATCACAAGAACAGTTACACGAGACTGTTTGATCTGAAGTTGAACGGCTCGCTGTGAGACCGGAGGGAGAAAGAGAGATAGGTAGCGAGAGAAGAAGTGCATACAATAAATAAATAAATAAGTATAAACAAAGAAAAATGAAAGGCAGTTTATAGTTCTCATGAATTTTGTGAGCGTTCTTCTAATGCCTCCGATTTTATTTCAGTTTGCATGCTAAACAACATTACGCAAAAGTTACTTTTGGTGTCTTCAGAAGCTAGTTGCCCCAAATTAGACAAACAGAAGTATTTCTCCGAGTGGTCCATAACTGGCGTGAACTTTAAAAACAAGAAATGTCTTAGATTGAAACTAAATCTTTGGCAAAAACTACTTTCCATGAAATGAAAATATAAAAAAGTTGTTTTCGATTATGTAAACTGAAGTTAACTTTAGGTTGTCGTCGCATTGCATTCCAAAACGAATTAATTATTCCGTGAAGAAAACGATCGAAATTTTCGACTGAAATAATGAAACCTCCCTCTAAAAAAATGATATCTCCGTCTTGAGCAAAGATATTCGTCTAAAACAACTAAACATCCGGCCTAAACACTGAAATGCCCGTCTAAAGCGATGAAATCTCGGAATAAAACATTGATATTTCCGTCTAAATGATATCTCCGTCTGAAACATCATTTCTCCGCCTACAGCAATGGTATATCCATTTGTTAACTCGATAAAGTATACAAAAATAGAGTTACCTTGGTCTAAAACAAAGATATTCGGTTTAAAACAATGAAATCTCCGTCCCAAGAAGTGACATCTTCCTTTAAAACATTGAAATTTCCGTCTAAACTGATAACACCTGTCTAAAGCAATCACAATATTGACAATACTGAATTCTCCGTCTGAAACAATAATTATCTCCATCATAAAATATCGATATTTTGGTCTAAAACAGAGGTATTCGACAATGAATTTCCGTCTAAATTAATGAATTCTCTTCCAAAACAATGAAATCTTCGTCTTGAACAATTAAAATGTCCGTCTAAAACAATCCAATCTCCGTCTGTCTATAACTTTAAACGTTTCGTCCAAATATAATGTTTTCGTGTAAAGCAATGAAATATCCTTCTAAAACATTGATATTTCCGTATAACAATCATATTTCCGTTTCGGCATTTATATCTCTTTCTAAAGCAAGTCTCAAACAATCATTATGATAATGTTCGTCTATATACGTGATATGTTTGGTAATAAGATTGTCTAAAGCAATACAATATCCGCCCGAAGCAATGAAATACTCGTCTAAACAAATGAAATAGTCGTCTAACAAAGCAGTGAAATATTCATCTATAGCAGTGAAATGTTCGTCTAAAGCAATGAAACCACCGTGCAAATCAGTGAAATATTCGTCTAAAGCAATGAAATCTGACTCCGTCTAAAGCAATGAATTCTCCGTCTGAAGCCGTTTCGTCTAAAACAATGATACTTCCGTCTAAAACAATTATAATGTCCGCGACTGAAGTTAATAAAATCTTCAAGACAAATTTAACGGTGCGCAAAGGTATTACTCGCCATTCGAGGAGAAACAATTTGTCCGAAAACAAAATACAAAACTCCAACACACGCTTTTCTAAACTGTAAACTCATAGAAGCTCCTATAGGCCCTATCTCTTCAAAGAAAAACAGTTTGACAAAAACCATTACAAAAATTGCTTCCCACAAAAAAAAAAAAAAAATCAAAAACTGTTGTTGACTCCAATTATGTATAAAACATGTCATGAAAAAAATTACAACGTAGTTCCAGTAGACAGAAATTCAAGATAATCTTATAACTCACCGATCCGTACCAGGGCATGAACCCCTCCAATAAGCAACACAAGCCCGAACCACATCCTTAGTTTTCCCGTAGTTGAGAATTGAAATGCAATCGTAACGCAGGTGGTCTGCAAAGCGGCTAGCTCGGCACTGACTGCCCCACGATTGACGTGCAGTAACGGCGAGCTTGAGTTCCGAGGTTCGCCACGGCTACTGACTTACTTTAATGCGTTGATTGCGGCGACTGAGAAAAGACCAATCACTATCGTGGCATGAAAGAAACAGCCAAAGAAAAGACAAAGTGCGACGTCATTATTATAACAGACAGACAACGAGGACAAACCAATCGTAGAAAAGACCAACTGCGAACGATACTAGTAAAACCAAGGTCAAGGTAAAGACCAACCGCGCACCGGAATAACCAAACACTGAAAAAGACCACCCTCGAACCGGTTTTAATCAGCAATCAAAGAAAAGACCATCTGCGAACCGGAGCTTTTAACTTCCGTAAAAGGGCAAACGAAGAACCGAATAAAGCAGAAAAAAGACCAGCTGCGAACGTGGGTGGTTAACCAAAGACAGAGCTAATGGTGAACCGAAGAAAAGACCAACTTCTAATTTGATGGAAAAGACCAAAGCCAATAATGACCAATTGCGAACCAGCGCGCTCAACCAATAAAAAAAGACTGACTGCGCACCAAAGTGAATAAAAAAAAACTCAAACAAACAAACGAATACAAAGCGCGTAACGAATTATAATGCGCACAGGTAAAAATGAGCGTCATAACTAGCAAGCTGTTTTACATCATCATGAATAAATATCTACGAACAAAAAATGATCCACACATCGCCAGATGCAGTCCTTTGTATCCGAAATACGTGGCAAGAGTAAACGTGCTCCATGGGACTGCGTCTCCTCGCCGATAATGTTTTCCTTAAGGACACCGATAAACTGCTCGCGTTTTGAATCATTAGACACGATTCAATTGTAGAGAGAGAGTGACTTGGATGTGGCACGGTGCATTAGGGACTTGGGGGGTTGGACCAAACCAAGGTTTCCTGTGACGGCAGCATGATTATTCTGAATTTAATGTATTATTATTAAGTGTTGATTTTGTCTATGAATCTTATAATACTGTTATTCACTATCAGTCTTACGCGGGTTTTAGTTGTTCTGTTTGTGTCATCCAGTGCAGCAGTTTACAATTGAACTCAGTTGTTCAATATCAGTCCGCTAAATAGCGCCACCAGACGGCTACCTGAGAAAGGGGGCGATTATAGGGTTTGCATAAAAAAAATTCCTGTACAATACTATGGACCAAAAATTGCATTTCTAAAAAAAAAAATAGTCAGCACAGATATTAATACTGGTAACCACAAATTCTACTTTCATAATAAATGTTTGATGGGGGGGAGGGTGTCTGTAAGCGTCCCACGGCTTAATGTCACACTAAAAAATACCACAGCAATTGGTGAAGTGTTTTAGTTTGATGTACGCAAACCTCTTGTCCGTTCGAACTGGGATTCAAAACTTCATCTGAGACCGAAGGAGTTTATCAAGCTAGGGCCCCCAGACTGTGACCGCAACAATTAAATACAAATCAAATTAACCGAAGAGTGGTGTATATACACAATGTACCATCGTTGTAGTATTCGTACTTGGTACTTGGGTACTATAAAGCGAGTACCGTTTTGTCGGTACATACTGTACTAGGCTAGCAAAGTATATACTCGCACTCGAGGTGCATACTCGATACTTGGCTGAAAGATAATCTCTACTCAAAGTCATGTATTCGATAATAGACAACAACAACAACAATTAACAACAATAATTTTGCTTATACCTTATTTTGCAGTACTTTTTAAAATAAAATATATACTCGTACTCGTACTCATACTCTGAGTTAAAGTACTTAGTACTCGCACCCGAAAACAACTCGGCCACTTCAGTACTCGCTTGATACTCGACTTAAAAATCCCTGCCTACAACGCTGCATTCTACCCAAAACTACCGTCTTTATAGACCTTTTAAAAGTACACATTCTCCCGCCATCAGAGACTGCACTCTCGTTTCTTGACATAAACACGAACTGCACAGGCGATTCCGGTTCGATGAGATCATGACACAGATCGTGATTGGAAAGTACAGTTCCATGTTGTAAAGGAATTGGTTGTGACAGTCAACAAAAGGATTTACCTTTCTTAAGAAAAACAAAACTACCGAGATTGAAGTTTATTATTCCATTCAACAAAATAGGATGCACTTGATCAGCTTCATGTCTGTTTTAAAAGATGACATTTAGGTACAACACAAGTTCAACCCTCTGGGGAGATAGTGGGCGGACTGGGCACAGTTTCTAACCCCATCTAGGATGTAGCACGAGACCTGGTTGTGTGGGTGTTTTAGTTTAATACACGTGACATTTGTGGGTCTCTTACGCACGCGAACGAAAGAGTGGTAATGGCAGTACACTAAAAGAAAAGACAAACATAAAATTTTACATGCCTTCTGTGAGTGCTGTCTACACACATGGAGTTCAAAAGTATTTCAAATTGTCAAAATATGACAAGGAATTAAGAACATATGCAAAGATATAAAAGCAAAGGTGCGAGAGTTAGAACATTTATGACACATATTTATTAAATGTATCACAATTGTAGGCTGTAACTAGCCGGCTATGGGGGATTTTGTAATACTACAAGCTATTGCCCTAGAGGATTACGTAACTTTCCATAATTGTCCATAATTTTCCCCAAATAACTGTTTCTTTTGAACTCGGACCACAATTTCAAGAAATTGCACTCTTCCGAAAATACATTATCGACAGTCGTCATAACAAAAACTGCATTTTACTCATTTATTTACTAATTGTTTGCTTGCTTTTCGTTTGGGGTTGGGATAGGATTGACATTGTAGCCTTGATGTTTGTCAAATGATAATTAACGTCATCCAAAATTTAACAGACAAAAACACCTTTTGGAGAAGAGCCATGACCCAGACCGATAACAGAGCATCGCGGCGTGTAAAGAGCACTGGACTCAAGCTCTGGTGTTTCTGATCAGCAGAGTGTGGGTTCGACTCCCGGTTGTTGCACTTGTGTCATTGAAGGAACCAAGATATTTTACCATAACTGCTTTGTCCTTCTGGTGGGACATTAGGCCGTAGGTCCCGTGTACTAGGGTTGGGTAGTGCACGTGTTTCTGGCTGTAGTAAGCACCCCTGTTAACAGGTTTCCTAATCAGGCTTGAAACTACATGAGGCACTTCTGAGGCATCTTCGGTTTCAGTTAGCAGAAACATGTAACAACAAACATAATTGGAAACATTTGAGAGCAGCAGGCTTGCTTACTCTGATCATATATCCAAAACCGCGATTGTCAAAACTTTCTTTTCACAATTAATTTTGCGAAACTTTTGGGAAAAATACACACTGACACAGTCGTAATGAGTGATGTGCCCGGAGTGTCGTGTATACACGACTTGTTCATGTCAGCAGCCGGAGAATAAAACGTGTGTAGCGCCCTCTCTTGTCTTTCCGTCCACTCGTCATCGGTTAACCAACTTTAATCAGTAGCGGGCGGCAGTTTGAGTATGTTTTCATTCAGGACCCAAAACGAAGCCACTACCGATCATACACAAACCAACATTCCGCTACTTTTTCGAGGCATTTGATTTTTATTATCAAGATCATCACATGCAGTTCTTGTTATTAATAATTATAAATTCACCAATTGCGTAATAATTTCGTTGTTTCTACTTTAGTCTCATCATTTGATTAATCGGTTTCCCCTTCATCCATGATCTTCAATTTGTTGCAATGATGTACTCCCGATTGGCGTAGTGGCACGATTGAAGCTGGGTGTAGTCTTTTCCCTCAAGGCTTACATTATGCGTAATTTGCGATAACAATAACATAAACATCGATCGTACCGGCCGGTAAATCCACCTGATCCACCACACAGCATGGCGGGACCACGATGTAGAAACAATAATGGTTCATGACTTTGGCCTTGTTTTGATCGTGATCATTCAGTCGGTAGGCATGATCATGTGACGTACATGGTGGGCGGGGCCATGAATTGAGTGAGCGGGGTGAGCTTATACGCACACATACTTATGCAATTATTCTTCGTTCGAGTTATTCTTGTTCTGGTGGTTGTACCCACCGGAAAATTCTTCTGAAAAGGGAAGTTCAGGACCTGTAAGTGCCACAAGTGTGTTGTGTGTGCCGCTACACACACCAACACGGGGTACTTTACATAAATGAAACAATGCTACCCCCGAAAGGTTACTTTTGGTTAAGAGGCACCTGACCGGAAATTTCTTCAGAAAGGGGGTAATATAACAACAATGAAATACCCCGTAACTGCCATAATGTAAGGATAGGTAGTTAGTACATGTTCAAATTGGGGACTTACAATAAAAAAGAGGGCAATAGTGTCCCCGGTTGGTTGGAGGTCCTCAGATGGCAGGAGGGACAATAGCAGGTCCCCGATTGCAGGTGTTTACGCATTATTGAAGTGTTACATACGAAGTGTAGACCTGAGAACAAAAGAGGTCCACACAGTGTAGACACTATGTGGACTTCCACACGTCCACACAGTGTTTTTACAGTATTGAAGATTATTAGGATTTTCCTTAAGTGTACAGAAGAAAGGAATGTCTGCGGACTGAATGCAACAAAGGGCTGGGTGGGCTTAGGCGTGGGCCACCACGGGGTCCTTTACACAATGGAACAATGGACTACCTTGAACATTTTCCTTTGTTCAACTTGGACCCCACGGAGGAATTCTTCAGAATAGGCAATAGTAGAACACCAATGGCAGGACCCTCATAAACCTGATCTGTAAGGTTGTGAGTGTTGGGGTGGTATTTACGGAGATTTACGCCCGTGGATTAGTGTCGCAACCGGCGTTTCATTTTTCGTAAAAACCAACTAACAACAGGTGATGCATCCGGATGTTGTTTTATATTTCAATCGCGTCAACTAACCCCGAGCCCTCAATGATCATTACAGATCAAAGCAATATCATACTCAGTCCATTGTTGGGATTTAGGTCGCGCACAATGGTGATAGTCATTGATAAAATAGGACAGTTAGAGATAGAGTTCCCTGAACAGCTGCAATTATCTGTTAAGAGTACGAATTTAGAATATTATTCTGTTCCATTTTATTTTTTTCAATACAATTTGATCAACCCCACCCGGTCTGGGATACGATTTGGTATTTTGTGGTAGATGTATAGTCAGTTCTCACACAATTTAAGTTATTGCTTTTGATGTAAAAACATTTATTTATTTATTTCTGTATTAAGTAATGCCGGCGACAAGGTATCGGATTCCGGCAGAGTGTCTTCAACCGCCGACGGAGAGGATATGCATATTCATGACCCATCTGTATGCATCCATCAACAAGGCACATAAATTAATCTTACTTTAATAATATATCCACGGCATCTAGATCCTTAAAGGCAAAGCATACCTTTGGATATAGGAACCATTCAATTGTTTTTAATCTTATATAAATGTAGATAATATACAAATAAACTAACCTGTGAAAATATTCAATTCAAAAGGTGGTAGCGTTTTTGAGATATTGACAAACATCTGGAGCGGTTATGTCCACGCAGGAAGAATAATCCGTAATTGGAATACACAATCTGAGAAACGTTTCTGCGTGAAACGTTTCTCAGATTAAAATGTTTTTGAATCCCTCTCTTTAAAATTACATTTCTTTTGAAGGGAATCGTTTCTCAAAATGTGATACATTATCAACAGCTGCAGTGCTTCTTACCAAGTCAGTTTTTGTGGTCATTATTTTGTGGGAGTAATTACCAAAGGTACCCTCCCTATAAAGAGGGGCGTTGCTTTCGGATCCGGCGCATTGGGCTATAAAAGCGTTTGTTTTGAAATGGTTGGAATTATATTTTAAAAGTAGACTATAATGATTCATAAAAATACCCATTAAAATTGTGTATTATTGTTGTTCATGACTGAGCACGGTCTGCTATTTTAATAGAACAACATTTTTGACGCCACAAAATGGCGGACCGTGTGTTCCGCCGGCTCTACTTCAAGAGGCAAATTTATGTTTTTTGTCATCACTACTCACTAATTACCGTAGCTGTTGTTGTGCATGAACAACTCTCAAAAATGACAAGGAGTAATTTCAAACAGCAATATTTTGAGAGATTTGTAGGCAGTGTGCCCCTTTAAAACCTCTCATGAATAAAGCAATTAACATTTACAGCTACTTAAAAAAAAGGGGGTTAACTGGTTTTGTGTCCATTTCTAACGCACTTTAGTTCTTGTCTTATTTATGAATTCGCCTAAAGGAAGAGTAGCACGCCCATGTAATTTTTATAGATTGTTTGGGAAGCTTCGATGATGATGATGATGCCGACGACCGCACCTCATGCGCGCGCCGCCTGCAATACCCGTATAATAACCGGTCGGGTGTATCAATTAACGCTCGCGGTCATACGAGCACAGCGCAAGCCCAGGCAGGTTAATTGAGTTTGGTTATGACATGATTGTACATGGCAAAATGCCTCATCTTCCTCATACGGTTTCGATCCATATAGATGGGAAGGTTAAGGAAAACAACAATGTGTAATTAATTCGCTGGTATTGAGTGTGGGGAGGAACAGTATAGAATATAAGCGGTGGCACTCAAGAGAAGAGTTCAGTGAAAAGAAGAAACAAATTCCTTTCTGTGCTGCATCACGCACGGGAAATGCTGACCGTCGGTGCGTGTTTGTGGCGATTGCGTTATATTAAGCCTTGTCGAAAATTTTCCCCTCGTTTATGTGAAACATAATTGCATCAGCTGATGCAGATTAAAATAATCATTTAAATGCATTAATATAATATTGAATATTAACACGGAATGCATCATCTCTATGGAGACATACTGTTTAGTGCTTCGTGTTGCATACCAATTAAAATTGTGGATATTCATAACAATTCTTTGACGTTTGACCTTAAGAAGCAGGTGTGTGTTTTTGGAACTCCAAAAAGACATCACTAAGATTTTTCAAAATTCTGTAAACATCATAAAATCATCGAACTTTCCTTGAGCCACTAAATAGATCATTGCTTGAAACTCTACATTATTTCATGTACGTGAATTTGATGATCAACTACCCCGAGTCGGAACACCAACTGCACGTTCGGAAATGCAGCAACTGTCATCGTAATAGCCATTTGTGGCCTAACACACGCAGCTGAGTGATGATACCATTTTTTTTATATTTTTTTTCTTTTTTTTTATGTTCCATCATCCCTTTCCAGAAAGACTACGGGCGAACACAACACACGGAGCGACTAAACGAAACTCATCACACACTACAAGATCGCGCACGGCCAAGGTGCGCATGTGGGTGTGTGCGTGCTGCGTATTCTCAACAACCACTTGTCCCTTAACGAGATGTAAAAACTGACAGCACTCTTGTTGACAAGACGTTTAAGCGGGGTGACCACTGGATCTTTTGGAGGTTACGGAAAAAGCACCCATTTGGTAAAATTTCTCTGTTGGAGACCTTCTAGTTTGGATGCTCGAACCAGTGTGAGTTGATACCGCAGTGTACACTTTTATTACCGAAGGAAGACGAGCCAGAATTTGCATTTAAAACACATGGGAGATCTGTTTGATCAGAGAGAGCCTTGCAGTTGGATATGAAACGCCAATATTGATCTTGTTTTTAAAGACGTCCATCGTGGTGGTGAGCTTGGACCGCATTTTGTGATTACTAGAAGCGGGGGAGAGGGGGAGTTTCACCTCCCCATGCATGACAGCATGGGATCGTCATCATCCTCTTCAGTGTTCACACAAATACGGTTAATTTGAACCTCGTGATAATCGGGGCTGGCAACGGGGAGCCGAACGGGAACCGTTGAGTGTAATCGAGACACCAACCAGCATGTCTAGGAACTGTCCGGGGCGAGCCGGGCCGGCTCTCGCGTTAGACCAAGGCATGCCCGGCGGAGAGTGACGACACAGCTGCAGGTTTCCGTCCAACCCCGAAACCCTTAACTGTTAACATGGAATCCGGGCTTTCGTCAACCCCAGCGGTGTTTATTTTCGTGAGAGAACTCCAGAGCTGGACTCATGATGTTTCGCCGTCGTCGAGACCTCCCAGCGAAACGCTACGATGATCTCCCCCATCGAGTTATAAAACACCAAAAAACAAAACAAAAAATCGCTTCGATCTCAACGCAAGGCTGAATTTTATCCCATGTAGTCGAGGTGAACTTGGATTTACCGAGATTAAGTAATCAATACTTTTAAATCAATGCCGTACAATTTCTCTATGCAGCTAACTCCCAGCGCTGGTGTATTTACGTAATAAATCAATAACAAACCAGTGACGAATCTTTCACGTAAAACAAGTGTTTAGTGAAGAAGGAAAAGAGGGAAGAAGAAAAAAAACCACGAGAGACGCCTTAAAAAAAAACCGCTTTTGGATACTTGATTTTGTTTTTCTTGGTGTCGTTTGTTGTCTCTTGGATGAACATTGAACGCATTATGGTCGAGAAACCAAGAGGAATAATATAGTGTGTTTGAAGTTTTCGTGTTGTTGATCCCGTTGGAGGGAGATATTTTTAAACGAGTAGTTCAGCCATGTTTAACATGGGCGCCGTCAAGGCGTTTGACGTCTTTTTGGATGACGACCTGGAGGTTTATCACATCGGGGAGTCAATGAAGGGGCGAGTGGTGGTGTCCCTCACCAAGGATCTAGCCATGAAAGGTAAGTTGGTTAAATTTGTATTTTAAACAAAATAATAATTATATTTCACAGGAGGAATCATTCTGTTCTGTCACGTTGGGTTTGTTCGGTTTGATTTGAATTTCGAGTTTGATTTTTTTTTTCCCCTTCAAGGACATCCGGGACAATTAAAGGTGTATTCACCCCATGTGGTCGTGACTGAGTAAAGTGATTGAACTACTTTTAACACAAACGCTCACGACCTACACACGGGTTGTAGATAAACAGTGGGATGGGCTCTCAGTAGAACTAATTAGGGGTCTATACCCGGCGTCCCAAATTAACTCGGCGGCAGTAGAACAACAGCAATCCTGAACTAGAGGTATACTCTGCGGCAGTGATAACATTAGAACTAATTAGTGGTCTCCCGGTTTCCCCAAATCTACTCTGCGGCAGTAAAGCAACAGCAGTCTCCTGAACTTGGGGTCTGTATTCTGCGGCAGTAGAAACAACAATAGGACAAGTTATTATTTGAACTGTAGGTAGCTTCCTGGTTTCCCAAATCAACTCCGCGGTAGTAGAACGACAGCAGGACGAGTTCTTATTTTTGAACTAGGAATAGCCTCCTGATTTTCAAAATCTACTCTACGACAGTAGGAAACAGTAGGACGAGTTTTTATTAGAACTACCGGTAATTAATGTTCTCATCCTTCAACTTCGCGGCAGTAGAACGACAGCAGGACAAGTTTTTTCATAATTATTTGAACTAGGTATAGCCTTCTGACTTCCCAAATCAACTCTGCAGCAGTAGTAAACAGTAGGACAAGTTCTTAACAACAATCTTCACAGCAATGGAGATACTCATCACGTGGTATTGCCGCAAGCCAAACATTAATATTTAAAGCTCTTTTGTTGTCAATTTGATATACCTCTCCTTGTAAAAACTGTCCTCTGTGAGAAACTAGCCCGCATGAAAAACAATTCCAGTTGCGGTTTCCCGAGCTAAGCACATCATGAAAGTACACAAAAAAAACCCAACACGATGAGATTTCTCAAAACCCTGTAACTATAATTGTTAATGAAATTTTCACAGACTAGTTTTTATCAAATGTTTTGTTGAACACCATTTGGACGGGAATGAATGCACTCAAAGACCACTGATGTGTTACGGTACTCATTTACGTAAATAAGATACAACAAACACGACAAACACCAAAACAGCAGCTGTACATAATTGCCAAACATGACGTAAGCATGCATTGCTTGCAAACCCTTACCTGGAATAAACGCTTATGGTGTTAGTTGATTTAACAACAAGAAATGCTCATTGCTCAGATACTGTTAGAGTGTACATCACTAACAAGGTAACTTTTTAAACTCTTTTTTTTTTTTACCTTAAGGTACCTCTGACATACAGGGGGCAGATAGAATTCTTGTTTTACTCATCTTTTGATTTTAAAAACTGTGAGAATTTTCAGGAGATAAAAAAACCCAATCTTCATTTTAGGAGATAAAAACAAATTTTGACTTTAAAAAGCTTCAAAATTACAAAAGGACCATTGAGTTCTCTAGGTGCTTCACTTTTGAAATAGGGTCTGTCTAGACACAAGAACCAGCTCTCTAGGTGCTATCCTTTTTGAAATAGGGTTTTTCTAGAAGCAAGAACCAGCTCTCTAAGTGCTATACTTTTTGAAACAGGTTTTTTTTTCAGACACAAGAACACAAGAACCAGCTCTCATCATTGTTTTTTTTTTGTTTTTTAGTCTGAAAGCTTTACTGTTTATGAAGCTCATACCAACGCCATTTTTTTAATGTAAAATATTTCCCTCCAAAATGAGGTCATATTCGAGAATTTTGTAATCTGAAATCCTAAAAAAAAAAAATGCAACAGCTGCACAACCAAAAGAGGGACAATGTTTTCACATGCTGAAAATTGTGCATGTTTGTCTCTATTTTCTCCCCACTCAC
The DNA here is from genome assembly GCA_023634235.1 of Pisaster brevispinus. NCBI lineage: Eukaryota > Metazoa > Echinodermata > Asteroidea > Forcipulatida > Asteriidae > Pisaster > Pisaster brevispinus. The sequence goes on from JAMKCF010000013.1 coordinate 4,821,539, forward strand.
ACAACGGATTAAGCCCAAATGTTCACAGGTTTGTTATTTTATGTATACGGATGATCACAGAAAACATGAACACCGTCTGCGACTTGTTTTGTCAGCTCTCCTGTACAGACCCTTTAACGTTTGCTAACGAGTATAAAGCAAATTGTTCTCCTTTTATGGGCGTGTCTCGTGGGTCTCCATTATTTCGTACAACTTGAAAGAAATTTTAAGAGTTCAAGGGACATTATTGTATGAGATGGCACGAAATTCCCAAAATAGGTCACTGCTTCTAATTACAATGTACTGAATTGACCAAAGGCTTTGTGACTTGCAAACAATAGTACGATTCCTATTATGTCGAGGTCCGTACACTGTGAATACTGCACATCACTTGTGACAATGTTGTCCACAAGTGGAGACAACTTCGTCTTGTTTTATTGATGTGCCCCGGTGAAGGCTTAATCCAATTAGTTGCACAAGCAATTATCATTTTATGATCATGCGTAAATCGTCGATGCAAAAGGTTTACCGAAGGTGAAATAGTCAGCTTCGGTAAAAAAAAAAATCCACTATAGATACGAATATGTACTTAAAGAGATGAACTTGGTGTATTTATTTAGTTTTTTTTTTTTTTTTTTTTTTGCCTGTGGCCGGGTAATCTGAAGATTTTTAAGCAATGAACACAATTTACGGGGGTTAATTTTGATGAACCGGTTAGCCGTTATTATTCTTCATTACATCTTTAGGTAGTTTAACCAGGGGACCATCAAATGTGACTAGCACTTTGACCCGTAGGCCTGAAGATATTGTGTATAGAGAAGATGATGAAGAAATTTCAATTTTTCAGACGGCAGGGAAAAACCAGGCAGTCAGGTAAGAACTGAAAACCCCAGTCCAAAGGCTCCGGTCCGGGAATCGAACCGGGGTCCACAGAGTTGAAAGTTAGGGAAGAAACCACTGTGCCAACACTGTGAATACCCATAAAGCACAACAAACCTGTCAAGCCCAGAAAATTGTGCTGATCAGAAACAAGTTCTCCAGCCGGGAACAAAAAACACGTCGTGTAAAACAGTTATTTACAATTTGTTACCTTCAGCTTTTGTTGGTTAGCAAATCAATATTATACAAAATGTATTCTGCATGAGTTAAAGGGTGTGCACAACATTGGCAATATTGACAATATAAATGTTCAAAGATTCAAACATAACTTAAAGATAACTTACATACAAATGGCCATGGAGGAAATCTTCGCTTACTAGAAATACTTTTCTTTGTATATTGCTAATGTTTTTGAGAATTGAGTACAACAATTATTTTTGATCTCACAAAACCCGAACTTTGGAAACATTATGAAATAATTTAATGTTTTTTTGTAAACACATTCTCGGGACTCCGGAGACCGATTGAGCTTAAACTTTCAGAGGTTTGATGTTTTATGTTTTACGCTGCTTGATACAAAGTTCAGATGCTGGTCTGTGACAATTACCAACATGGGCCGCGTGCTGTAGCAGCCCACATGGAACTGTGAATCGTACATGTTTACGAATACACTATAAATATGTTATGGTCATTATAGTTTAATTTGTCTCGATGTGGATCGTTTTTGTTTCTTCACATACAACATGTTCGTGGCGATCACAAGCAAATTAAAGCAGTATTAGTTGGAATTAGCTGATTCAAGGCTCATGAGGGATGCGAAACAATCGGTGTTTTGTATTTGTAATGGTTTTATATTTCAAGACGTCACGAATGTGGTGATAGATCAATGCTGCGCTCCACGACAAAATTACGTGCTGAAAGTCACAATGAGGTGACACAATGGCCGTCTGATCCCGCTAGTTTTTCAAAACATTTTAAACGCAGTCGGCAATTACGGAAGTCCGCATTGTATTTCTCGGCTCTTCCCGGGAGGCCGTTTTAACAACGACGTCTTCGCTGGAAAGTCTGCTTTTCAAACAAGAAACAAAAAGTCTACGTTTTTTAAAGGGGGAAGATTGTGAAGATCCGTGGAATTGAAGATGAAAACCAAAGGAGTAAAGATCTGCCATTATTAAGGAATCAAAGGAATGCAGAATTATGGTCAGACAGAGAACATAATTGAACAAGTATAAAAAGCATGGAGTGTTTCAAGACTTGCATAGGAGTAAGCTATGGATGTATAGTTTTTATAATGAACAATACGGGTGTTAAAATCCAATTTATTTAATTTACATTTAAACCCCCTTTTTTATCCCATATAATAATATGCTTTACAGGCACCGTAAGTACAGATTTCCGCGCTAAGTAGATCCATGAAAATATGCCTTTTTTTACATATCAAATTTTGTTTTTGTATTTCTTCCATGCAACTTGTCTTATTGTTCTTATTTGTTTCTTAAGTGAGTTTATACAACTCCATTTATTTCGATAACTTATTATAACAATCGTCTTCTTCATGTTATTTCGTATGACTAGTAGCTTTGATTCATGTGTCGGGTCGAGTTGGGTCACGGCTTATTAACAATAAACATCACACGCACTGGTATAGGGAAACACAACAGAAACTTGTACGTACACTTTCCGCTGAGGGGCAATTTTGCCATTAAGGAAAGCACTGGAAGGTAACTGATTGAGAACTTAGCTAAACGATGCTTACATATTAAAGTTACTTAAATCATGAGAAACAAACTACAGTGAAAGAAAACGGAGACCCAAAACCCCACAATTATAGAATTTTAGGAAAACTATTGAACTCAATCGTATCATTATATAAAGGTGCAAAAAACAACAAATTGATATTCCTCATTTTGCAGTAATGTTTAGTACGAGCAAACTTTATTTGCACTCAGTACTGGTACACTAGAATACTCGGTACTCGGACCTTTGTACTCGCACTCGAGATGGACCAAGTACTCGTACTCGAGTACTTACTCAGCCACCTTAGTACTCGGCAGTACTTGGTACTCGACTCAAAACACACTTCCTACATCTATAGGGCGCAGAAATCTGCAATAGCATGATGTAAATTTCTCGCGCATGAAGAAATGCAAAACAAATCTGTACACGCGTCTGAACAAAGAGAGAGAGAGAGAGAGAGAGAGAGAGAGAGAGAGAGAGAGAGAGAGAGAAGAGAGAGAGAGAGAGAGAGAGAGAGAGAGAGAGAGAGAGAGAGAGAGAGAGAGAGAGAGAGAGAGAGAGAGAGAGAGAGAGAGAGAGAGAGAGCAAAGCGCCGAGTCTGGGAGAAATTCAGGAAAACATTCGGATGCTTCTAGAATCCAGGGCAACAATTTTAATTGAATCTATTGATCATTCACATCGCAAAGCACTTTGGACAACAGCGTCTTACTCTTCAAATTGCTGTTTTTATTGTTACCGTTAGGCCTATACAATGATCAAGATGTATTTCTCTCCCCGTAGAACGGGTCAGAGTCTAATTTTGATCTGCCGGTAGATCTCTGTTTACTCCCGCATATGCTTAACGGTAAGGAGACATTATTCCATAAAGCTGTAAAACATTCACTAAAAAAAACCTTTTCTCTAAAAAACAAAATATCTGTGCACTTACATTAGCTTTAAGAGCAGTGGCGTAACTAAAGCACCCGTAGGCCCCTTTCCATTGATGTCCGTGCCCCCCCCCCCTGTGCCCTCATTTTCAATCTGGACTTTGGCGATTAAAGAGGGGCGTTTAGATCAAATTCAGTTTTGTGATGCACTCATTTTGTCAATAGATAGAGTCCTCGTGAAAAGTGTCTAACTCACGTTGATGCGACTGTGTGCCTGATCCCCCTTCAAGCGCAATTTCCAGAATAAAATATTACATTATTAGCTTTTATGTAGTAATTTCAATGTTTATATTCCAGCAGACAGTGTATTTGTGATCACCTCTACGTCAGATTATCTTTTAAAAGAAATTGTTAACGGCATAAAAAAAGAGCGCTTAAATGGGCTTGTTTAGTAAGAAAAGATACCAACAGAAACTACAGTTTTGAATTGGCCAGAAGTGCCCCCCCCCCCGAGAAAAAAAGGTGCAACCCATGCGGCCCCCCCCCCCTCCTGAACTGTAGCCCTAGTTTCGCTACCGTTTTAGAAGTTAAGCATTGGTAGGCCTTTGTGATAATCCCACGCCACTTCTAGAGCTTCGTCCTTCCCGTATATGTACGTAGAAGGCATATTTTGGTTGGGAAATAACTGCATTTATTCAACACAATCACATCAACTCAGACCGAAGAATGTTGAGCCCAATGTCGTGAAAACATTATTCAATTATTACACGGGTAGGTTTCTCTTTTTTTTTTTCTCCCCTCCTCGTTTGAAGTAGCAGTGTACACGGACCTATTTACGGAGTGCTTTCAGACAAACGAAGACTCGTGTTATAAAACGCGAAACCACTCCAAGGAGGCATCACATTTCTCGGGTTTATACTTAGCGCCGACTGACCTTTCTCGGTAGTTCTAGGGTAAAAGAATAATTTATTATCTTCCCACTCAATGCTTGCCAACATGAGCCGAGTCAGAGAGAGAGAGAGAGAAAGAGAGAGAGAGAGATAGATTGGCGCTGGTTACCATCTGGAGATGTAGGGCCTATGTTGATGTTCGTTAGATATGAGCAAGGAGTGGGAAGGAAGGTGTCCTGGCCGTCATGCGGCCAAGCGTAATGGATAAAAAATGATTCATGACGCGTTACATCCAGGGACATTTGTTTGCTAAGCAGGATAGTCTCACTAGTAGAAGCAGGTTACCGGCAGCGCCGAAACTGGAGTACAAGGGGGTGCACCATTGTTTTATTTTTTTTTTGTCTAGGGGGCATTTCTGGCCAATTAATTGGACATCAATTTGGGGGCACGTGTCGCTCCGGCCACTCCCCATGCCATCCACAATGTTGTGACTGATGTTCTGCTACTATTTTGAATTGTGAGTAAATTTGCTCAGCAGTTGTTTCTGCCCAAGAGCTTTCATAAATTTGGGCCCTGGGATCAACTACTTGACCACTGCAAACGAATGGCTTTTAAAACCATCTCATCAGTTCAGAGAACCAGTCAGAAAAAGAAGTTTACATCACGTTTTGGCTGGTAACATGTTTACTTGTGAGCCGAAGTTACTTTGCGCCTAGTGAGCTTGTATGCTAAGCAGCTCTGCACACTACCCCTTACAGTTGGTGGGCTTTCGAATGTCAGATTGTGTTCTGGCATTGATGGACACGGTGCACTGTGTCAATGCGCAAAGTACATGGACCGTAAACCATAATTGCTTCTCTTCGCCCAGGTGTATACAGATGTGCAATAGCGTATGATTAACTCCCTCAGCACCCGCTCAAGGTATTAGTTCAGCGAGTTTATTGAGTTGAGGCAGTAAGTGGAATGGTACTGTACGTCTGATTACCAAAGACAATAATCACCCAGGGACAATGCACGCAATGACAGAAGACAAGTGCATAGCATTATCATAATTGTCCACATTGAATAGGACCCATAATTTTTATGATTTTTTTGTGTGAAAACAAACTGATGAATCAAAATGGGTAAATTGGTTGCTTGTTCCATGAAACCCAACAGAGCCTGCTCAGCCCATGTTGAGTTTAATTGAATGGGTCGATGCACACGTACAATAAGATATATTGCTCTAATAAGGGCGTTTGAGAACTCTAGACGGTGCCTGATTAATTTGTTGATTAGCCTGCGGTTTAAATTTGGAACGTTTTAGAACAGTGGCATTTGGCGCTGAAGGTCGAGTCATAGATTGGTTTTTGTCAACGTAATGTTGATTTATAAGCAATAAACAAAGATATATCTTCTTTTTTTCCCGATGACTTACAAACAGACAATACCTTTAAAGTATCAAGCTTATAATTATGATATATTTGACCTGAGGCCGTATCGCACATATATGTAGCTAGAGAAGCCCCATTAGGGTGTAACTGATACAGGTTGCAATCATCTATAGGCAAAAGCTGACAGGTTTCATCTGTTTGATCACATACAGAAAAACAACAACAACATATTTTTCACTTATGCTTAATCGTCTGCGTATCATAACACAACTTTAGTCAATTCCAACCAACCAGACAAATATTCAAGCAAAATGGGTTTTTTTTATAATGAGATTGAAAACTTAAGTTTTGCCAGTAATCGTGTCGTATACAAAAATCCACATTTCAAAATGACCGAAAATGTGACGACCAACTTGTTGATCTCTAGAAAACCAAATCTTGAGCTAATTTACTTTACAACGAAGCAAATGCATTGAAGGAACGCACCAGTTTCTTTTCACTTAGAACTAAAGTAAGTAATGCCAGTATCCTATTTTTAATTTTTTTTTTTAGTATTTATTCCTCTCCATAATATTAAATAAATTACACAAAAAATGTACACAACCTAGTAGGAAAAAATCTTTAAGTGAAAAAAAAACGCTACGTAATACGGCTACGTAACAATCCGGCCCAACTACGTAATAGACCGGCTACGTAATAATCCGGCCCCATTACGTAATAATCCGGCTCCTCAGCGTTATAATCCGGCTACGTAATAATCCGGCTCAGTTCAAGTTGTTACTTTGTGATTTTTCTCTTTCATTACGCTCTGGTTCTCTTCCCCCATTTGTTTTTGTACCCTCCACCTTAAATGATCATGAAGGACCCTGTTCACGACAATCGGCAGTCTTTTTTTTTCTCTCTCTTTTTATAAATTTATTTATATTTCTGAATCCCATTGTACTTTTATAGCCTTGCATTTTTTATTTTGTGAATATTTTTGCTGCACTTGAAGCGCAATTCAGCCTTTGGGATGCAACGTTTGATTCTTAATAAACCAATGTTGTTTTGTTTATTTAATTACACATTGGCAAATTAACTACAAGTCACTGAAAGGTACACTACACAAAGAAAAACTACAACTGAGAAAGAAAACAAAATACCAATACAGCTAGTGACAAGGAACAGGTGACCAGCACCTAGGCCGTCCTACCAAAACAATTGTCAGCTAGTACCAAAATCCAAAAAAAAAATACGAAAACAATAAATAAATTAATGTATAAATATATATGTATATATAAATAAATAAATACCAACAGTTTACCCTTGAAAGACAACGTACAGCATGTGTTATTACCGTGGGGTGGGGGCAGGGGTTGACGGTTGCAATCTGAATACTCATTGATTATAAAGTTTACTGATTCTTCAGAGAAAATTTCTATTCCCTCCGTCAAACTGTAAGGTCAGGAATATGATTTGAGCAACCTTCAAAATCATCGTTGCTAATTATGTCGATTGCCGAAATTAACTGAAATGCACATGCAGACTCCCCTGTTGTCGAACACAAAATCCACGGCAAACATGGCCGCCAATTTTGATGAAATTGTAACACTAACAGGCTGGCTGTATTGTAAGTTACATTTAAAACTACAGAGGAATGGATTCAATTTACACTTCTAAAAAAAAATAATAACAACTTGAACTCTTAATTGGAAAGAAGGCTGTTTATGGCTGGATGACGCAGTCTGTAATCCACACACACACGAACGCCCTTACCGCCATCGATCCAGTGCGTAAGTTGTCTCTCGCCGTGGAGCCCGCGGTCCTCTAATGATAGCCGCTGGGTTTGCTAATTGCGCCTGTCTTGCGAGGGAAGCGATCGATATGCAAATTAAAGTACCAGTAGTCATTAGCGTTTATTGCCTTATTCCTAACGCACGCACTGCATTATGGCTGTGTAACTAATGAGGCTTCTCGTAAGCCACTGACTGTCGAGTACAAATTTCTCTATGGTCACGAGAAATAAAGATGGCTTCTCGGTGGGTTTTTGTTTAAAATTTTCCACAGCATTGTTATTTATGGACGAAGAAGACACAGAATTGTTTTTCGAAAGTACCTTTCAATTCAAATCGTATGCGGTCGAATCTCGTTATAACAAGATCGCTGGGACTCTGGCCAAACTACCTCTTTATAACGGAAAAGCTGTTATAAGAGGACAGCAAAACAAAGAAACACAAAGCAGAAATGAGAATCAGGATTTCGGAATGTACTTCTAAATGTAGTTCCTCTTTATAGCGTGCTCTATATAACGAGGGTCACTGTATAGTCCTACTATAAAATCATGCTGAATCACAGAGCAAGGGTTGAACACAGGACTGAACAAAATCTACGTTTTCCTGACAACTGCGCTATAACTATGGATAGTTTATATAATAATTCTTGGCTTTTCTTCTTTTTCGTCTTCGTGTTTAAGCAAGTTCGGCCCAAACTAGGCTAAAAGGCACTCTTGGTAAGGATAACAAGAAGAAAAAAAACATCTAAGATGAAAATAACTCAGGGGAGCCGAAGGTATGAATTGATATTCCTCTTAAAACTTGGAATTGATATTCGTCTTAAAACAGATGAGAGATGCAGTACGTAGAAACAAAGCAGTAGGAGTGTCTCTTTTTGTTCTACACCTCAGCAAAGCAAGAGTGTATGGGTGAGGACAAGCAGAAAGCCTGGTTTCACGCTCAAACACTTGATACGCAAGATTTAAAAAGTAGATACCCTTTTCGTGCTCTGTTAACTCCAGTAGTAAAAAAAAAACCTATAAGGTATTTTGTGTCAAAACTCCGCTCCTATGTGGCGAGGAATGAAAAGGAATTAAATGGGTGTCCAAGCAGATTTGTTACAAGAAAAAAAAATGTTAATTTTTATAAGAATTAAAAAGAAGAAAAAATGAAAAATAAAAACACTATTCATATAAGTTTTTTTTCGAAGTCCCCAATTGAAATGATCGACTTATATTATTGACATTGTAATCTGTAGCTATACTTTAACTGCTCGGTAGAAAGAAAAAAACATAAGATACTCAAATATTGAAGAAGAAAAATATCTGTATTAACGAGTTTTTATTTTATTATACATCCAACAGCACAATTAGTGTCAACAACAGGATAGATGGAAAATGTGAAGAAGTGTTCAGTTTTAGATGTGGGAGGAAAACCCGAATGGGGAAACCCCACGCAATCGAGTACTAGGGACTGAACCCCATTTCCTCTGGGCAAAGGAGGCAAGTTTGATGAGGAGGGCTTTGTTCAACAGGTGGACGAACTACGGCCTTATATGATCCTGTTTTCCACCATGACCATCTGACCATGAGCAAATCGGGGAACATTCGTTATTTAAATCTCATACCAATGTTAGGCACACTATGACATGAGTGAAGTAATACAACGATTGTGAAATAGATGTGTCAACATAAATATTACTACAAAAATGTCTAGCTCCTGAACAGCTATTTGAGCGAAACATTTTTTACCGGGAATGCTATTGAAACTTGTTTAGAATGTGTTTGTTTATCATCTAAATGTAGTTTTGGTATTTGCACACTTTTGAATTTTTCGTTGTTGTCAATCCAAAAATTAGACCCTAGCCTCCTGGTTTTGAAAACTAGACACATTTCTGCCGTTGAAGGCGGGTGTGAAAATGAATGTCACAATACTTTGACGTCATGTGTGGGATGTTGCTTTGTTATACTTGCATTATGCAACAAAGCGGCTTAAAAAAAAGGAGCTCCCACATATGACGTAACATGCGTGATGACGTGACAGGGTTTTTCTCGTATCTTTCTGAAAAGTACCGGAGAAGAGTATTCACAATGCTATAAATATAGAATAATACCCTCAATGTCTTGCCAATTGAAGTTGGTTTTTTTAACTCTAATTCTAAAATTAAATGATTTGTTAAAGAACAATTTGATGAACTTTTGCCCCTGACAACAAGTTTGAATTTCAATATAATCAATCTGTCAGAATGACTGATGAATTATGTAAAACTTTTCCCTGAAAGAAAGTTACAACCAGTTACAAAAACCAGCCCTTGTTCTCAACTAAAGTCGTGTTTTTAAAGGTAGTGTCATAGATTGGGAACACTCCAAAAGTTAATGACCATAAAAACTGACTTGGTGAGATGCCAAAACTAGTTTGCGAATGCTGTGGCCAGAGATGTTGTCACCTTTCTACGTGGATGGATTTTGACGTTTTTGTGAAATACCGTGATCGTTGTTGTTGTTGTTGTTGTTTTGGGGTTTTTTTTTGGGGGGGGGTTTGGGGGGTCAACAAGAAGACACTGTATTCAGCTGAATGTTTCACATGTGACTTTTATTGTATCTTTCTTTATAGTTTTGCCTCTAAACCAGCACTACGTGGACAAAAAACAATCTATGAACGTACCTTTAGATCAGAAAGCTAATATTTTCAATGCACTTACTACGAACAGAAAAAAAGTAATTTCCTAAGTGTGTGGTTTTTAGGGTTTTTTTCCGACGGCAATCGTATTACGGACGCTATACAAATTATCTAAATGCAATTACTAAAGTGATGTCATACCCATAGTGTCTATCTAGCGTACGTACAATGGACGTGCAGCTAGGATTTGCCATGAAGCCGTAAAGCTGGTTCCCAAGTTCCTCTACCAATGACGGACCTTGCATCAAAGAATTGCGCAAACTGAAACTTTCTTCAGGAGTGGCAGGCCTTTCATTGAGCTTGATGACTACACCTTCTTCTTTTTTTCATACTTGTTGATTTGGAATTTGAATTTGATTCCAATCATTTGATCCGTTATTTCTAAGTATGGATTCGAGCCAAAACTACTCTTTAGGTTTCGAGCCAACTAAAACTGCCATTTAAAATTTTTCATTTAAAAAGTGATTGATTTCTACTCGAAAGATTACTGATTTTAACGTTGTACATGTGGTGATTCCAGTAAGATTTTAAAGTTTCAGCCAGTGCGCTGTCACCAAGAGGAAAAGCTTTTCTCCTGAAGACAATTAAAGCAGACTGGTCGAAACGTCCAGACGTTACACCGCCAGCTCAATTTAAAAAAAAAAACATCCCAACTCATTACCAAGATAATTATACGGTGTTTTCACCGCATGTTAGAATATTTATCCCGCCATTTCAAGCCCCTGGGAATCTCATCATTTTGAAGCTCTCTCATCTTTAAGGTAACAAGAAGCAATTTAAATATGTCATCCCCGTCCACTACCTTTAAAAAACAAAACACGGTTTAGTTTCGCAAGAAACTCAACACGTGCGTCTTTTATCCATCAGTAAAATGTTGATCTAAGCAGAATCCTTTGGAAAACGAGTCGTAACTAATACCAACGCCCCTTATGAAAGAAAGAAAAACACAAAATCATCTGCTCTGTATAATTTCTGTGACAATTATTCATCCACGAGATAATGTTACAAGGTATAAACGTTAATCATGTGGGGTTTGGGGTCTTTTTTTCTTCTTCTTATTTTCTTCTTTCTTCTGTTTTCCCTCGCACGGTGGCACCGACAAGGGACAGTGTATGGTACTGTCCAACGCGTGTAAATTCTCTTCCCGATTCGTGTCCGTGACGCATTTTCGGCCGGGTATCCTCGCACCGGAGGGCCACCTGGGAACCTGTTGACGACTCGAGCTGATAGGAACTTGTCGATTATGACACGCGCCGATCTACTCATTACACGTTACCCTCGACCCTGTTTACAACCAGGCGATTTTTGTGTGTGTGAGATTCCTCAGAGGGGGTTGGGCGGGGCAAAGGTCCAGAGTGCCTTATGGACGGATGGAGTGACGTTGCCAAAAGCTGAACTAGCTCAACTTGTTTGTTTTTATCGGTCCTATAACAACAGTGCGAGAAGGGCTAGCTGAGAGATGAAGCTGTGCTGATTAAGCTGGAAAGGCTCTGGGCTGATGATTTCAAACAAAGCATGCCCTGCCGATAATGGTCTTTGACAGATTTAAGTTTCATGATTGGCAATGGGAAAAAACTGAAAAACAACTCGTTGGCAATTAAAGCTCTCGAATATGAGTACCGGTACCGATTAGCCTTTCCTGTGAAATATGCTAAATACATGTACATTCACGCATGCGTACAGACACTACTTGGTTGGCATAGCACATACTTTTAGTTGGCACAACAGGGAGACGCAAGGACGCGTGCGCGTCACGCCACCATCTGCCCCCAAACAATATAGAAGGTGCGATGTTCCCTCATTAAAATCAAAGCATACCTTTGGTTTTTGCAACCGTTTGATTGCTTTAAACATATATAAGTATAGATATATATAACAAAACTAACCTGTGAAAATTTCATTTCAGACGGTCGCGTTTTTTGAGATATCGCCGAAAATCCTGAGCGAATAATATGTCCGCTGCAGGATGAATATTCCCCAATAGGAATACACAATCTGAGAAACGTTTTTGACAGTAACGCTCCTCAAAATCAAATTTTGGGGCACACAAAAATAAAATCTTTTAACATTAAACCACATCTAAGTGATTTTTTTTTTCTCAAAATGCTTTATACTATCGAAAGCTGCCTTAATACCAATAAGATTTTATTGACATTAATTGAGTGATTACCTAAACGTACACCTTCTCTTTAAGGGACAGTACACCGTTTACGATGTTGCAACTCGATACTTTCAACCAGACCCACATTCCGCCAAATTTGATTTTTAAATTGACGCGAAAGCTGCCATGAACTCTTCACGCGATTTTTGTATTGGGTGCCATACAAAAGTGAGCCACATTAAATATTCACTATTGCAAACTGCATTATTCATGTTCGATTTTCGAAACTCAAACACAGATGCATGCAAAAATGGTCTTAAGGGGCCTCGCTTTCCATTCTCAGTGGGTGATAGGCCTATGATAACAGCTCAAGCACTTTCTAAGATAAACCTGCAAGCCATTCAGACAAAAGCAACGCAATGCAAAAATGAATCCGGGAGAGAGCGCATCTCTTCGGCACCTGATCTATGCAGCTGATAACAGAGTCCCTGCCGCTAGAGTCAGACCCGGTCGAACGATTTCGTCCCTTGGGGGGAGTGATTGTAATCTATTGGGGTTTACTCACATCGTCTACTGAAAATACGAAGAAATTATCAGTCGGCCGTCTCAAAGTTTAGAAAACAAAACCGTCCACCTACACGTAGAGTTCGGCACACCTTGTTCCCGTGTAAATTGAGGGTTTTGTAATATCAGAATGGACGCAGGAGTGTTGTGGCGAAATAAATTCGTCATGTTTCCGGCATGTTTGATGTTTATTTTTATTTATTTTTTTTCATTTTATTATACTTCTTCACTGGCACAACATTACAAACAGGGTAATAAAAAGACAAACACATAATGTTTAAACAGTAATATGTACAATAACATACGGTGTATAACAAATAACATTTCAAGTGTTACAAGAAATCGCCAGTGGGTGGCAAGATGGAACAGGTGACCAGCATCTCTACAGAGACATCCAATCACAAATAAAGGGGAAGGGACGGGGTTTGGGGAGGGGGGGGTTAAGGGGAAAGAAAGAAAGGGACAAACAGAGGGACTCTCACTACCGGCAGTTAGCGCAACAGCAGTCAGAGACCAAAGAGCAGACGCTGTCAGATTGAAAAGTGGAATTAAATTTTGAATTGTAAAATTAAAGAACACGAGTTTCGTGTTCCCCCGTACGCATGAAAGGGACAGGTAATAAAAACTATTGAGTAAATGAAGTTATAAACAAATTTGGAGCTGATAACTGTTCGTTTCCCCCCGAAGAACCATGGAAAGAATTATAATACATTTCCGGGGAACGGAAATAGCCGCTGCAAGTTGCCATGGAAATGAGGGCTTTGTAGCGCGTAAGGATCCATCCCGGTAAAAATACCACAAATTGTTGCCGCATTTTACTTGTCTTTAAATAGCCGTAACAATTTACTATTTTTGTAAACATTAATATTGTGGGGTTTTGTTTGTTTGTCTGGCGGGTTCTTTCCCATTGTTAACGACGCTACGTCCTATTTTTGTCCGAAAATAATAAAAATAATAATAATCTCGGAAACAAACGGAAGGAATAAAACGAATCTGAACATGCTTGCATTCTTCAATTGGAAGAACGCAATTTCTGGGGGGGGGGGTTTACGTCATTTGTCTGTCCACATGTTAACGAGGTGGGAAAAGCTCACTTAAGTCCCAGAGATACGAAAAGAAATAAAAATTAGCAGGTTGCTTTTGTTTTCTGCAGCTGCTGTGACGGCGTCTGTCATCCGTCCGAAAGTATTACTTGTCCCTCATAAACAGTGAAGCGTACTCAAACGAATTGCAAAAAAACCCATCATCTGTTAAATGGGCCGAAGCATTCCCATTTTGACGGAACAATAAAAGACAGATCCCCGTGCACTTAAAACAAAGTGGCTCCAACTAGATCTGAATTGGTTGGCACTAATGCACGGCTAAGGTTGGTATTCAGTGTACACATTTTCCTGTATATACCATTAACAACTGACGATTAACCCTGCAATGGGTAGACCCAGCGATGTGGTACTCGTACTTGGTACTCGTAATCGAGTACTACTCGAGTTCCGTTTAGATGGTTCCCCGTACTCGTCTTGTACTCGGTACTCGTAATCGAGTACTACTCGTGTTCCGTTTAGATGGCACCCGTACTCGTCTTGTACTCGGTACTCGTAATCGAGTACTACTCGTGTTCCGTTTAGTATACCCGTGCTCGTACTACGCAAAGTCATGTACTCGATACTAGACAAAAAACATACCCATACCCAGACTCCAAATTTAAGTACTTTGCTATACGTGCGTTAATGCAAGAAGAAATAAAGCTCTGAAAAAAGTTGTCTATATGATGTGTTCAGACGGTTTTCATAACAAACACGAAATTTCGTCTATGTCCCCCAAAACACAATATTCGCTTTTATACCTCATGTTTCAGTATTTTTTATAGAGTACTCTTATCTCGTAATCGTATACTCGGAGATCCTAGTACTCAGTACTCGGCTGTTGGACCCGGTACTCTGATATCAGAATACTCGGTACTCAGACACTTGTACTCGTACTCGATGGCCCAAGTTATCGTATTCGAGTCTTACCACCCTAGTACTCGGCAGTACTCAATACTTGACTGAACAGTACTTCACTACAACACACTGGGTAAAGTAGTCTTTCAAAATTTCTTTAATTTCCATTGCTAACATAAAAGCAAGCACTTTGAGATGTGTGACCGATTGGTAAACCGAATCAGATGAGAACATCGATGACAGAACTGACAGGCATCCAGGTTCCGTAGGGGGCTGACCCATTTTGGGGTCAGTTAGACCCGGAATCTGTGTCAAAATGACCCAGAATTGGGTGAAATTTACGTAGAATCCGAGTTAACCCCATGGTAAACCACTTGTCGGATCAGCCTGGCCCTGAAATAGGTCAGGCCCCTGGAACCGGCGGATTCCGGGTCAAAGTGTGGGCCCAATGGAGCTGCTCAGCACAAAAAGTAGCTCAGCACAAGAAACAATATGCTCACCAGAATAAGTTGAATATCTCTTTGCAATTTCATTTGGGTTCAACAAGGAGTATATAAACAAAATACTAAAAATAACTTTTCCCCCTTTAAAGTGTCACATCCACTCTCGTAGCGTAGGAAATGCACATTTTGTAGTAGCCTCGGGTCTATTTCATGCCACTCGTACTGCATAAAATTGGAAGTACGCTTATTAATATACAGAAGATGGACATATTATGGGGGAAAGCAATCAGTTCCATTTGCAATAAGCTGTGTGCAGTGCACTCACTCTTCGTCAGGTCACCGTAGGTTGTTCAGCGGCTTCAATCTTTAAATTATACACGGCCGGTCGTTTGGTTGAACACTTTTATGGATTGCGGTGATGTGAATGTTTTCGTTTTAGCTCGCTAAACGGTTTGGTGTAATTTTCTCCGCCGCCCCCCCCCCCCGTTCTTGCTACAACCCACGGGGTCTTTTTACACCTCGCACCGGATGCCTTCAGTCGCTTCCAGGCAGGCTTGCTAGCATACCTTGCCCACACTAAAGTCCTTCATTTTCAAACAATTTTATCCGCATTAATATTTCTAGAGCACAATCCATTCACTAATTATACCACCAATTTACGAAAAACACATTTCTTCCTTTCTTGTTTTTAATTAAAACAACAACAAAAACATTCTCCGAACCTGTGACATAGTCTCAGCAAAGTAGGTGGCCATGTTCGAGTCGAGAAAAACGCAGCATAACAGTGGATGTTTTGTCAGGAATTTCATGAAAGTTTCATGAACGTGGGACACCGAGGAACCAAGCGCTTCACATGCACTTATAGACTGGGATTGAATTGGTTGGCACTTATGCACACCTAAGGTTGGTATGCAGTGTCTACACTTCCGAGAGGTACACACAACTGACGATTAACCTTGCAACAGGTAGACCCAGTGATGTAGTCCTCGTACTCGGTAGTCGTATACGAGTACCGTTTTGACGGTACTCGTACTCGTCTTGAACTCGGTTCTGATACACAAATTCTACTCGAGTGCCACTTTGACGGTACTCGTATACTCGTCTTGTACTCGGTACTCGAACTCATCTGGTACTCGGTTACTCAAGTACTACTCGAGTACCGTTTTGATGGTACTCGTACTCGTCTTGAGCTCGGAACAATTACTCAAGTTCTACTCGAGTACCGTTTTTATGGTGCTTGCACTCGTTTTGTACTCGGTTACTCGAGTACTACTCGAGTACCGTTTTGACTTGGAACTGATACACAAATTCTACTCGAGTACTGTTTTGATGGTACTCGAACTCGTCTTGTACTCGGTTACTCGAGTACTTTTCGAGTATCGTTTCAATGGTACTCGTACTCATCTTCTACTCGATACAATTACTCAAGTTCTACTCGAATACCGTTTTGACTGGTACTCAAACTCGTCTTGTACTCGGTTACTCGAGTACCGTTTTGATGGTACTTGTACTTGTCTTCAACTCGGTACAATTACTCAAGTTCTACTCGAGTACGGTTTTGACTGGTACTCGAACTCGTCTTGTACTCAGTTACTCGAGTACTACTAGAGTACAGATTTGATGGTACTCGTACTCGTCTTGAACTCGGTACTATTACTCAAGTTCTACTCAAGTACCGTTTTGATGGTACTCGTACTCCTCTTGTACTCGGTGCTATTACTCAAGTTCAACTTGAGTACCGTTTTGACTGGTACTCGAACTCGTCTTGTACTCAGTTATTCAAGTACTACTCGTGTACAGTTTTAATGGCACTCGTACTCGTACTTGAAGTCCACACCCGATACTTGACTGACAAATAACCTGTACTTGATATCATATACTCGATACTCGACTGAAAATGTACTCAGAAGCCTATCTCATAAGTCTATCTCATAAGCGGGAAGTAATGACACAAGTTTTATTGTTTGTATTTACTATTTAAAAGTACCACACTATCCAAACTCAGCAAATGCTATATTGCCTTTACACTTGTTGACTGAACTTAAATAATGTATTGCCTTTTGTTGATTTCATGCCGTTGTTAATAACTTCAAGACTCAATTGTTTCAGTCTGAGCTATTGTTAAAAAAACCACGGCATTTCTCAACCTACATGTTGATGTGTTTAAAACATGACAACTTGAGTCTCTTAAAACACTTGAATAAATTACTGTATCCCAACGAAGTTTCACGTGGTGTCCCTTGTTACATCGTGAATTTCCATGACCATGTTGAAATTATGTACCGTTATTGATTTTCATGAGAAAGACATGACACGACACAAAACTATGATAAATAATGTAGCGAAACTGAGTCTGATTTTCGTTGAACTTAACAAATCTTGCCCCCTACGCACTTTGGGTCCCACGTTCATGGAACGACCTGCAGCGGTTTGACAACTCTGGTTATAAAAGCAGCTGGAGACAAATTGCAGGACAATAACATTTAGAGGCAGTTGTCAGATCTTTGCATTTTGAACCCTACTTCTTTTTGTTTGTGTAACAATAACATAACAACTTTTTCTCAGAGCAATTGGTATACGCCTACTCGTCAAAATTTTCTTAAAACCGAGCTTTCTGATAAAGTTCACAACTGTTTATCTCTGACTGAGTAAGAGGGATACATTGTAACAAGAACGTACCAATGTGCGTCTCCAGAGAATGGTATTTGATCAGTGTGCTGTGTGCTACGGTACAATCAATGACCCGTGGGGAAAGAAACGTGTACAACAACAAAACAGATGGAGCACAAACGTTGTACAGCACTTAAGCAATGATAGATATGTGCTTTATATCTTAAAGACAAGGTCACATGTATGGAAATATGCAAGAAAACTGGAGTGGCAGACATCATAAGGAAAATAAAACAGGGTAAATGAAGAACGGATAACAAGGTCAAGAAGACTAACTGAGTTGCAATCAAGAACGGGGGGAAATGAGAGGATGCAGGCAAAGAGAAAGATTGAGTGATGGCATGAGACCTTATGCAGGAACAATATGGACAAGTATATAATTTTTGAGGCTTTGCATATAATGAGGTATCAATGCACATTCGGTTTGCGGTAACACCATGTGTACATGTACTAGCTGTGTAGATGTGTTCTTAGGGAACTATAGGTCTTGCTATTTATTCTACTGCCGCGAAGTAGATTTTGGAATTCGGGAGACTACTTCGGGAGACTATACTTAGTTTTGAAAAGAACTGTCCAGCTTATTAGCTACTACCTGGGCGGAAGGTAGGAAGTCGGCCGGGACTACTACTTTCGCTTAGTGGATCGAGGGGACTTCTCGTTATTAACTTCACTACCGCGGAGTGAGTTCTTAAGTGGTCTCAACGTTTCGACTAGCTTGCTCTAGTCGTCGCCAGGAGACTGCATGGACAACAACAGCAAAAAGTAGAGATGAGTGGCGCCTTCATGGGGAGGGCTGCATCCCACACTGGATGAACACAGACTAAATTTCAACCTCAAATTCACATTCCTGTTTCTGCGTTCACCGAGATGAGCCGGTTAGGTTAATAATTTTCAGTCCCATGAAAGGTTAGATTTTATGCGCTTAAAATGCATAAGCCAAACCCTTTGACATTTTAGCCCATCAGGACATGCTTCGTTGTAGTTTGTTTACTTTGTAAGTCTCTCCGCATCAGGCAAACCAAGTATATATCATCAATCGTTTACACGTCACCACATCCCAGAGAATGACTATCCCGAAGTCTAAAATCGTCCATTTTGTGCTATGTCAATTACATCATTTATAGGATGTGATGAATACACATCCGAGAATCCGATAATTCAGATAACCCTATCGTACCAACAGCTACCCAAATTTGCTTGGTGTGTTATAAAAAAAAAGCCTCGATAACAATATTATACTTGCAAGTGAATATTTGCTGTAAGGAAAAGACCAATCACGGCAACAAAAGAGATGTGTCAAAGTCCATTTTTGTCGTCTTCGATCATTCTTTCCATCATCCAGCGGGGAAAGAAAGGATGTCAACGTAGATTGCCGGGAAAAGGTTAAGATGCAGAAGCGGGCTTGACCGCTGCCCGTGCCGGCCCTAATTGGAATCTATCGGCGGATATCGCGTTCTGAAATAGATGAACGCCGGACTCACCGTGGTATCTCCGTTTTGGTTTTTGTATTCATTAAGGGCGTTAGACTCGACGTAGTCGTGCCTTGCGTGTTCGTTGCTAGTACGGTAGCCGCGATTTCGCCTGACCTTGTCAACGGGGTTCGCTCACTTAACTCAACGGGAGCATTTATACTGATGACGTCAAGCATGGTCGCAGCTATTTAGTTTAGCTTGAAGTGACGATGAATGTAAAGATTGTATCCATTTTGATAATGTCAGTGTTGACGTGATATAGTGACTGGAAGGATTTGCGGGAGATGGGGGTAATGTTAACAGACTGACTTTGAAGCCAAATTAACAGAGGTACCGTAAGCAGCGACAAATTGCGCTTAAACGACCTTCAAGCGTTTGGTAACTGCCCGCGTAAATTTGAAAACGCTATATGGCACAGCTATTTTAAACGCCCGTCGATACCGAACCTCGAGGAGTTGTTCTTTATAATAAATGTTATACCATTACACATTTAATGTTAATCACTTTAATTAATTACACCAAAAGCTTTGAACTTGCCGATTTGAATTGAAAACAGGGCATTTAAGATTAAACTATTAAAACAAAATTGTACGGAAGAGATCAGTTACTGTAACGTTCATTAGGTTTCTCGTGGGCTGGTTGCACTAATATTACCCCGCCCCCGTCGATATATTTGCTCAGAACTTATTAACGGCGAGGCCGATAACCACATAATTTTTGTGACTTTTCCTAAACATCAACTAAGGTCATAATTATTAGTTAAAAGGTTACACAGGAGGTCAACTATTCCCATGGAAACAACTGATCACCTCGGTACCCATGGTTATACATTATAGTAAGCTGCATGTACATTCAAATAGTCACTGTGTAATAATGGGCGTACTAATTTTCATTTGTCTGACGTATGACTTATAGAATTACTATAGTATGCATTATGGGAAATCAATATGGCCGCCAAAAAAATCCCGGTCCTGAAATGGTATTGAGAGATAATACAGGAAAACACAATGGAACGGTTTCATAAATACCCCCTGACCTCCTAATTAAACGATCTCAGCCACATCCAAATCAAAACGCCAGAATATTTTTGAACTATACCTTGAAAAGGCAGAGGAAATGTTATAGTGGATGTAGAAATGGTGCTCAAACTGCGACCACGCCAACTGCACGTTAAAAAAAAAACAAAGCAGGCGAGTCGGTTTTCCGTTGATGACAGGCTGTATTTTCCCCCCAGGCGGCGTTAATTTGCTTTTCCTCACGCGCTCAACAAAGTCAATACAATTCCCACAGTTTGGAGTTGACATGAAATACACTTCGTGTTCACTTAAAGATGACATCCTGAATGTGACGTCACAGACTCAATGTCAAAGTGACACGAATAAGCTAATTGGTACCGCGGAAAAACTTTGGGATTTAAATTTGCTTTTTAGTATTGACTGCAGTGTGAGATCCGCCCTCACATGCACGTTAAAGGCAGGGCGTTCTTTTGGTTATTATTTTAAAAGGTAATGATCATACAAATTTATTTCTAAAACATTGTTGGAAACGAGACCCTTTGAAGTAACGTAGTTTTAGAGAAAGAAGTCATTTTGCACCCCCAAATTTAAACTTACAGTAGCCTTTGGGCACATAGCCTTTCTCAGGCAGAATCTAAAAGCACACAATTCTATGCAACAAGGGTTTCTTCTCTTTTAAGAGTTTTACTTCGGATACTGAAACAGTCAAGTCAGTTTTGAAAAGTGAATTTTTGCTGTTGTGTTTTTTTTTCCTTTGCATTGGACGTACTTGTTATGTGTTTGATATTGAACTTGATTGATAAAATACAGCAACTTTCGAGACCACCATTGCGGCAATCTTTGTTCAATCCCGTAGACGTATGCATACATAATCAGTGTTTTTCCACGATACGGAAACGAACGTGTTTCTGTAAGTTAGTACGGGCATGAGTACAAGCACATTTGTATTCCTCACATGCAAGAGACTTTGTAATTGAAAACAAAAGAGGAAATGTGCAAGCACACAAAGCTGTGTACAGGTGTCCTACTTTTCTATTTTAAAAATGGTTAAGTTTAAAACAGTCAAATAAAGTGGTCAGAATATTCTTGTGCGAGTACTCGTAAAAGTGTGCCGGGAACCGGTCTTTATGACAGGTAGAAGAACTCAAGTTCGAGAGCAAGAACGGGAACGGGGGAGGACAGGATTGGGAACGGGAACGGGAACGGGAACGGAAACGGTAACTTGAACGTAAACGTGAACGTGAATGGGAACTGGGGCGGGAGCGGGAACAGGGATGGGAATGGGGAGGACGGGAACGAGAACGGGAACCGGTACGAATATCTTACGTTATTTTACTGAAAAGTCAAGTCATTGAGTATCATAAGGCCACGCATAACACAAGGGCCTCTCTTCAGACTAGATATGGATTAGGATTTTGTTCGGCTAAGCCCATTGGAGGATTAATGTAGTGGCTATGTAAATGTCATGACATTTTATACACCGTGGGGGGGGGGGTGAGTCTGTCGCGGAAGGTTCTGATCCTATACGATAAATTGAGCGTTAGAGAGCATGTTGAGAGCTCTCGATATCGCCGTGAGATACCGTGATATCTCGTCACCAGATCTCGGCTACTGAATTAATTATGAATCATTTCTATGTTGGCATCAAATGTCAATCAATATTTCGTAACGGCACTGTTTTTCTGAATGAAGAGTGTACATCCATTCACCGAGATAAACTCACGAGATATTATTATTTATATTCTTTTTGTTATTGGTTTTCCCGCCCAATTTCAACAAAAATTCATCCAATTTAACACATGGCCCCATTCAATTTGGTTTGGAAATTAATTATGCCCCGTTGCATCACTAGTCATTAGGCAAAAGGAATAGTTCGGTTTCAACAGTTTAGCATTCACTAGTCACAATAAGATCAGACATTCAACTTCAACATGTCGCCAAGATGACTCAATTTCGCAAGAGCCAAGAGCAAGAAGCTAGTATAGCCTTTCAATGTCATCAAACGTAAATAGGTAGTAGAAATGCAAAATGAAGAACGCAACGGTGAAAATGTAGTCTTGAATGTCCATAAATGAAAATAGAACGACCAAAACGAACCTGAATGAGACCGAAATCATGTCTGAATGCAATAAAAGCTTTCAAAAGAAAACTCTAGTTTGAATGAATAAGAGAAACTGAATTAATTTTTGCTGTAGTTGGCCGGGGAAAACCTATATTTCCGAACGAATTATTTCGCAAGACAACTGATACTGTTTTTTATCAAGTTTGCAAAGAGCAAACTTTAATATCGCAAATCGTTCCTAGCTTCAGGTTACATTCCCGAACATTGTCAATCACCCATCACATTTTTAGCTCACACTGTGGTGTGGTTGTTATAAGCAGGTAAGCTTTAGGGAGCATCATAAGAAAGTTTCTTAAATGCTCATCTACTGTTACAGACAATATAGAGTAGCGGGTTCTATCCCCCGGGGCGCCCCGGGGTGCTGTTTTTGTTCATGGTTTTTTTTTAAGCCCGCAATAATAAACATTGTGCATTTTTTAACTGATGAACTTGTTTTTACTTTTGTAAGCATTTGTTGCGGCTGGTACGCAAGCATTAATTTTGCGAGGACTAATTCCAGTCTATTCTTTTGTTTACCTAACTGGCGTCTTATTGAAAATCATTAGCAACTTTCTGGAACGATTCTTATTTTGCTATCTAATCGCACTGTTTTTGACTAATATTTTGTTTGTTTGTTAAGTATTCACGGATTTTATCGTTTTGTGATTTTTCTTACATTTGTCGTTTTTTTGTAAAAATAAAATCAGTGTTACTCCTTTTAACTACAGTTGTGTAACTTTGAACGAATAAAAAACCTAAATGAATGAATGAAACATCACGGCAGTTTGTGTGTTTACTGCCTCTGTTCGTAAAATTGCTAAGATCTCATTGGTTTGGACTTTGGTGACCAAAGGTTAAGCAGATATCTGCACGGCCGACTTTCGCTGTTCTCGCTGACTTGTTTCTTGTTTCTCTGAAATTTGTTATCGACAGTTACGAAATTGTCAAGTCGTGGAAAAACTGTTCAGTTAAAAAAAAAGACTTCTGATTAGCGTTCGCTTTTATGTCAATAACCGTGAATTGTTTGTTTTATTTTATAACAATTAGTTTTTATCAGAATTTAGACTCAATGCATTTCCCCCCTTAATTCCGGATGAAAAAAACAACAACAACAACAAACAAAAAACGGTGAAAAAATTTAATTTCTATAAACATCTATATAATAATTACAACATTTCTCTCAAACCCCTAAAGCTTGTACTTTCCACTGATCCATTTTGCCTCGTGGTTTTATCATAATCCATAAACGACAGACTATTATGTGTGTGTATTTCAAGCTGAGGTGAACTGTACAATACCGTATTACCCATATACAGCTATCAGTGTAACACACTTTAGATATCCTGCATTTTTCTATTAGCAACTGTGGCTCGTTGGTTGCTCGTGGCAACGGACGGTATATCACATCTCGTTATGACATGGATAACTGTTCTTGTTTCATCCCAAAGTCAATTTGACTGTCGCCGACCTTTGCTTGTCATAAACAATTGTCTTGATCCCTTTTTTCCCCCTGCTTCTTCTTCTTCTTTTTCTGGCAAGGTTTTTATTTTATGACAGAGTGATCTTCGCATCACGGAAGCTTACATGGTCATGTCTCGTAGATAGGGGACGACACGAACTTTGAGGATATTATCAGAAATACGGATTTCTGTATGAGATCATACTGAATTCCGTGTTTCGGAGATGTGTCATAATTTAAATCCGTGTTTTTGACAGACTGTTATCGTTGAAACCCGTGTTTCTGTAAAATGCAATCGTTAAAATCCGCGTTTCCGAAATATGCCATTATTAAAATTCGTGTTTCCGAGATACTGTCGACATTTCAATCCGCGTTTTCACAATACTGTCTTCGCTGAAATCCGTTGTTCTGTAAACCACAATAATTGAAATTCGTGTTCCGAAAAAGCCATCATTAAAATTCGTGTTTTCTAGATAATTTCATCGAAATCCGTGTTTCCGAGATGCTGTTGTCATAATAATAGAAATCCGCGTTTCTGTATACGCAATCGTTAAACACGGATTTTTCGAAATATGCCATCAATAAAATTCGTCTTTCCCGTAGTGTCATTGAAATCCGTGTTTTCTTAAATGTCATCATGTTTACATCTGTGTTTCCGTGATACGTTTTCATTAACATCCGTATTTCCGAGATATGCCGTCGATAATATCCGTGTTTCGGAAGTTTTGTCGAGTGACTGCTTCCGTTTTCCCACGATAAGTTATCTAAATAACGCGGTATCGTAGCCAATAACGAATATGATTATTTCAACAATATTTAATTTGTATACATCACAAGGTGTTCTTTCGTGTCCATCGTGGAAATATTTGTTTTATTCTCTAGATCTGTTTAACAAATTCTGAGACACCAACTTCGATGCTGATTGTTGCATTTTTACGCGTACAATATTGTTATCTTTAAGTACATGTTAATTTCAAATGATGTTTGTGGTGAATTTGGAGTGCACTGTTGTCACAAGTTTTATGAGAAAATACTGAATGATTCCAACCTACAAACTGTCACTCATTATACGTTTACAAAACTATCTTACAATACATCATACTGGGTTTTGCCGTCTACCCAATCACTGTATCCCTTCGGCCCACCTTGCCACTTTCGATGACCACCTCGCTCTATCTCAATATCCCAACCTCACTTTGAAATTGTTCTATAAAGGGAATTACTAACCGACAAAAGTTAATTCCGTGTCAATGGCTTCAACCTTGACCTGCACGCACCAATAACTCGCGATTCGGACACCTTAATGGAATCAGCGTGCATTTATGTCAGCAGTGCATTCTTGTCAGGTTGCAGACTGCGGACAAATTTGCTTCAATCACCAATTTAAATGTTTTGGTCAACAGGGCTAGGGAGAAAAAAACGTGTCCAATTATCGGCACGCCGGAGTATCGAGTCCATCACAGTTTCGAGTCCAATACAGTTTAAAGGGGCCGTGTCGTCATGATCAAAGCAGGCTTGTGGCTCTACATGGAATTATGAACTCCCATCCAGTATACTGCGCGCGTGTGCACTTCCCTCCCCCATTATAATTATCTGCGGAGAGCCTCCTCTTAACATGACGACACCAGCCCCTTTAAATACAATTATGACAATATTAACCTGTTAAAAAGAAAGTATTGGTCTATTTTTGTACAGATTAACAGAAATAAATGTACGTTTTCGATCCTGGTAATCATCGTAGGTAAAATCGGCAACCTTAGGGGCCTACTTAACCATCATTGTCAAATTCGGCAACCTTGGGGCCTACGTAATCGTCAGTGTCAAATTCGGCAATCTAAGGGGCCTACGTAATCATCGTTGTCAAATTTGGCAACCTTAGGGGCCTACATAATCATTGTTGTCCAATTCGGCAACCTAAGGGGCCCACGTTTTGTCATAGCTACCAACAACTTCTAAAACGTGTACTTAAACTACATGGTATAATGTAACTACAGTGAAATTAGCTTTACCCCAGGTACAAACAAATCAAAAACTACTCACAACTTGAATTTCATCTTTCATTGCTAGGTATTCGGGTGTCACTCAAGGGCGAGATCCGTACGCAGTGGAGGGAGAAGATAAGGTCGGCCACGGGACAGAAACGCGGTGGGACCTGCCTACGAGGTGGCGAGCAGTCTCTCTACGATAGGATGACAGTCTGGGGAAAAGGTAAGTTGAACTTGCAGCATATATATTTTCTCCGAATTCCTTTGCGAAGAGAGGGGCTGGGCTGTGGCTATGAGAGATGTGGATGTTGTGGCTGTAACATGACTATAACTTCATCCACAGCCAAAGCCAAACCGCTGTTTGGACATGCTGTAAAACTTGTCTATGCACTAACCGTGGTTATTGGGCACCGACTACCACTGTGTCTGGCTTCCCGACTGATAACTGGAACAATGATGCTTTTATGTTAAAATTACACCAGTCTATTTTGCTCGCCTGCTGGTGGCTGGCTTCCTGACTGCTCACTGATAAGGATATCATTACTGCTGTGAAAAGGGGGCCACTCTTTTTGTAAACACAGTTTAATAAAGAAACTTTTCGAGATTCAAAGGACCCGACTTAAGTTTGTTTATGGTGGGGAAGATCCACATCAGTGAACAAGAAAAGATGCAGCACCCTGTGTTCTGAGTGAGACTACAGAAAGAAACAAACTGTTCAGTTACAATACGTTTTAAAAATATGCTGACAATGTGACTTTAGAATCAAGCCCACAGTCATTCTTTACATTCAGAAAGGGAAACACGCTCCCTCTTAAAAGCGTTGCAGGTGGCAAAGGCCTCAATGCTGTAGATGCTCACAGAAAAGGGCCTTGTTGGAAGACGGTAAGTGACAGCCCCTGGTTCATTTCGATGAGGGGGGGGGGATAACCGTACGATTATAATGCTTGTAGCTTGGCAACAGATGGACACAGCGAAACAGTTTCAGCCACGGGCGAAGTATCGTTGGTTTTCCCAACCGAAGCAGTGATGAGCGACTTCTAAATGCATTCATACGTACACCCACACACGCACGCAGTTAAATCGAACGGGAGAGAAATCATTTGGGCTTCAATCACATTATGCCGTGCACCCAATTAGAATAAATATGACTTTCATTAACCCTGGAGCTTCTTAGAGTTTGGCGTATACCATTTTATAAAACGACTCTACACCGCGGGCATGAATGGCGAATGTAACGTTCAATTACTGGGATGTTGGTTAAGTGATTTCGCAGCATTGCGTCTTTGTTCATTTCCGCGTTGTTGGTGTTGTTTTTTTGTTTTTTTTAATAGCCCTACATAAAATATGGCTCTACTATGCTATGGCTCAATTTATAGACGCCATCTTGGATTTTCAGTGTGGTGGAAGGCATCTGGAGAGAGAGAGGTAGAGAGGCTTGAGTTGAAATCTGACTGCTTTGTATCAGCCTGCTGATATTTGATTCTAATTATGGGGGCAAATATTCTTTGGAAGATGCGTGTTAATAGACTGCGTTTTGTTTGAATATCAGCTTGCGAAGGATGTCTAACATTGTAATGTGCATAACATTGGCACACTTGTCTGTTGTCTATAATAGAGCGTATACTGGCATGATACGGTTAGTTCAATGATGGGCCCCAAGGACAAATTAAATTAGAAGTCTCAAACTAACATTAAACGTTGTAAAAAGGAGATTCGTTCAATACCCTTCAATACAATTATTGTCAAAATCCAAAAAACGTTCGCTGCCGTCAAATTTCAAATATAATGTATGTTCAATTTTTGTTACAGTTCATTGCCTGAATGATGATGGCACTCAATCAAACTTCCGGCAATGAATTTTGACCTTTTGACTGGCGCAAAAAATTCCTCTGCGTAATGTATATACTCCTTTGTTTTTATGTCCGATGACGTCACGTATTAAATTTCACTCTGAGAAAGTACAAAATAAATGAAAAATAACACAATTTTTTCATGAGGTTAATTTTTTTCTCTTTTCCCCCACTTTCATGAGGACCATTTCTATATGGAAAATGAGAACATTACAAATTTTTAACCTTTGAGCTCTTCTTACAAAATGCTATAGTCACACTGAGTTTCCAGAACTAGTTTGTCTAATAATTATCACATCCGTATGCAGTGCATGGCATGTGAGGGTGACTGCTCTACGTTCCGACATCCCTATGTTCCGACACACCTATGTTCCAACACCCCTATGTTCCGACATCCCTATGTTCCGACACCCCTATGTTCCAACACCCCTACGTTCCGACATCCCTACGTTCCAACATCCCTATGTTCCGACATCCCTACGTTCCAACACCCCTATGTTCCGACATCCCTACGTTCCGACATCCCTATGTTCCGACAGCCCAATGTTCCGAAATCCCTATGTTCCGGCAACCCATTGTGATCTACGCGCTATAATTAGGGTTAGGGCTTGGAGAATTACGCACGCTTGCATTCTAATTAAACCCTACGGAGGATAAAACGCAATACTTGGTTCCTCGTAAATCACATTTTAGTGAATAAGTTATCTAGATAGGGGTGGGGTCGGGAAATTTTCCCCTTTCGGCGTCTGTTTTTGTTTATGCCATGTTATGGTCCTGTAGCTTGAAGTGGCATCAGCGTCTGTATCTTGCCATGAATCAAGCGGCGTCTGCATCCTGCCATGGATCAAGCAGCCTGGCGCGAGCACTCATCAAGAGACACTTTCTTAAAACTTCGAATATTGAAGGGGAGAGTATGAGATGATTTCATCGTGTTCTCCCTCGGCGTAGTATGATGAAGAAAAGTGACTGAACAGAATGGCTCTCGAATAACTGTGAGAGTCGGCGGCATGTCTGCTTTTGTCTGTGCCAAATGACCAAGTGACGAGATATGAGCTAGTTAAGACTGTAACATCCCGGATATACGAGTTAAATTTCTAGTTAAATTAACTACGTGTGTACTCTAAGGAACATTAGACAAGCTGGGTACGACCGGTTGCCACCTCCACCCTCGGCTGATGATGTCAACTTCTGACTGATTTATCTGTTAACTGCTCGTGAAAAGTGATACAAAACAAAATATCTGACACCTAAGGGGGAGTGGTCTTATCTTGCGCAGACCAACGTTGACGTCATTATGCCTGTAACGGAAGGATCGCAGTCCGCCACTGTCGTAAAACGAAGAAAAAACAAATAATCGATTTGGTTTCCTTCTTAACCAGTCTGATTATCGGTGTACACGTTTACTAAAAGACTACCGACAGTAGGCCTGGTGTGTTTTGTTTATTATGTCATCCACACGGGAGGCCGCGCTGGAGGGAATCTTTACTGATGATTTTCCATCATATTATTGATTCCGCGAGGGCGGCCACGTCACTATTAATTCCGGGGGTCGATCTTGGAGATAGAGGTGTTGTTACAAAACAAACTTTAAAGGTGATACAATTTTAACATCACATTGGGATACAGGCTTGGTCACGTCCTGACGTGCGGCACTCAAAACTGTAGTCGACACCTGAATATGGTCAGAAACCAAATGCAACCCAACCCTCTCCTTCCCCAAACCCTGACCCTGTTTCTAAATGTGGCCTGGGCTACATTTAAGTAAAGAAATGAGAGGGCTATAATTATTTAGGTAAACGGTTCCGATTACATTAAGATCCGGGCTACATTTAGGTACATAGCTTAGGACAGGGCTAGGCTTCATAGGACAGGGCTACATTTAGGTTCAGGATATTGAGACAAAATTAAGGACCGGGCAACAATTATGTACAAATGTTTGGGCAACACTGGGGCAACATTTTTGCCCGGGCTACTCGTAGGTATAGTATGGGCAACATTTAGGACTGGGCTACATTTAGGCACAGTGGTTTTTTGGCAACTTTAGGACCGGGCTACATGTATAGGTACAGTTTTGGGGCTGGGTTACATTTAGGTTGTTGGGAAAATAGACCCGAGCTACATTTAGGCGTGACACACATGTGCTTTGATTACGCCTAAGGCGTTAAAGGGAAGTAAAACAATCAAAACAACACATTAGTGTCATAGTTGCGTGCGTGCAAACATACCTTAAAATGTTTAAGGTTACAGGCCTATAAAGGCTGTCTCATTAATTGCATATGAAGTTACGGTATGAGTCAAGCATGCTGCCATAATCACTGTCATGTTCCCTGTTTAGCATTTACGCAAATTTATTTTTGGAAATAGAGTGCCAGCCTATTTTCGTTTTTCCTGCAAAAAAATCTCCGACGTCAAAATTAAACATTTTTAAACTGTTAATGGTTACTGTTAAAACAGTAACCATCAACAGTTGTTCTATGTTTTGTTAAAAAACAAAACAATTATCACTAAAATTTGATGAAATGCTCACCTACACATTCCAACACCTAGTTATGGAGATTTGCCCTTGTTGTTCTATTATTCCCTTTTCTGAAGTTGAACAAAGTAAAACGTTGTGCGCGACTTTTTTCTCCCTTGAGTAAAAGTCCCTATACTACGCACAATTGCCTACCCACAATTGCATGGTATGTTGATTAATAACTACAGGATAGTTAGAGTTTGTTTCCAGAACATTAATTACGTGTCTTACCTCTGAATTATCATACTTCAATTTCATAATTGTCTTGATTTTTTTTATTTTTCAGATCTTGACTCGGAAGACGATTCGGAGATACCGTTACTACAAGCGGGATCGCATTCCTTCCCGTTCCAGTTTCGCCTGCCCAACGAACCCAACCTAGCCTGTTCCTTTGAGTGCGACCGGATCGCGTGCATTCGATACTTTGTCCAGGCTAACATGGACATCTCGTGGGCAGTCGATCCCGTCGCCGAGCGATACTTCTCCTTCATCGGCTCACCCATCAACTGTAATTTGCCCAAACATCTGGTAAGTCCGTGGAGATGACACACTGGCTTTGCAAATTTTAGTGGCACCAGTCGCAAAAGTGTAAAGTCTTTATGGCATTTTTATAGCTGTTTCTGCTGAGCAAGATTTTTCCGTGCTAAGCAAAATGTTTGAGTTGCATTGGGCCCTCGTTGAGGGTCTGCCAATTTAAAAGGTAGGGTCATTGTTTGCTTTTTTATCAAAGTCATGTTGATTTATAGAATCATCAAGAAAGATACAATAGAAGTCAGCTGTGAAAGTTTCAGTTTTTTACAGTGTCTACTAGTTGAGAAAAAAAAAAACTCATTTTCATCCAGAACGTCGATTTAATCCACGCTTAGCAGGGACGCGACAGCGGAACAGTGGCCGTACTTAGGGCAGCATCGCATCGAACATTACGGAAATTGCCCAAATCGCCTGCAAGCGACCTTTGGTAATTAAATTTTTTTGACAATGGGGGCACTTCAGACAAACGAATTTCGCCGGATGCTTACTACCAACACAATCTTTAAGGCTTTCCGATAGAAATTACACAATTTTATCGCAAAAGCATGACCCTATATACCTTTAAGTTAGCAATTTTTGCAATAGGCCTACGTCATTCGAAAACATATTCATAAAAAGTGAAATAAAATATTAAAACTGATTCTATAGTACTGCGATATCTTGAGAAACTTTATTCAGTATTTTGATTTGCCAAACTGAAATCAGCACGTTGCGTGCATAAACTGTGACAAAACCTAACCCTAAACAGTTGATGAAAGATTGCCACCTATTTTGTTTGCTCACTTTTGTTTGGTCGGTTTGATAAAACCAAATGATGGAAAAAAATGTATTCCTCCATTCTCCCCCAAAAAGTAGAATTTAACACACAATGAACAATAGATGAAAATGCACGTTAGATTATATATATTTTAAGTGGTGTGTCGTGGCTGAGCGGATAAGAACACCGGACGCAAGCTCCGGTGTTTCTGATCAGCAGAGTGTGGGTTCGAGTTCCGGTCGTTACACCTGTGTCCTTGAGCAAGGCACTTAACCATGATTGCTTTGTTCTTCGGATGGGACGTAAAGCCATTGGTCCCGTGTGTTGTGTAATACACGTAAAAGAACCCAGTGCACTTATCGTAAAGAGAAAGGGTCCGCCCCGGTGTTCCTGATTTGATTGGCTGCATATTGCGCCACAGCACCTTGTAAACCATTACATGGGGTGCTATGTAAAGGAATAGTTCTCATACTTCATTCTCATACTTCAAAACATAGCTCCACATACTTTGCAGGAAAAAATACTGAGCGCTTTGATACGCCCCTATGTGTGTGATAAAGCGCTATATAAGAACCCAGTATTATCACTATTCTTAATTTCACTCAACTCGTTATGTCCGTGATTCATATGTTTTGTTAAAGCGAATCTTTTAATTAATCATTATCCCAATCAATTTGTCAATCTAAAGCTGAGTATGTAAATTGTATTATTTGATACAAGATAGATTATACGAGTGGTGTAAAAAAAAAAGGGAAAAAAAGTTTTTTGTTAATGTCAGCTTTAAAATTTAAAAGAACATTTATGATTACTGCCTCGATTCGGGTACCTTAAATTACACACCGTACTTTAACAGCAGTCATATCCGAAACCTGATCGAGCTTGAATGACCTATGCTGACTGCATACAACTGATCAAACTATAGCATCAACGGTTTTATAATTGTGTGTATCCATGCACGCATTAATATTGTACACGCAATCCAGCAAACAAACAAAAAGAAAAAAAAAAGATAGAGCGTCTATTTTCTTCCATACCCATACTCCACATGGCCTTGCCGGGGAGAGGCTATTATTTATTTAAAACATGTATAGGGATACCGCTCAGTCTCGTCGTCTCTTTCCCAAGCACCGAGCTGAATTTCTCCCCTCCTTGTAATCAAGAGACGATGTTGACTTTCAATTGCATCCCCATTACACTCCCCGTGCATTCCTTGTGTTGATTTCCATCTTCCGGGAGGCGTTCTGATTCCCCATAGGTTACACAGATGTGTTTTCTTTATCATGAAGATGGGTGAAGCTGCTGCCCCTGCTTGAAACATTTATTGTTGAGTTAAAGAGAAAGAACCTTTAGTTTTTGGGACAGTTCGGTTTTTGAAACCTTTTGTAAATGTAGATTATATACAATACAACTAACCTGTGAAAAATTTCATTTCAAAAGGTGGTAGCGTTTTTGAAATATCGCGGAAAATCTGGACGGGTTATGTCTACGCAGGAAGAATAATCCCTGAACGGAATATACAGTCTGAGAAACATTTCATGCATGAAATGTTTCTCAGATTGACTTTTTTGTAACCCCTTTCTCTAGAACCACATTCCTTAGAAGGGAATCGTTCCTCAAAATGTTGTACATTATCAACAGCTGCAGAGTTTCTTACCAAGTAAGATTTTATGGTCATTAATTTTTGCAGTATTTACCAAAGGTATACTCTCCCTTTAAATTGATATCTCCTTTTCTATTATGTACCCATTATAAGAGGTTCATTTGGTATTAACTGTTCTGTGTTCCGAAAACGCTATGTTCTGATAAACCCATCGTAATCTATACACGCTAGGGTTAAGGTTAGGGTTATGGTTAGGGTTAGGATTAGGAAAACACATATTAGGGGTATCGGAACATAGGGGTATCAGAAGGTAGGGGTATACGAACATAGTATCGGAAAATGGGGTGTCGGAACATTTGGGTTTCGGAACATTGAGGTGTCGGAACATAGGGGTGTTGGGTGTCGGAACATAGGTGTGTATTAACTTTTCATTTCCACCATAAAAGTTGGGGAACAAATTTTCCACGAAGTTTAGTTACGTCCCACATCGATCACAGCGACATTTTGCAGCCTAATAGAGGGTTGTCGTCGCCCTTAGTTTGGAACAATCAGGTTGACTTATTGCAGACCGAGAACTGCCTCCAGGGGGAAATCTGTGTTTCGTTGCCCTTTGGTACCCGGATAGGCTACTTCCTCCCCAAGATGAAGTAGACAAACAAAATCTGAAGTTAGTTTCTTTATGTGCAAAAAGAACCATGTGCTGTTTTTTCAGAGACATTTTTTCCAACCACCGGGTCCCGAAGGGTTGAAGTGATGGAACGCTGTGTAAATATCTCTCATGAAGAAAGTGCATGTTGTACTGATAGCCGGGCATAGAGCTTGCCAGGTTACTCTATTCACTGAATGGGTTATAAACATGCGTTGTAATATACAATGTACGTGTATACCAATTACTACTGTGGGATACGATGCGGTTTTGCAACCTCGTATCCACTGATGCCACAAAACCATTGATCCAAAAACAAGTTATACTACGTTATATTTTTTTGGTAATTGACATGTCCAGTAACAACAATCCATCTAGTAATACCGTCAAAAACATAGATTATGTAATAACGCCTCGAACTAAGACTAAGTGGGATAGTTTTTAACAAGTCTCCACAAAAGATCTCAATTATTCCAGTTGTACAGACTATTCTTTGCAAATAAATTTGACGCGCGCGTTAGTCGTAATAATGAGGTTCCTGCTGGTCTCGATAATGACAAAACTGTCTAGACCCTGCAGGGTCCTAACATAGAGTTGCTTTAAGCACACAAAATGAATAAGATAAGCACAATAAAAGCACAACTAAATTATACATACCAGAACTTAAGGTTGCCGTCCAAAATACCATGTCACATGTACCTTTTGTGACTGGCATCCAGTGCTCATTTAAGCTAAGCAGGAAATTGTTCAGCAATGTTTTCTGCGTAAGCAGCTTTATGAAACTGGATGCCGTATTTTATGGCTAACGCTATGTGGCAGAGATGGAGTCCCCAAATGTTCCTACACTCTTGAAGTCTTGTTCAGAAGTAGCACCCCCCCCCCGGAAATCATTTGTAGAATTCATGAGATTCCCAGAACACAACGAAGACATAGTGAGGGGGTGGGGAGGGGGTACATCACCTGTACCGTGCCCTATATTTGGCAGAGGGTATCCCCCAAATGTACTCATACTTTAACACACTATTGTCACCCTGTATCAAACTCCCCTACCCGTAAAGTCTTCTAAAGAATTAATGAGTTTCCCCGAACGCAATGAAGACGCAAGAGGCACCGTGCCACAAATCGAGAGCCTAATGTGTACACAATAATGACACATAGCATCAAATGATTCCAAACGGCCCGGTGTAGCCAAATTATAAACGGCCTCTTAAAACATCCGCTTACAGACGTGTTGATCAAACATGCCGTTAGGGCGGACTTCGCTCCCCATGCACTACAACTGACATGACACTAGACACTGTTTAATGAGCCTGGGTCTGCGTTGTTAGGGATTTACATTCACGCCGTGAGAGGGTGTCCCAATTAAATCACATTAAATTTAATTATTATACAGGCATACAGCAATATATTTGTTTCATGAATTCCAGTTTGATGAACAGAGTGTGAAGGTAAACTCTCCATCGTGCCACACTGCACAGGAAAAGCAATTTGATTTTTTTAAGGGAAAATAAATCAGTGGGCTGGTACGAGTTTGTTCGTATTGTTCCCAACATCGATTCTGAGTACTAAAAGTAACATTGAGGCCAGGCTGTTCTTTCCCCTTCCCAGCTTTTAATTTACTTTATGGTTATGTAGCCTGAATAAATTACTTGCAAAGTGATGTGCACAACCATGCACTTCTCATTTTACTCAATCTACAACACTTTTCGCTACTTGCACGGAGCCGCCATTTTGCTTGTAGAGCCTCGACTTCATGCTTCATTTGTGTTGTATTTATGTATCTGTTTGGATGAGAGTGTCATTACGTTGACGTGACAAAATACCGAGTTTATAATATATAACTTGTATTCACTGCTGTCCCCAATTTGAGGCTCTACACGCAATGGCTGACCGTGAAAAGGGCGAATAATCACTCGGTTGATAAGCCCGTAGACTGGTTTTAAAACGAGAGTCGGTTTTGTTAAATTTTGATTCGGCTACTCAATGTATAGAATAGTGCATCTAATGCAATCATAGACTACCGGTAATGCATGGCTTTTTAAAAAAGTCACTATGAAACTAATCTCTAATAAATACATAATGTAGCCTAGTATAAAAATGGCAGCAGACCGTAGCAACTGGAGGAAGGTCGTTAATACGTTGCGTCTGTGCGGCACCCCTGAAAGTAGTAAGATACCTAAATGTAGCCCCAACCTCGTACCTGGATGTAGCCCGAAGCTAAATGATAGCCCCAACCTTGTACGTAAAATTCATTTAGCTTGGGCCTAGTACAGCCTAAATATTGTGTCTAATTGTAGCCCCAACCTAAACACAGCCCAAACATCGTACCTAAATGTAGCCCGAGCCTAAATGCAGCCCCAACCCCATACGTAAATGTAGCTGGGACACAAACTGGGCAACATTTAGGTACGGGGTTTAGGGCTACAAAGGTCCAGGACAATTTTAGGTCTAGGCTACGTTTCGATACATGCATGGGCTACATTTTGGGCCGGTCTACATTTAGATCTCGGAATACATTTAGGGACCGCACAGGCGTCCTTTTGGAGCAACCAGCTCGAAGAAATGATCAGTACTTGGAGAGGAACGTGCACTGACGACAGAGGTCAACAACGATAGCACTACCCCCAACTCGATTCGGCTTTCACCTGCAACTGGAACAACGCCTGCCCAGGCGCTCCAGAAAAGCTACGTATTCATAACCAACACTGCATTTCTTATTCTACAAATGGACTCCCCACAGAGCAGAACTCTTCGTCAATTCTTTAGGCAGATGTATGCGAATAACATCTAAAGATGGTCCTATGGCTGGCTCGAGAAACACAGCCCCCCTTACTGACGGGCTTGCTGTTTGTGGTACTTTGAAATTCTATGAATTGTTTTCTCTTTCAATTCTCTCGAAACGTTGAGATAAGCCAATCTTTCAATCACCAAAGACTTAATAAATTCGTGGCTCTAATTTGGTGAGACACACTAAA
This sequence comes from Pisaster brevispinus, assembly GCA_023634235.1. Taxonomy (NCBI): domain Eukaryota; kingdom Metazoa; phylum Echinodermata; class Asteroidea; order Forcipulatida; family Asteriidae; genus Pisaster; species Pisaster brevispinus. The sequence goes on from JAMKCF010000013.1 coordinate 4,858,318, forward strand.
GTTTCACATCATATGGTTACAATCAGATTAGCAAGAAGAAAGTCATTATATAAAAAAAAAGAAGAAGATTTGAACACAGTTATTCAGAGCGATATTTTGGCGTTGATAGGAGCATGTTTCTCAGAAAACGCTTTTGGCGCGAGATGAGTTTTGCGGAGTTTTGCATGTTTGACCTCAACAACGGCAGCTTGTGCGTGGTTTACATAATAACGTATACATAATATATGCCTTTTCCCAATATCTAACTGCAACAACTATACAAGTTTTGCAAATTCTGAAAACACATATTCCCACATGTAATAATGGTAATCAAATAAACCAGGCCTAAAGAAATGTGTCCTTCTCTTGTCTCACGTCGACAGAAAGTCGTTCACGGCACGGCCCGTAAGACCATCCGGTGTTGTTGCCGGTCCAGCGGGCCCATCGCCCTGAAGGCCGAGATGCAACGGAGCGCCTACTGCCCCGGAGAATTCGTCAACATTAGGACGAGGCTCGAGAACAACTCAGCCAACACGATGAGACTGGGTGTACGGTTTGTTCAGGTGAGTGAAGAGCCTCTTTAAATGCCACTGCTTAAAGGTGAAGTACGGGATTGATAATAATCGAATAATGCCATTGCTTAATGGTGAAGTATGGGATTGATAATGATCGAAAGCCTCTTTATCTGCCACTGCTTAAAGGTAAAGTATGGGACTGATAATGATCGAAAGCCTCTTTAACTGCCACTGCTTAAAGTTGAAGTATGGGATTGACAATAATTGAAAACCTTTTTAAATGCCACTGCTTAAAGGTGAAGTATGGAACCAATACAAATAGAAAAACTAGTTCCAATCTGGAACCTCGTCGACTAGACAAGTCTATTTTATTTATGTTTTAATCTGTGGACATAAACAATTGAGAAAATAGAATTAGCCGTTGCAAACTGCCTACCAACCAAAAGGACTTTTGGTATAAATGAAAAAAAAATAGTTATTGGCCTGACGTTTGCAAAGTCATTCTGGAAACCTAATTGACAACACAACACAGAAACCTAATTGACAACACAATACACATCAACAGGTTTATTGGTGTAAAAGAAATGTGAAAAGCCAAAAGAAATTAAAAGAGAGAGGCAGAACGCATACAGCAAAATTTGTGAGCACGGGCCGTCCAGGGAAGAGCAAAATATGTTTTTAAATATATTCAGAGATATGAGTCCTCCAAGAGTTTTTTTTAACGCACATATACAAATATTCTTCAACATTTAAACATTGCATAAAAAAGCAAATACATACAAATCATAACATGATTGTAAAAAAAAAAGTTTAAAAAAAATATATATATACGCACATATTTCCACAGGGAACTACTTCAGTCTGAAATACCCAGTACTGTCAAAACGTACTGACAACGTAGCATAATAATCAAGACCGACTTGTTTATTTTCACTGCATGCTGAAATCAAACCGTTGATATTTTAATACGGTATAAAATTCCTGACTAAACATGAAACGTTTTACATCTCTTCATGTTTTTCACTTGGTTTTTTGGTGTGTTTCTTGAAAACTAGGGGACGAGGTTGAAGGTAATTTTCCTTTAAAAAGGAAACTATTATATCTCAAAAGTGTCTGCTTTGAATGTTAAATTGTCACCTCTGAGCCATCATCGGTGCTTGCATTAAATCGAAATCATGCAGGTGGTGACTTTCTACCATGGCAACTGACATCCTCCATTAAACATGCAAAGAAATAGATGCGTTTCCATTTGCAAGAAAGTCGAGTAAATGAATAATTACAGGGAGAGTGGAGGGGAAAACCCCGTTCTGATTGAGGATGAAAGAGGGATAATTACGTTTTGCCAATAGCAGTACGCAGTTTTAATGAATTGTTATGAAGAGAATAAACAATCTTGAATTTGTGAATGTGTACACACTCTCCTACACTGCTGCTTCCCAATGTTTGTTTTTTTCCAACTTGTGTATTTTTTTTTCTTCTCAAAATTGTTTCCCCTTTTTAGTACGGCAGGTAGGCGGGGATTGTGCCTCTGACGAAACAAACATGGAAGTTGGTACACAGTCGGAAAACGTCATGAAAATGACATTTGGCTATAGGGTCATCGCAGATTTGTCCTTTGAAAAAATATATATATAAATAGACTAACAAGCATTGGCATCCATTTTGAAAAATTAAAAATTGCTTGTACCAATGGTTTTTTAATTTAAATATGCGATGGCCCAATAGCCAGATATCTTTCTCGTAACATATTCTGACTGTGTGCCACATTCCATGCTTGCATCACCAAAGGATCATTTTCCAAATATTCCCCCTCTGCCCCGTATAGGAAAAAAAAATTGTTTCTCTAAAAGCGTTTACCATAGTATTTTCTCGTGCGTTTTTAACTCACCTTTAAATAATCAGAATTTGTGTGTATCCCCTAAGTTTACATCTCACTTCAGGTTTCAGTTTTTATTTCATTTCTTCTTCTTTTTCAGATTATGTTATAATTTTTCAGATTTAATATAGTCTTTCTCATTGTAAGAGAGCCACGGATAGCTTTTGACAAAAAAAAATAAAATAATTGCAAATCGAATCACACCTTTAAAGCGAAACGAGTTTCACATAATCAGATGAGGCTGTCTGAAAATTTTCGTGGTTGTCATTCTTGCATGGAGTCTCGAAAAAAAAATATAATAATTAATTTAACGGTGTCCTTCACCGATGCGTTTACGGAGAAGCCTCCAGGGTTTCCCGCTCATTGCAGTATGAAGTCACCAGCGAAGGCAGTTCTGTGACTTTGAGCCGGGCGGCAATTTTCTCGGGGTTTTTTGGTGCAGAATTTAATGTGATTGTGATACTATAATAATGTATAGCGTATAATTGTATTTTACGGTACAAAGCGTTCCTGTTTACCCCCTTACTAGGCGTGTCTAGTTTGGTTTGAAGGGTGGGAGGCCGGGAAGGGGGGGGGTCATTGCCTGATTCGCCACTGGTCAACATTCGGCTGAAGGGAATCATTGTTCGCGGTCGCATGGTTTAGTTGTTCAATTAAAGACATTTTGACCTAAACTGTATGAGAACAATTTTATGTTGCTATTTTTTTTTTTTTTTTTATTCCGGGGACTTTATTTCACAACAATGCGGTAGCTTGGGGAGGTACTACGGTATGGGATAGGATTTTTTTTTTTTAATCCGTGCATCCAAACTCGTCAAAAATGCACATTATATGTTCACGTAAATATGCATAATGGAGGCGAATCTGTGACGTCATGTGGAATGAAGGAATAATGATAATATTATTTGCAATATTTACGATTGGTGTTAATTTGAGTGCATTGACACATAACACTGCCCCAAGATAATGACCATAGACGGTGGATAGATGTTCGTGCCTGTGTAATCATTCAGTTATGAAAAAAATAATAATAATCAGCAAGGAAACGACGAAAAGACCTCAGGGTGTTTTTGTCTGAGATTCTGCATCATTATTCACGACAATCATTTTTGTTCCTCTCCTTTATTATTATATGAATTGAGACATGGGGCTGAAATTGTGTTGGTTGATGGTACGGGGGTAGTTTTGTGTTGCGACCTGGCTTGAAATGCCTAGGGAGGGGCAGTGTAATAAGACAGGCTTCCAGGTATTACGTTGGGATTGGTAATCATTCAATTGAAAGAAATTTGTTAATCTGTTAGTTACACACAGTCTGGAAACTTTGTTGTTGTCATAAAAATAATTACACCAGCGCGTTGCAGTGCCCCTCCGGAGAAACATTCCCATTTGATTGAGTTTTGAGGTCGAGAAAATCAAATATTTTTTTAATATTATGAAGGTGCACAAAATACATAATCAAGGAAAAGTCCATGGTTTTTCTTTCTTTTATTTTTCTTCGAAGAATTCGTTATTAATATCATCCATTTTTTTTTATAATTTCATCGTCAAACCAACCTGCCAAAACATCAACAAATTCGATGGTAAGATGGTATTGGAAACAATTGAAGTTTGGTTTGTTTGGGTGGGGAATTAGGGGGATTTTGTGCACATACATGCCTACGTGCTTATTATATCGACTGCTTCAGCCAAATTGATTTGTAGGTTCTTTGGGAATGTCAATTATGTGACTTTTTGACAGTATTTCAGATTGAAATGCATTGATCTGAAGTATTGGTACTGGTACAAAACACTATTTCAGATAGCAGATGGAAGTGTATTTACCTGAATGATGGCACCGGTACAAAACGTTCACTCGGTGATCTCCCAGCTTAAAACTAACTCCTTTTTATAAATGACAAATCAAACTGTACCAATAATCACTAATTATGGTAACAACTTCGTTTCAATTTATAATTAGTATCTCTTCAATGGAAAGACATACAAATGGAAGGTCAAGGATAGAGCCTGAGCCCCCGAGATACTCCCACCCCCACCTACGACTGCATCACTAGAGCTGTCAGGAAATGTACCGTGATATCGAACACTCATCAATGTAAATTCAACAGTAAAAGTCGTAGTTCAATGTAAATAATACCCAACCATTAAAGGTCAGTTTGTTTTGATGAAGCACAGAAATAGCAAGATATCCTACCCTGCCCCCGTGTTATTTCAACTAGAAATAAAACTTCATTTTTTCCCACCCTCTAATTGAAGAGGCTGTACATTCGATGCTTGTTCAAACAGGAGGGGGGAGCTGTAGTGGTTAGCATCGATGAAAAGAAATCCAAGAGGCAAGGTCAATAGTTTTGTCTTAATATCGACGAAGACTTTTTAGCCATCGATTTTTCTCTTATCATGTTAGTGGCAGATTGTATAAACACTCGGCCTTTGTGCCATTAATGACTCCAAGTTACTCGCTCCTTATTGCCATAAGTGGATTTCTGTCCGCGATTGTCCACCGGATGTTCTTGCCATGATTTCAACTTAGATTGCGCAATATTCACGCAGGGACAAGTAGAAGCGGAGATCGCTGTCTTCTCATTCCCAACGGGATCTCATGATTGGTTGAGATTACTTTCTCAACAAAGGGTGCTTTCTCATTTATCAGAAGCCGTCGATACGTATAAATTACAATGAATCGTTCCAGCGTCTGTTACTTTACGGGCAATGGTTCAATTACAGTGGAAGAAAAACAACTTTGCCGAGTCGTAATCTGAAGTCATCTCGACAATAGACTGGTGCCAGTCTCGCGCGTGTTCGAACTTCTTGAGTTTCACGTGTGCGCGATTCGGTGTCGTCAAATACTTTATTTTAACGCAGTTTATGGCTAAAAAGAAGAAGTATAAAGCCGTATTCGAATTGGCGGCTACAGCTATGGCTACGACTGTTGCTAAGAGTGTTGTTAAGGGATGTCATATACTTCAACGCATGATAACATGGAAATCTAGCCGCAGCCATAGCCGTAGCCGTTTATTCGGACACAGCCTAAGACTTGACCTTCGCGTCCGGTTGCTTGTAAAGAATGTTGCCCAACTGAAGTTCATGTTATATCATAAAACCTATGTTATTGTTGCACAAATTCAGGCATGATTCGCAAACGGGGTTTCTAAATAATCAGCATCCTCATCCAAAGTTTGAATTTGTTTCAATGTTAATTTTAACAAAATAATTATTTGTACTGTATACAAATTGGAAATATATTGATTACAAAGTGCTATGGGTATTTTTCTAGGGTCAAAAATGTTGTGTATAAAATAGAATTTAAAGAAAGATTTCGTTTTTAAAATATACTTTAGTCTTCGTTCGAGTTGCGTTTTCGTTTTTGATACATATGCGAGACTTGCACATTCTACACGAGATCATCAAGAACCTGAACTGCATGTATTGATCAAGGACTTAACATCGACCTTGAATTGGTTTCCCACTACCAGGAATAGATGCTCTATAGTCACCGAATCCACCCTTTGTTACTGAATTCATTCGGTAACTCTCTTGCATAGATTGTATTATATAATATCACATTTGCTTGGCTTGCTCCCTTCATTGCATCTGATGAAGTTATAGTTGTTGCGCCGAAAGCTCACGCAGTTTTTTTATGAAGGTCTAGTTAGTCTTTAAGTGCTACCACTATCTTCCTTGTTTTAGTCCATACGAGAGTAGATGTTAAAACCATCATGGTATTGGTTTCATCTTACATTTATGTACGCAGTAATCTTCCAAGGAAATTGTATTGAAATCCAATCTGATTTCATCACGGAAAAAGGCACTCATAGAGAAAGACAAGCTCGTAACCGTTACCTGCTTTACATTTTGTTTTCGCAGCAGCTCCTATGCCCCAAATTCTCACCGACAATAACACGACTTAGTTCTGTATAACACAATCCTTGGAAACTGGGGCAAAATTGAAGAGGGCCGTTTTTAAAATTGTATAATTTTTTTTAAGCGAAGGAACATTTCCTCGGCGAGAATGGTAATCATCAGCGAACATATGACTCTTCCTGTATGCTGATTTTTGATTAGCAAAGTAACTGAGTGTATGAGCAGAGTTCCATTGCATTCACCATGGGAATGGAGCCGCAGTGTAAGCTGAAACTTAATGAAAACTGCTCTTCCACGAAAGCCTAATAATGTTCAGATTGGATTGGGGAAATTTTGCGAAAACAGGTTTGTAGCTGCTTTGGGCTTTAAAAAAAAGCGTTTGAAAACGTTTATTATGAAATGAATAATTGTTGGAAAGATGTTATAAAAGTAGAATACAATAATCCACACTTGGATTTTTGATTTGGACGCTTTTGGGGGCTTTAGTATGGTTGGAAAGATGTTTTTTAAATGTAGATTATAATTATTCACACAAATATGCCTTGAAACTATGTGATTTTCCTTTTACTTCGTGAATTAACACGGTTCACCATTTTGTAGAACCACATTTTTGACTAAAAAAAAAACACTGTCGAACATCCAGGTCAATTTTGACCCGGGTGTTTTTAGAGTGCAGGTTTAACATTTTAGGTAGGCCTACAAGACTTGGATGTGGTATGGGGATTTCAGGCAATCCAACAGTAATACCTTGCCACACACTATTTTTTTATAGAATGATTTAACGACGTATAAAGCTGAGCAGCCGAAATGGTTTTGGAAGGGAAAAAAATCCATTTCGGTTTAAATCCCCATTAGAAGAGATTATGAAACGTCAAAATGAGTATTGCCAAGGGTCCGTATCCTCTTCTTGCTCACTCTATCTTGCTTTTATGCTCTATCTAAACCGAGGCGTCAAACACGTCGCGAGCATCGAGCAGTCATCCTGATGACAATAATTTTATCGAGGGTCCTATAAATACGTTGTGACAAGGCTTGGAGGGCCTTGTTAAGATCATGTTATGTTTGGGGGGGGAAATGTTCCGAAGAGAAAATGAATCGATTTCAGTCCGACCGCGCCACACGGAGGCTTTCTTCCTTCGAGTGACTGACCTTCCTGCGAGAGGGAAGACTGGCCGGTGTGTGTGAGTTTGTGAGGGTTGGTTGTTTTATACGCTCGGTGGATCGAGACAGTGCCCGCGGACATGACGTCTAGCTTTGGACGAGGCTTAAATATTGACAGGCTCAGAACGGTGGTCGGAGGGGGGGGGGGGACATACCGTCTGCATTGAAGATGACATCCCTTTACACAATACATATGGTTTCATAATGTAAAACAAATATAATAAATAAACAAATAAAACGAAAAATAAAGACCAGTGTCACGCTGGGCAAAAATGTCGATGTTTGCGAAAAGCCCCGAAATGCCTATATGAATCAAAACAGCACTGTGACGTCACACTACGGACTCAATCCAAACAAGACAATGCAAAAATGCTAAGCAACTAAAATAAACAACCTTCATACTGTGCGTGTTGTGACCTGTCTATACGTCACAACAGGGACTATAGTTCTACGCTGGTTTTCTGAGGCACAGGTACTTCAGTGTTGATTTCACTTTTTTCATTTGTATTGGTTTAGGCTGAGAACCATGCAGGGGCACCGCCAACGGCGGGGAAAAAAAACACTAGTTCAAAAATCGAAGAAGGGAGGGGGTAGATTTTCCGTTCAAATTTCTCACAAAAATTACAGGGAGGAAAACTTCACACTTATACCAAATTATAACTATACACAAAATAAACAAGGATAAGTCAAATCAGTCTGTGTGATTTCGTTCAAGTTGATCTTTAAGTTGACCCATTGGATCCAATACACTCACTCTAGCTAACGTCATCATTACCCTTAGTACCCGGTGCAATCTATACAAACATTGTAGTACTGTAACCACTTCTAAAAACCATGTTCATACCTTATTGAACCAGAGTGTATTGAAATTGACCCAAATCTAAAATCAGCATGCGATCCGATACGGCCAGTACGCGGGGTTTAGAAACACAGTTTGCAGGCTCTTCGTTTTCACAATGATCACCGACTGACAGGTGTTCCGTACTCCCCAGAAAGGATGTTCTAATTTATTAGAGCCGTCGACATTTCCTTGAGGGAGAGAGATCTCGTCTTTCCGCTGCACCTGCCGTCTGCGGAGCGCCCCTTTCAGAAGCCAGCCTCTTCAATAGAGACGCGGTTGCCACACGAGCGAGAGTCAATTAACTCTCTCGCGTCGCTGTCTCATAATAATTCAAGTGTATTTTTGGTATGCTGGCAAAAGAAAACGTTTCTTTAATCGCTAAACGTCTTCATAAAAGCATCTGGGTAAACACTGAACGCTCGATGATCATTCGGAAACTTGACACGCAAGATTTTTTTTTTTTTTTAATAAATTTTACCTGTTTTTTTTTTCTTCACCCAAACCACATTGTGGTGTAAACATCGAAACATCATGTGATGATGTCACTCGAGAGATTTCCATCAACCTGTCTGAATATTGTTTGTTAGTTGTTTGTTGGGGTGTTGGGGGTGTTTGTTTGTTTGTTTGTTTGCTTTTGGTCACATGAATGTGGCTGGTACCTGCGGACGTACATGCAACACTAGCGTCATTGTCGATTCGTTGGTATGAGAAACTCAAACGGCCGCGGCCGCGACGCAATTGAACGAATTCATCACACGGTAAAACGTTCGGAGCTCGGGTCCTTGCGGCAGGTTGACCTGGAAACTAATTTTGGAAATGGAAATGGAACTCGGATTGTTCGTTAGTTTGACCCATTTCTGGATTATATTGACACAGATTCCGGGTCCTACTGACCCAGAAATTGGTCAAGCGCCATGGGACTCGGAATCCGGGTCAATTCTGACGAGGGGGGTTTTGAGGATGCACCCCAAAGGTCTCGATAATTTTACAAAAAAACACAAAATAGTTTTTTTCAAACATCGACAGATGGATTCAGGCCCTCAGACAACCACGATTCTGCAAAAATGTTAAACTCGATAAAATGCTGATTGTTACCTTCTTTCATTTTGTTTAATGCAAGTTTGCCCCAAACAAGGCTAAAAGCCAAGAGGTAAGGAGTTGGAAGAAAACATTTCAGATGAAAATAACTCTGGGGAGCTGAAGTATTGATTTAATATTCCTCTTAAAACAGTCTAGATTGTAGGGTGGAGGGAAATATGCACCAAGCAAGGACATCCAAAGAGATGCAGTACCGTGCGTTGAAAAAAAAACTGTTGGGTGGCTATTTGCTCTCCATCTCAGCGAAGCTATAGTGTATATGGGTGAGAACAAGCAGAAAGCCTGGTTTCACGCTCAAACACCCCGATAGGAGGAACCAGGTCAGACACACTGGTGGCACTCACATTTACCATGAAAATATTCATGGGGAAAGACAGAGGCTGGCTACAGACCTGTACGGTGGGAAAGAAGTTGTCAATGAATTTCTTATGCTTTAATTCTTTCCTTCACTTTTTTACATCTCATCCCAGAATGTAAGTCTCGTAGCTGAGAGTCCCAAGAGGAGAACGAAGTTGGGTTCCTACGAGATTCTATGCTACACAAGTCCAGCTGTATTACCGGACCAGGAGTACATTCTGGAGACGGCTAGGATGCTCCAGATTCCCATAGTGCCATATACAATTGTATCAAGGCTCATACAAGTCGCTTATATAATTGAGGTAAGTTCATTTTGTAAATTCATCTCTGCTTTTTGGGGTTAGGCTAAAGTTCTCTTGTTCATGACGCCAAACTCTTTTAGTCTTTTAATATACTTACTCTCAATTTATTAAACAAAATTGAGCCTTTCAGTAAGCCAAAGAACTTTCAAAAGTGGCTGTAGCACTGTGACCCGGGAGGCCAGAAGATACCTGTGTGGGGAAGGTGATGAAGAAAATGTTAGTTTTAGATGTGTGACAGGAAAACCTCAAATAGGGGGAAACTTCGCGCAATCATTTGGGGCTCCCGTCCGAAATTGTACAGAGGTTTTTGCCGTGTCTGAATTGGCAGCTCCGACTTCGGCTACAGCTGGATTGCTGCGGCATCTTGGTTTGAAGTTAGCAACAAACTTAGGAACAGGCGTAGTCGATAGCCGTAGCAATTCCGAAACGGCCTGAAGGCAGGGAAGAGACCAATGGGCGAACCCGAATGCCGTGTAACTGTTCTTGCGGACGCGATAGAAGTTATGCGAGAAAAAAACTACAAGAGCGAAAACAAAACAGCAACAACGCTGAGAAGATTTGTATTAGGAAGCCAAGTTTTATCATGCAGAAATTAATTCGAACATATTAGTTTGTTCAGCTCACTGACTTTCGTAAAACAAAACAAAACTTCACGTTAGGAAGAAAAAGAAAAAATATCCTAAACTTTAATCAGCAGCCTCCTTCAGACATCAAAGGCGTCCCGCTGCCAATCAATCAAAGTAAATGTAAACATAACCGCCTTGTCTAGGAGAGGTTGACATCGATTAAATCAAAAGCAACATTTTCATGTCTGCTGCCGAGAGAATGATTAAAGAGTCTGGGGATTTATTGCGCAGGTGGATTTCATGTTGTGCGGTCCACGACTTCTTCTTTATTGCCGACAGTATTATCTGAAATCACATCCGCTCGAAATGAAGTGAACTTTATCACCGTGAAAGTCTTACACAACATCCAGACGCAAGTCTTCTTCTTAAGAGTGCTTTTAAGACCAGCTTGAACGAAAACGGCAAAAAGTGATCTTTGCTTGAAATTCATTTAAGATATGTTCAATCAATAAGAACATTGATTTCACATGAGAGTAAATAGATTTAAATTGTAAACGAAATTAAGCAATCATTTTGAATAATAATAGGCCTAGGTTGGGGCATAATTTGTTGATTGATAATGACGAACATTATTCAGAAGTGTAAAAGTATCTAAATTAAAATTAAACGATAATCAAACACATTATAAACAAGTTTTAAAAGTATTCCAGTGGAAAACGATTTCTTTCAAGTAGCTGTTTAACAGTGATTTACTGACTTGCAAGCAGGATTCAAATTCTTGCGGCTGCTCATTCACAAAATGTTTCTGCCTTAACTTCAGTGTTCTGTTACACGCGTTAATCAATGTACCCTTAAGGGTTGTAATAAGTGAATCATTTATGGCAAGCACTGCCATGCAGTTTGTCCCAGTTGTATTTTTGGCTGATGGTGCAGTACCTGTACATTTGGGACTCAAAATTAGGACGTAAAAAGTTCTCTGTGTGAAATTGCTTCACCTGGTTGTAGCTCTCCTCAACAGACCAGGGAGTGGGCAATACTACAGTCTGTAGTAGGTTTTTGCCCTTTTTTCCCATAATTCCGCCCAGGAAATTTTAAAAAAAATCAACTTTTGGGCAGTCCACCATCAAACCATGCGGAAACATATGGCAGGTGTTATTTGCACAGGGTAGAGTTCATTCACCTTGAAAATCTCAATACAAATCCTGCGGTCGGGAGGGCTGCCATCTGTTTGTACACATAAATCTTGGCAAAGTCTCAAGGGATAGGGTACTTGGTACAACCATCAACCATTCTGTATTGTAGCTATCAGATGAAGCCTGTGTGAGACTGGTTGACCTTTATCAAGGTAACAGACACCATGCTAACCCAAACATCCACATGTGTGTCGGGGGGGGGGAGGGGTAGTAGATTTCGTAAAAACCTTCTATATAGTTAGTGTCCCGCAATACAGTATGTATTCGGAAGTATGCATTAGGCTTGTATTTAGCAAAATATTTTACCAAAATAACATTGTAAATGATTTGTTTTGCATTTATTATGACTGACAACATCTACAAACCCCTTAAAAGGTCTTGTGATTGATAATAATGGGTGTATAGCTTTATCCCTGGGTGTGGTAAGATTTCACCAAACCTACTACAAACTATAGTAATGGTCTTGTCATACAGTCACATATTACGTAATTCGCATCCTCGAGGGTTAAGAATGTGTGTGCACAAGAACGTGAAGTCGTCACACACAAGCGGCGGCCATTTTGAAACTCGCAAAAAAATATATATATCTCTCATACAGACCACACAGTGAGTGTACAAAATAATATGATGTACTTTATGATTTAAGGAGGGGATTTCTATTCTTTTATCGTAAAGTTTTTTTATGTCCACAATGTTAATTTATTTCGACCAATTGTACACTTCTTTTTGAAAAATCGCGTCAAAACATTTATGCGTTGATAATGTGCTATTATGTGAGTTTCAACATGGCGTTCACTTGACTTCGCAACCCGCTATCCAAACTAACGGTTGTAACTGTATCCATGCACTCCACACAAATTTGTAGTAAAATTTAAAAACAAAGCTCAGGTAAAAAGAATATTCTTAAAAGGCGCACAACTGAACAACATTGGCTGGACCATAATATTGGGCAAGGATTTGCACTTTTAACTAATACATTTACTGTGTGCATGGTGGCTATATGGCCTAGTACTATAGGGTCCGAAGCAATACTTCTGTTGATAAGTCAACCCGTGATACGCTCACGCATTGGTCGCACGCTCGGTGTTTTGCTACCTCCATAGTTACCCTTGTGTGTGGTTTGACCATTAGCTCAGTTCAACTGCAATTGTTATGACAAAAGTTGACATTAGAAAGGAAGCATCGAGCCGTTGTGAATGACAAGGACAGAACCCTACATCCTCTTGAGTAAATCCTGAAAGATTTATAGTGTTTCATATCAGCGTGAAATAATCGGTCGAACCAAAGTGCCATTAGGTGGGCGTTTATCGTTGGAATGACAGCATCACCCAGCTCTGTGTTGCAGTCACTCTGTGAACTTTCCTTTATTCTGTACACGCAAGGAAAATCCGATTCTTCAACATTGTAAACAACGTTGTGTGGACGTGTGTAAGTCCACATAGTGTTTCAAGTCTCTGCATTGTGTGGACCTGTTTTGTTATCAGGTCCACACTTCGTATGTAGCGTTAAAACACATTTACGACAGAATGAAAAATGTCTTACACGATTCGGAATCACTTAAACCTAGCATCTTGAAATATTTTTTCCACAAAGTGCTGAGCTTGCTACAGCGGCCGCGCAATATGGCACCATGTTCACTCTAAAAAGATCCGCCAACGTCGTCTCAAGCTTGCACTGGGCACTTCGTCCGTCACCTGGAGCTTCTAGCTAGCCCAACCATTCTCCGGGAACCCACACGGGGCACTGCCTCACGTGGGAGAAGGTGTTTCTCCTTCATGGACTTGCTGAAACGGGACGCCGGCTTGACCAGCGCTGAAGAGCGGCATACTTGCATGCTGGACCGTGTCCTTTGGACCAAAATCACTGTTCCGGCTCGAGATGCTGTATGGCCTCGAATTGATTGTTCTCTCCACAACTGCAGAGAACATCAACGGAAAAGTTCTTTCATTCAGTCCTCAAACATTGAAATTAATTTGTTAAAGAAGGACTCCGGTCAAAGTTCATATGAAAGTTGTTATCCCTGTTTTTTCAATACATAGAGTCCCTATGGAAGTGGAGGAAACTTCACTTTAAAAAGTGGCTAACCTCACTTTAAAATGGTGTAAAATGCAACTGTGTTTGATATTAACCTTCGTGTGCAATTTGTGTCAAAATCCTGAAACGTTCAATGACGTCTCATTTCAAATATCTGGTCCGTACGTTTTTGTAATTCAAGTTTCTCTTTAAGCTCTGTGGAGTATTACTGATGAGACGAACCAGTGTACCGTCTAGAAATATAGCATCATGTACAATACATGCGGCTGGCTGTTGTCTGCCAATTGTTGTATAAATACAATTTTATGTCTGCCTTGTAGGTCGGTAATATTGTGCCCTTAATCAGAGTCTTTGTTGTAGCAGAATGATCTCGTTCGGTGTCAAGTGACTTTTTTTACAAAATGCCTGTGTTTTCGAGCCGCGGTCGTTTATTTCATTACACATCCAGCAGCGCAAGCGCCAAATAGGATGAATAAAAGACAGAACGAAATATTCTTGTATTGATTTGTTTTGCTTGATTTTGTCATTTTATTTTGATACTGTGGAATGTAACGTTGATCTTGAGGCGATGACAAGAATTTCAGTTTTAGATATGGAAGGAAAAATACAAAATGAGGAAAACCCACACGTAATCAGAGAGGGACTCAAGACCCAATCCACTTGCAAGGCTTCGGTATAAGCCGGGATTTGAACCTGGAACCACAGGCGTAGGGGCTCAAAACCAGTAAGCCAAGCTGATCTTGTCTGTCTGTCAGATTACCTGCAACCTGCACAGTAGATATTAAAGCCTACACACAGTTAGACATTGACGAGGGATATGAGAGTTGAAGTACTGTTATGTGAATATTCCTGGAAATAACTTGCGGCCTGGGGTCCCCTCCCCCTCATTTTAGACCCTGATCCTCTCAAATATTTACAGGTTTACAGACTCCAGAAATATACCATCAAATCTCTTGACACAATGAGGACAATTTCTCTCCCCATTTGGTGACTGCTTTACTTCTTTCAAGAATGTTTGAATGCAAAAGGAGACCTTGAGAAAATCCTGAAATCGGGAAATAACAACCGAAAATCACACCCCTGCCAGACAGTTTTAGGCCTACTCAGTCCCATGCTGTCCATGTATGGATTTATCCCGAATGCGAAAAAATCGCTGCACCAAGTGGAAGATTATATTACCGCAAAGATCTCTTTTGAAATTCATTATTTTATATAGATTTAGCTACGGATTGTCGTTCGCGTGTGTGCTGATAATGATCGAACTGAATCAAATTAATTATGTTCATGATTTTCCACTAATCGACTTAAGAAGAGAATTAGTTTGATTGAATAATGCAATTTGTGGGGGAGAAAGTGAGAAAATCAAATAACAGCTAAGCCGTCTGACGAACCAATCTGAGGAGGCTACAAATCAGCAACTATTCGCTTAGAAAATCCAATTTGGGGTTCCAGTCATTAAATGGCTGCCTCAGCAGAAGAAAAGATCCTTAACCTCTTAAATACCATTTTGTCTTGCTGCTGCTGCTGCTGCTGCTGCTGCTGCTGCTGCTGCTGTTGTTTGTTGTTGTTGTTGTTGTTGTTGTTGTTGTTGTTGTTTTTCGAAATACAAATAATAAATACATCATAATGGTATTACATTATTGCTTGAAATGTTCTTACCATGTGGCGCTCTTAATGGTAGCCGAACTATGGGTTTTTTTTTCAGCCATCTTGAAACATTTTCCAGAACGGTCTGAAACATTACCAGCTTTACAATAAGCCGGCTTTCATTCTGTATTATTACATTCAATTCTTTCCACTCCTACTCACAGTAGCGTAACCAGAGTTTGGGGCAGTAGCCCCTTCCCCTTCACTCAGGACCCTTGCCCCCGCTCCCCCACCCCCATGAAAATATCTGGTTACGCGCCACTGCACCCCTGTGGAAAATGCCAAAGCTTTACTGTGCGTCCTCATCGAATCGACGATAAAAGATGACAAAACGAAAAACTCAATTTTTAAAAATTCAATTTGACGTCGGAGCATCTAAAAGGTAAAACATTTAGCAAAACTTCCCGTCAAAAGTGGGAAGTTTCCAACTCGGAAATATATAAGTCACAGCGAACAGCTTCTCACAAAGAACCGGTGACCAAAATATCTGAAGTTGACCAAAAAAAAGACATAGCTATTTGAAATGTAATACAAAACACTAAAAGCTAAAAGCGTTCTTTGTTTGCGCAACAAAAAAATGGAAGTGCCATGAACTGCGCAATTTCATTATTGTGAATGTGCAATGTACCTGTCAAAATCAGTACGCCTTTCTTGTCTTAATAACACGTTAATGTTGCAGTGAGATTTCATACTTGTCACGAGAGGTGGCATTGCTTCTGCTTTTGATCAACATTTCAAAGACGTTATTGATGCCACTTTATTTTTATGAAAGGCATTCAACTTAAAGTCATATATTCACATTACTCTCCTGCTTAAATGGAATTTATACATTCGATGACGATTTTGTTTTTCCAAAGTTTACATTCGTACGACACATTTCTCGGCAGACATGCTAAAAATTGGTTTGGTTGCGCTTTTATTTGCACATTTTTGCCAACGTTGTTGGTACCGTTGTTATGTTTTAATAGTATTGCTACCTTATGGAGACCTAGGACAAAACAGAAAAGGGGAAACAAAGGGTCTCCATAGGGGAATTCTAAAGACTGGGGGTGCTCTATGAGGAATTTTTAGTGCAAAGTATATGGGATGATGTTAAGTACAGGAAAAAAAGGAAAGAACAAAAGATGTCGCCCTAGGGATGTAAAAAAATTAGAATGGGCGATCTTGTATGGTTTAGGCCTATGCTGGTTTGCATTTCGGGGATTTAAGGATGCCCCCTCCCCTTCGGTTTCCATTAACAAAGTGAAATAAAGTTTTGTATTTATTTATCATAAGCGTTGCCTGAACGTTCTAAACTCTAACAGCTCCCCAAGTCACGAATGGCCTAGATTCCAAGTTCACATGGGGCCCGGGTTCACATGGGGCCTGGGTTCACATGGGGCCCGGGTTCACATGGGGCGCGGGTTCACATGGGGCCTGGGTTCACATGAGGCCTGGGTTCACATGGGGCCTGGGTTCACATGGGGCCTGGGTTCACATGGGGCCCGGGCTCGTACTGTTTGGGTCAGTCTCATCACCAACAAGATTAGCAATATGCTTCTGCACTCTATATATTAATCAAGATGAATGACTTGGCATTCTTGACAGTGCGATGTGTGCACATCTTCAATAATACACATCGTTAGTTTATAAACAAAATATTTATGAAGAGAAAAAAACGGAGGCGTATGCAACATTGAACATCTTGTCACCGACCCCGGTCTACTGTAAACGAGCTGACGACGCTGAATCCTATACACGGCTCAAACGGCTCCATTTTGCCGATAACCTTGCATGGCTGTGCGTGGTGCCCACACGACGACGGTGCAGCAAACCTTAGCTGACAAAAAGAGCGGGGCCATTCCCAGTTTTTGAAACTCTGTGTACAGCAACGCGGAGACAAACAAAATGCCAAGGAAAAGCAACATTGTACATTCTACCGTAGCGAATACATGCTTGTATTGTCAGATCTGCCTTCCAATTGGGCTATGATAATACGGTAATAGGCATTTATGAGGCCTTGAATCAAGGCAACCTAAAATTGTCTACTCAGACCTAGATTTTAGACTGCGAGTGGCGGCTCGCTTTAAAAAAAAAAAAAATTAACTCTTTTTTTTTTTTTTATTGGTATCATTCAGTATACTTCTTTTCCCTGCGGTGATGCGTTGCTATGGCAACAGAGTACACGGTTGCTCATTCAGTTGTTTATTTCATTCCATGTGAAAGGGGCCTAATCTACCTCTGATCGCGGGAATGAAGATGCTGTGGTTGGGTGTGAGGTTATACAGCGGTCATGTAACTGAATTGGAAATGTACACGCCGTACAATAATTGCTGTAGAATAATGTGAGATGCACAAGAATCCGTTAGTTTATCATGAAACAATATATTGGGGCATGCGTAGTCTTCTACAACACCATTGTTGTTGAAACTCAGACAATAGTCACAAAGCATATACATACATTATTGTTATTTGAAAATAAAGACAAACGGAGTATGTATTATTGTGATTCAAACAGAACGTTAATTTGGCAACGGAGGTCATGTCAATTTCACAGAGTTACTGGTGGGTCGTTTCGAAACAACGGTTTCGGCCTGAGCTGGTCTACTTTAGGCTCCGTCAGTTAGTTTGAAAACGTACACGCTTGTCTTTAATCAGTCTGGAGGAGCCTACGGAAGCCGGAGTCCAAGCAAGCTGTAGTTTCGAAAAGGCCGCATTTAATAAATTCTCAGAATTAATCTCTCAATACTTAAAAGCCTCGCAATCAAAGCCGGTTATCAAACAACATGCAATACAATGGAAGGGGCCCTGTATTGTTTGCGAACAATTTCCTGTTAATAACTTGCCCAAAGCTATTCAAACATTTCTTTTGTAAAACACTGTACTACTTTCTATGGAGCAGTTCAGTGACATGGAGGTCTGGTTGTCGGGAAAAGCAACGGTATAATCATTTCAGCACATGGACAAATTTAGTACGACATCCAAGACCAGCATCCGGGCTGTATGTGAGCCAAAAATACAAACCTGTGAAAATTTAACCCTCAATCAGTCAACAGATTCACGAGAAATAGTGAACAACACCTTTGTAATAATAATGATTTTCTCACTAAGTTTCAAAATTGGGTCTGGCTTTGCGAGAACAAAACTTACTGTTTTACTCATTATACATCTCAAGCAAACATTATTTCAATGGAAAGTTTTCCACCATAAAGTTATACCACGTATAATATAATGTGCAAATAGGCCCTAGGTGTGAACATTAAATGTTTCCCATCTTATGAGGAATGAGGAACCACCCCGGATAAAGGACATAGCTTTCTTGTGGGCAACAGGTCTCGCAATCGGAACAACATTTCAACACAGAAGGTTCCAAAAGTGGATTTCATTTCCCGCCGAAAGACGATAATTATACGAAACAACCCGGTATCCTGACCAGAACTTGCTGTTAAAGAGATTGAGGAGGGGCTCCAAAGGTCAAATTGAGTTTACGTGATGCACTCATTTGCCATTAAATATTGAGTCCCGATGAAAGTGTGGGGGTGGGGAGTTACAAGTCTCCAACCTCACGTTAAAATTGTGTCAAATATCATGACATGACGTCACTGGAAAGCAAAAACAACATGTGTTTGTACATTCCGAAGAGGAATTTCTGCGCTCAAATTGATCGAACAGCATCAGAATTCAGGAATAAACAGAAATTCTCTGTAATAAATGTACAGACCATATTATTTTAAGTGTGACGTCACCGAAGGTTTTTTGGGATTTTGACAAAAATTGCACTCTTGAAGGGTAAGACTACCGAACACATTTTTGACCATTTTATTGTGAAGTTAGAGCCTTGTAGTTTGTAGTTTGTAAAGACTCTATCTATTGGAAAATGAGTGGATTGCAAATTTAAACTGATTTTGACCTCGGAGCCCCTTTTTAACGTGTCATGGTTGGTGTAAACGTTTTATAACACACCGGTATGACATTATATAGGAAACATACAACAACGCCACAAAGTACCCAAACACGCAACTATAATACACACCATGCAGTTATGTTACATTGTTACGTGAACAAACCCCCCCCCCTCTCAAAGTCCCCCCCCCCCCGTCCTTTCTTTTGGGACCCAACCAATCAACTAATTCCATCAGCTACTTTGCTCAATCACCGGGAAAATGCAATCACATCCGTCCCCAAGGGGTTTTTGTCTTTGACTTGGACATCTCAGGGAGAGTTGGAGGAGACGAGACGTGTGTGTGTACAGCCTTGTGGATCGATAGAGACCTTCACTCGCCAACTAAGAATGACCTCCGAATGCAAAATGGCGACATCCGGTCATTCCGACTGAGTTCAGATCCCACCACTCCTTACTCCTAATGTTAACGGAACTTTCAACCTTGACAATTTTTGAGAAAGAAGCGGTTTTGCTTGAGATATTGAGGAAGCATTTTTTTCGGTGAGATGGTTTGGGTCGAAGCGAAATTGATATCTAATGGTGGAAAGACAATAGCGTATACGGATAAGACATTTGCGGTGACGTCATAGAGAGACTGATGACGGACGGAGTGTACTGAACGGAACGTTGCTATAACGCTACGTACGAAGTGTGAACCTGAGGAACATAAGAGGTCCACATAATGTAAGGGACTTGAAACACTATGAGAACTTCCACGCATCAAACAAAAGAGGAAGATCTAACTACATGGTGACACCACAAACTTCCTATGTTATTGAAAGTGATACTTATTTTGAACTTCTGTATAGCTCTCACATGTCACAATGGCTTTAGACCAAAGCGAACAGATATCAGTTCTAACTAAGAGCCCCTAGACGACTAACACATGCGTTGCCCATCGTAAACCTCTGTATAATAGTGAGATTCAAATGGGTATTCGAACTTCCGAGACCAAGTTGGTCCCAAACCTATATAAGCCATTTTGAGATATGGTGGACACAAGACTATGACATTATTAGGTTTGGGTAAATTTGTCTGTATACACCCAAAACAAAAACAGGGCACTCCTGTATAGGGCTACAACCGAGTTTTACGTTTGCGCGATTCCGTTTCTTCAAACGCCTTAGTTTAACGTAGTGTATGGCTTTATAAAATGTAATCCTATACGACTGTCGCGAAAGTAGAATTTGGCCATGAAATACATGAAAGTAAAATAAATTCAACACATCAACAAAGAAAACCCGAGAATAGGACACGACCTCCAAACCCAATTACTTGTAAACCAATAAGAATTTTGCCTAACCTATAGTCGCACCAATTCGGGCGTGATTGGCAAGCTGCTCGTCCCAAGTCTTAGTATTGGTTTAAAGTTAAAATTGTAACAAATTATATAGTATTATTTTCAAGAATTTTGTATCATTTGATTTTTTTTTATGTAAACAGAACATTTAAATTCGTAACAAAAATGTAGTCTTCGTTCAGGTTGTCTTCTCGTTTTCGATACTCGAGAGACTTGCTAGGTCTATTTTTAAAAAACATGTGGGAGGGAAGAGATGGTCTTTTAACCGTAGGTGTGGGAGCTATGCCAGAGGGGACTATTATAGTCAAACCGATTTTACGTTTTCGAACCCCCAGACCGAGATTGGATTCGAACCCTGCAGGGTCTAAACAGATCAGAGCAGCAGAGCGAAATATCGCTTCGCCAAACTGCCCCCAAACCCACCCCGCCATGCCTCACAAGGAAACACAATCTTTGACGGGGTTTTACGAACATTAATCTCTGCACAGTTCACCTTTGCTAAAAAAAAGAGATATAATTTACGTGTCACAATACGACATGAAATAATAACGGATAGTCATAATAATTTGGAAGGCTAATCGTCCTTACTCGAGCCGCAGGCATGCAAGGGCACGTTTGTCAGCCAGCCGCATCAACCCATTATGACCACGGAGCGCAGCCTCAAATAGAAAGTGTTTGAATCGAGTGGATCTGTGCAATAATGCTGCAAGATATATTATATATTTCTTTTATTCAACCAGTGCATTTATTCTAATCTCCAGTAAGAGCTTCCAGCAAAGGAATATTTGCGCATAGAATGCTCATTCATTATATTTTTCTTTTTTCACTCGGGAACCTTTTAAAGTTTAACAAATCACACCACATTACAATGCGGTGTGTTGCCCGATTATTTGCCCGCAAAACTTGTCTATGTGCAAGACAATGAGTGGTTCACAACGGGGAGCATTTAATTGTTTGGCCTTAGTCTTTGTAAACTGCAGGTGTATGCATGGAGTTTTTGTGTGTGTGTTTTGGGTTTATTTTTTCTTCTATAAAGCCACGTGCCAGATCTCATCCGGAGATGATGTCCAACATTGAATATAATATAATTAAAACGAACGTTCATTCACCACACAAAGTACGGATGTTTAACTTCCCTCTTCCATTTACATTTAATTTTGCGATAATTCATTCCCTTTTTACCGGCTGGGCTTTAACCTTCTTAACTGTTTGTACTGTAATCAACCGGTAACCTTGTAAAAAGGGAAATGAAAACGGACCCTCGTCTGCCATTTGCACAATCGAAATACCTAACTCAATTGCCGGGTTCTTTGTGCTCGCGATAATTCGTGTATCTCCATTGAGCGATCATTAAACAAAAAAACTAGAGTGGTTGGTTCACCTGCTCATAGACGTCACAGAGATCCAAGAGATTAATGTTTTCTTTGAGTCTAGGTGCCACACTAAACAGTTGCGTCACTGGGGTGATTATTTCACTTGAACGGAATCTTCAGTGTTTGAGAAATCATTACTTTGCTCGGGATGTTGGCTCTACCCGAAATGATCATGCCGTTGAGGTTGATTTCCTCTGTAGTGTATTCGATTTAAATTTCACACACACTTGAAGGATGTGTTCATCATGTAATTATTTTGGGCTAAATGTGATATTATAATCTCCAATTCATGTTTTGTGTTTCCAAGTCCAAGGATGCATGGATTATAGCTCAAAGCTTCTTCTGATTTCTCGAGACACATCAAACACATAATAGTTTTTCTCATTTGACATTTTCTTCTTTGGACATTAATTTACCTGCCGGGAAAAAAAGGATTCACGAAACAAAATACCGCGTCGTTGAGTGCAGTTCTTGAGACATGTTTTAACATAAGAAGCTTCGTAGTTAGGTAATTATATTCTGCTTTATACAGCATAAAGCATGTGGAGACAGTCTTTGAGTTTTTATGTGTGACTTTTTACTTTTCATGTATGAATTTGCCTTCCTACTCTAGAAAAAAATATCATCAAATCCTTATTGGAGATTCTACGTCTTCATCTCGCGAAGGAGATCAAACAAGACAGAAGAAAATCACCCCCACCCCCGAAACACGAAATCAAATCGAAAAGCGTCCATGGCTTTAATAGTGTAGGCCCTAAATGCATTCATGTGAACATAATTGTATCAATTTACCAGACACGGAGGTGGCTGATTGACTGGGCAATAACTTAAATTACCGAGGCGGATGCTTAAAGGGCCGTCCAAGTGCTACGGCGTACTCATGTGGCTACTGTACCCGTTAAAACAGCTCGTATAATGGGTGACGTGGTAGCCCTCTATTACGATGCTGTTTACTGACCATGAATTCTTGTAACACTTCCCCACTAAATACAGGGTGTAGGCTACTTTTGGTAATTACTCCTCAAGTTGATGACCATAAAGAACTTAGTTGGTACAGAGCATGCTAAAAATGACCCCCTTTGAAGTAATGTAGTTTTAGAGAAAGAGGTAATTTTTCTACGAGCTAAATTAATAGACATTTCGTGATCAGCCATTTTCGGCTTTCAACATTAAAATCAATGCAACCAAAGAGAAGCCGGAGGGGAATTTAGTCTGGCCCCTCGCGAAAATATCTGCGTATTCATTACGTGCTACCTTGAGACGGAGGGGGCAAGGTCGGCAGCAGGCTATGATAGTCGTTATAAAAAATGTGTGACGGTTCTCAAGTCCAATCTTATATCTACGGAGCTCTGGAAATGCCATCCGACGTGTTGAGATCCTGAGATAATTTACTGCAGGATGATGACATCATAAACGTAAGATGGCGACACCCTGAGAGGAGTTATCTCGGGATGAGGACTTTTTGAAAGTGGACTTTTTTTCTTCCAGGTATGTTTCGTCTCATTGTGACGACATCCTGAACGTATGGTGTTCACCTTCCAAAGTTTGTTTTTTCTTGGGTTCTCGACTACTTTCAGGACGGTATCATTCCAAGATGAATTTCTCAGGATGTCGACCTCCTTAGATAAAATATATCGGGAAGACGACGCAGAATGTCGTCATCCCGTGATAAATCATCTCGGGATGCCGTCATCTTAAGTTGATGTCATCATCCTGCTGTAAATTATCATAGGATCTTAACATGTCGGATGGCACTTCCAAAGCACCGTAGATATCAATACAATATGAGACGGTAACAAAACACTGCAGCCATTATTACCAATATTCTGCAACTCAACTGTCGGTAAGATTAATTTCTAATGGTTAGAACCCATCGGTGTTGAAATAATGAGTCTCCAACACCATCCCGTATATATATTAGAAGGTACGAGATCAATTACGCCAACGTGAACTTTAAGAGAATTACGTTGTGTAACACGAGAATATTTCCCGCGCTCGATTTCACGTTCGCGTAAACTGCGTGCGTCTAATGAATTTTTAATTTGGTCTTGTACTGCGGGATGAATACTTAAGGGCCATGTTCACGAGGCAATTGGCAGGCAATATATTTTTCTTAGGGTATTAATGCAATATTGGGATTTTTTAATTTTTTTTAATGCCACTTGGGTTACAGAGGTGTTCAAGGACTTCGGTTGGCCACTTCCACTTCGTAAAAGAAAAAGACTTCGATCAAGTATACTATTTACGTTTTGATTTCTGTCGTTCCTCTTTGCAGGTTTTTCTAATGGTAGGCGACAGGCAAGAGCTGGAGGTTTACTTTCCTATCACCATTTGTAACGTGCCTTACAAGGATAATTCAAATAGAACCAAACAAATCAGTTACGGTAAGCAAACTAATTGGATTTAGTCGTCCTCTTTTCAGCGCCGAAACTAGGGTACAATATTGGGGTGTTGGGTTTTTTTTTTTTTTTAGGGGGGGTGTTTACAAGAGGTGCACCATTTTTTGTTAGGTGTGGGGGGAGGCACTTCTGGCCACTTAAAATTGTAATTTCCTTTAGTATTTCTCTTAAATAAGCCCCCCCCCCCCTCCAGCACTATTGTTTTGTCATTTACTGTTGTATAAGATAATCTGACGCGAGTGTAGACACAAAATTGTCTGCGTGCAAATGGAAAATTACCAGGTTTTTTTAAACCTTGTTCTTATTTTGGTCTACTCTAAAATAGAATAAACTAAACTGATTGGTAAAAGCAGTCGACTAAAGAGAGTTGTAAATCTAAAATGAATTGGAAAGTGTACCCCTCAAAAAGAGTAAAACGAAAAGAAAAAAATCTGACCCTCACAGAGAGAAAACTGCACAAAAAGGAAAACAAGAAAATGTTTTACAAATTCTAAACTAACGTGTTGAAGAACTCTTTAATTGGAAATTCCCCACTATCCCTTTTTGCTCCGAGCTTCTTCTTTTCTTTTCTTTTTTTTTGGGCTACATTTCCTGTTTTTGCCGTACGTGATTATGGACTAGATCCGAGGATTTCCACTTTAGGGGGACCCTTCAGCTAAAACAGTCTCCGCGGGAGTTTTAATCCCACCGACTGCCCACCACGTACAGTTGTGACATTTATGTTCGCCACGCACAAAAGATACTCCAGCGTTCCTGTTCTTGTTTGTGGCGTAAACTCGAAGGTTTTTGCATCTATCTCTCGAGTCTGTTTGAAGTCGAAAATGGGTTACGCCAAAGGTCAGAAATTGGGAAAAAATCGAGAAAGGAGGGTGGAGAAATTTTTTTTCATGGCTAGAGACCACTATTTCGTTAAAGGTCCGTGTTCTTCCCCGTTTGGTTCCGTGTGCTAATAGTCAGTTCTCGGTACTCAGTACAGCGCCCTTAATTACGGGCGTCTAAAGGAGCTCCTTATTCCAATGACACGTTCACAGAACTGTGTTTGGATTATGAGACTCATTTTTTATGATAGCACCTGGGGAGGGTTTATAAAGTGATGCGAAGTAATCTGCAGACAGTCATCCATAAATACCGCTACAAACTCTGGGATGTTAATACTTACACCATATGGGTGTTCTCATATATAGATATACAAAAAAGAATCAAAATTTACACCATAGGGTGTTAAAATAACACTAATTTCTGCCAACACAGTTACATTTGTGTTGTTTTAATACCCCCATGATGTTAATTCTGATTCTCTCTTCGGTTTCTATAATTATGTGACAACACCCGTGGTGTCAAATTTAATACCGCCGTTTTTGCAGTGCACAACAATGATACCTTTGGTTTTGGAACCGTTCGATTGTTTTAATCCTATATAAATGTAGATATACACAAATGCAATACAACCAACCTGAGAAAATTTCAGTTCAAAAGGTGGTAGCCTTTTGCAATTTCGCCGAAAATTTGGAGCGGATATGTCCACACAATGCAGGAAAAATAATCCGTTAAGTGGAAAACACAATCCATGAGAAACGTTTCATGATGGAAGGTTTCTCAGATTGAACATTTCTGTGTATTCCTTTCTCTAAAACCACATTCCTTAGAAGGGAATCGTTTCTCAAAATGTTACACATTATCATTAGCTGCTGTGCTTTATACCAAGTAAGTTTTTATGGTAAATATTATTTTTGGAGTAATTACCGAAGGTAAACCCTCCCATTTCATAATACACGCCTGAAGTATTTCGTAATACTTTCTAGCCTAAGAACAAAGCCCATATTCTCAAGCGCCATCTTTAAAATATACCGCAATGCATCTTGGGAAATCAGGAAATCGTAGAAAAAGGAATCATGCAGCCACGATGGACGCCATGGATGCTGTACTTAACATGTTAATCTACCAGGTTTTATAGTTGTGCACCGCATTGCTTTAAAACCAGCATGCCATGATGGTTGCCGGTGTTGCTTGGACTCGGAGTTCGCCCACAGTCCTTTGCGCGTCGCTCATGCGCATACTAGGGATATGCGTATGGCCTCCAGTAAGACACGTATCCCCTTTCCCTCAAATAGTAACCGTGACAACATTAATACAGCCTACAACTATAATAACATAATAATAAAGATGAAATACAGCCGTAGGCCCTAACCTCAAAAAGGCAATCAACCATTTCGACCATCTCCACATCCTGTATTCGTTGTAGAACCATAGCAGCACAAAGACTGTTTGAATAACAATTGTTGGTTAAATTTCGTATCAGGCCGTGCGATGTCGTAGCAGTAGAAGGCCGTGTCCGAATTGGCGGCTACGGCTACGGCTACGGCTACGGCTACGGCTACGGCTACGGCTACGGCTGGATCACCGCGTCATCATCACCGCGTTGACATATAGGACTTCCCTAGCAACACCCTTTTAGCAACAGTCGTATAGCCGTAGTTGTAGCCGCCAGTTCGGATTCGGCCTAACACACAAGTGGAATTGAGATCGATCGTAATGCAGTGTTGATACCATGTCGCGTGGAATCGGGTTCGTTATTATTTTTTTTATGCGACGACGACGGCAAGATCAATTCCTGGACCTGCCCCCTTGATTTATGATCCCGGCTAATATTGAAGCGCTCCGGTTCGCGGTGATTCCCGCGCGACCCACAAATTGGAACACGACTTTCTCTCTAATCCGAGTCTAACGGCCTTCGCCGACTGCTGTCTCCCGCGTATATACGCTATCGACACGCTGCACTATCCCAATACGAGTTATAAATTGCCAACTAATGCACTTTGCCGCCATTAAAGAGATGCACTTTAACCGTATCGTATTGGATTGCGTACTCCTAAATTACATTGTACGGCAGCATGTCCCAAGCAGCTGTTCTGCGAACACAACCAACGCTGTTACATTGACTCAAATCGAGTAAATAACTTAAATAACTAAAAGCAATTAATAAATGTGAAACATTACCAATGGTATACATTATCTTACTCAAAAAGCGAGTACATGTCGAGTGCTATAGTTTCTATACAACATACTGTACAGAAATGTTGTACCTTATCATTAGAATCTATTCATCTTCATAAGCAGCCTTCAGAAAAGCTCTCAAAACCTATTTATATGACTCTTAATATTGTTGGGTTTTTGTTTTTGTTTTTTTGCTATATATATTTTTTTTTCTGTGTAAAGCACTGTGATACATTTTTTGTAAGAGCGCTTTATAAATGCCTTTGTAGTATACATGTAGTATAGTATAGTAGTAAGTGCATGTGTTTATTTTCATCAAGCGCCACACCTTATCTTGATTAATAGA
Source organism: Pisaster brevispinus (assembly GCA_023634235.1). Lineage (NCBI taxonomy): Eukaryota > Metazoa > Echinodermata > Asteroidea > Forcipulatida > Asteriidae > Pisaster > Pisaster brevispinus. Next base: position 4,886,079 of record JAMKCF010000013.1, read on the forward strand.
GAGCAAGCCTTCCAGTAGAAGCAGAAGCGGTTTAATATACAAGGTACCTTAACTTGATTCAGATACCAAGCATGTCAGTAGGACATTTTTTTAAGCATTAAAATGGAATGATAGTAGAAACAGGTTTACCAACATTAACCATTACCATACCACATCTAAAGACGGTAAGCATGCAAGTAACAGCGCAGTAAGCTACTAATGTTATACCGTGTCTTGATTCAAAGAGGCTATAGGCATGCCAGAAGCATGCCTTTAACACCTATAACATTAATATATTTTTCACTGTCGGTTATCATGAACATGCTATGGCCTGGGGGGAGTTGAACGCTTCAACGTAACCAACTGCTGTCGGAGGAGGGTTTTTTCCTTTCGTGAGGCTAGGACTAAATGAAGATTTTCCAAGAAGAAGTCGTCAGCCGTTAAACCAACTGTGTGTTTCACTTGTATTGATCTATTTTTCCGTGTAAACCGGAAACCAAGTGAAATGAAACTAACTACGTTAGTGAATTAACATTTCATTAAAATCTTTTTTTTTCTTTCTTAAACAGTGAAAACACCATACCAACCTTTGGAATTGTAGAGATATCCCAAAAAGATACCCAAAATCATACGGTACCACTTTTCAACCAGTATTTTGGCGGCCATGTTGGATTGAAAGATGACTGAAATTATTTTCAAAATTGCTGTGTAATTTGGCTTGTGAATAATCTATACTGTATAAATTACCTTATTCTTTTTAAATTGCATTCTTCTTCATGTTTATCAATATATTTTATTTATTTATTTATTTATTTATTTATTTATATATTTATTTATTTATTTATTTATTTATTTGTTTATTTGTTTATTTGTCTGTATTTGACCCAGGTCATGCCTGTCCTCAGTCGTGTGGTGCCAAGACGGGCTACATGCAATACAACGACGGTGACCGAGTTATGCAAGTGAAACAATTCACCCCTCTCTACCTGACCGCGTGTGCAGTCATGGTACAAGACTATCCCAGCAGTAACGGGGCGGTCCCCGGGGCCGGGGGGAACCACGCACCCCAGGGTAACGGCTACCCACCCGGGGGACCCGCTCCTCGGCAGCTACTGGATCCACACCGGAACGGCCCGCCGTCACAGTCGCCGTACAGACATTACGAATCGTCCGCCATGCTGAACGGCGGTGCTCACCAGTTGGACTACGACTACGACCCGTCGGTGATAGCGAGCAAGTCGAGCGGTAGCATCACGAAGTTTATGACGAGTAACAGCAGCGTGACTCCGTTGAGTCGAAAGCACTCCAGCTCGGAGGTAGATCAGGTGTTTCTGATTTCCGGAACGGAGCGAGTCTCCCCGATAGGGCTGGACTTGAACTCAAACGCTAACGTCACGGCCAGCGAGGACACGACGGCAGAAGATCGAGAGCTGGCCGAGGTCATGTCAAATCACGATTCCTATGCAGTAGAGTACGGCGGAGGGAGAGTCTACGCTTGCCACTATGTATGACACAAAGTCAAATGAGAGACTTTTAAGAATCGGGTCAACGATTTTTGATTTGCAGCAGAGAGATTCGCCCAAAAAATGGAGGCTGTTAAACAATTTAAACTTTTGAAATACTTGTTTCCCCCCTAAACCTAAAGATTTATCTTTCGATGTTAAAGTTTTGTAGGTGATCAGTGATGGGGAAGGTTGGTTGCATAAAAAGGTATACAAGGAAACAAGAAAGAAACAACATTTAAAAAACAGTGAATCCATTTGAGTATTCAAGGTCGTTTCCGAGATGGCGGCTACAGCTACGGCTACGGCTACGGCTACGGCTACGGCTACGGCTACGGCTACGGCTACGGATGGATCACCGCTTCATTACGCGTTGGAGTATAGGACGTCCTAATATCAACACCCTTAGCCACTGTCCGTAGCCGTAGCCACCAATTCGGATACGGCGCAATTTAATGTGGGGGTAATTTTGTTTCCTAGTCCAGAATACAACACCTTGGCCGGGTTGGGAAATTGGAACCATACATCACATGATGGTATTGTCAACCCACTGACTAGTCTGTCGTTTGATCGGGACCCAATTTCATGGCTTACCGCGGAATTCTGCACTCCCGGTTCTTAACTACGAGTATGTGCTTCAATACAGCCACCGTAAGTGCAGAATTCCGCGGCATTAGAAGAGTCACGAAAGTGGGCCATGAATTTTGGACCTGTGGGTGATTTAGTCGTAGGAGTTTACGTGTAGAGAGGCAAAACAAAGTAAAGTGCAAAAAAAATAAGTAAACGTATCTTAACCAGATAATGATGTCTTTCAATGAAATCTGATAGCGATTTTAACAGTACTGTATTACAGATTATGAACATGGCCGATTTCGAGGCTCCCCAAAAATGGCAAACATATTTTCGCAAAGGTGCAAATCTTCGTCTTGAGTCTCACAGACGGATTTTATCAACAGAGATAGGAGTTTCCAACAAAAACACAGTGTGGGCAATTGTATACATGTACCCAGAAAGGTTGACCACACTGATATCTGGTTTTTCTGGATAACGGGGTCACTGGTGGCACCTCATCGAAACAGGAAGAAAATTTGTATGACGGTTTTCAAGTGCAATACAAAACGGTTCAAATGCATCCCCCGTCCATACAGACCTTTATCATGGTACGGTCATCCTATTTTTCTCCAATTCATATCAATGTAACCAAACTGAGGCTGGAAGGAAAAATAGTCTGGTTCCTTTACGTACAACAGATATTAGCAGTTGGAGACAGGGAACTTGACCAAGATGGTGATGGCAGCATGATGACGGTCCATTGCCATCGATCTTTAAATACATCATGTGTAATAATAACATACTTATATTTGCCAAATGGTATTTGATATCTTTCATTTTTTAGCAATGTTATTTCAATTGTTACTGGTTAACTGTACTACCCTGTCTGACAATCAACTATCGTCCAATGTGGTTTTGAATTGCATACACTGTGCCAGCCAGCAATGAAGAAATCATTACCGGTGAATGCGTCAACCAAAACGGCACACCCATGTCAGTATTTTCCACTGGCTCATGAACTGAGAGAGGTGGTAAAAATTCAAATCAACGAACGGAGCAACATTTACTGCCGTCTGAAAACTGACAAGAATGAACGCAGCGCTCACACAAACGCGCGATGATTCCATCTACCACATGAAAGAGGCAAGTTGTTGATGTGTAGAGGTCAAGGGGAAAGCTCAAATGCCTCAAAATGAACACGAGTACAGTTTAGCTCTGTGCACAGTTGCGCAACCACGCACAACCCGTGCAGTTGAATGGTTCTGACTGGTTGATCAACCGCCGCGAAAATGCCACCAAACCTAGGAGGATAAAAAGTCATGCAGTCCAGCTTTGAAGCTGCATTCAATGTGGCATGTTCTGTAACAAAACATAGTAAACTTCCAAGTCAAACTCATAACTGTGGAATTGCCAATTGTCATTTTGATCTGGTATCTCTACTCAGAGATGTGTATTGAAAGAGTTGCAACAACTTGCAATCCGGAAAGACCACTTCGGTTAAAAAAAAAAAAAACATGTGCGTAGACAGGGTGCCAGACTAGACTGCACACTGGGTTATGCTACATTTTGGATTGAAAATGGCGTACAGCAACCACGTGGCCAAAGAGAACTAGTCCCTCTATGCTAGCAATATGTATGTCATGAAGGAGGAGCTCTCTAGCCCCCCCCCCCCACAAAAGAAACAATCTCATGATAAAGCTCCATGTTTTGATATATGCAGGCTTCCTTGTTTATTCCTCAAGTTCTTTTGTCAAGTGCTGTTTTGAGAGCCGTTTATTGAAACTTTTCACCAGCAATGACCATGATGCAGACAAAGGGCGTATCCCTGCCAAAACAAAAACCTCCAGCAATTTTTTTTTAGTTGAAGATTATTTCATATTATTCTACAAGGAATATGAAGGTCAAAAATGCTTCAATTGAAAAAAGTTTCCGCTTTATACATTTTGACAAAATTGATTGACTGATGGTGGTGATACTTGGTTACACGATCCATGCTTTTACGGTAGCAAATTCCAAAAAATTCAGAGAGATGTAAACATGCAGACCATCCTTGACATAGGTGGTGGTTGTTGCTGCCGCAGAAAAACCTTCATCCTTTGCCTTTTTAGACTGAAACTTGATGTTTTTAACCTGAAATGGAAAAAAAGAAGTTTTGAACATGAGCAAAGCTTCTGTTGCAGAATTGTCTGAAGGAAAAACCCTCTTGAAGTGGTGACAATTTTTTTAACACACACAAATATGCCAACTTTGGAGCCCCAAGTGGCAAAAACTTTCAGCGTGCAGCAGACACACAATGCGTGTGACGCAATGACTTACCAACGGGATAATGTCGGCTCGTTTATAATCCAGTTGCTTTTGTTTCCTCAAAACGAATTAGTGGGTAGACAGTTAAGTGTACGCTGCTGTGCAATGTTCTTACTCTTATTAGTGAAACAAGGTCTGATTTCATTTCAAGAGCTGCTTAGTATAAACACAGCTGAGCAGATTCACCTTCTAAGTAAAAAGATGAAGAGTACCAGTCTCATAGGATACACACTACATCGTATTATGGCTGGTAACCTGGTTTTGCTCGGCAAGGTTTGTCTGTGCTTAACAGCAAACTACTCAATGCATCAGTGCTCTCATGACAACACAAAACCACAACTTGAAACAAAAAATGTTAAACGGTAACTACAAATGTACATTACATTTCCAAATGTACACTTCATTTCCAAATGTACACTACATTTCAATTTAGGATGTTGTTTGTGCCCTTACACCGATATGTGTTATGTACTGTATACTCAGTACTTTGCTGAGTTCTGTGAAATCAATCCACAGACAAATCACTCGGGTGGGATTCGAACCCACGACTATGTTTCAGCAGCAGGTAACGCAACGATTTAGTATATGTTAATTTTGGATCAGGGATAAAGAATATCATTTGTTTTGTGTTTACTCCCGATGCCAAATTAACATAAACTTTTAAAACATTACAATTTCATCAAGATGTTAAACGGTAACTACACCCTACATTTTCTTAGTATCAGACAACATTTAAAAATCATACTCTCATCACAAAAACAAAACAACAACAAAAACATTTTAATTATGATTTTGTTAACATTCAGCAAAGCTCTGACCCTACATTATGCCGAGTCATCTTTAGGGGGGCGGCACGTTTGATCGACTGGCTGGAGATGTAATGAGTTCAGAATTAATTTGATTTTTCCCATTCTAAAGAACTTGAGGATTGCAGAACAACTGAATGCTGCGGGTAAAATTGTGTTATACAATTCAATCAAAGCAAAAACACATCAATTATGCGTATAAAAAAACAAAAGAAGAAAGAGAATATAATCAAGACATAATGTGATGAAAAGCAAGTGATAAACTGTAGGAATAGCCCAAATGAACTTCCGTGGAGACGGAGCTGAACTAAAAGAGCGATTTCCGAAAAAGGGTCTCAATTCTATACCTCCATACATGCAGGTATAAATTTGGGGCCCTTTTGCAAAGAAATGTCTTCGACTCTGGCTTACGCTCCATTAGTAATTTTGAAAATGTGCACATTTGGTACTGGGCTTCAAAAAAGCCTTAGCCGGAATCTAATCTGACACCAAAGCCAAAGCCCTGGTTTCAAATAGGGACTTAAAATTCCATGAAGGCAGAAGAGGTAATAAGGCCATGTCCAAATTAGTGGCTACAGCTATGGCTATGGCTAGATTTTCACGTCATAATGTCTTAAGTATAGAATGTCCTTAGCAACAGCCATAGCCGTAGCTGCAGTTGCGAATTTGGATACTGCTGAAGCCATTTTCGAATTAGATTTGAATAATGTCTGTTACAATGACATGCTAAGTCACAAGTGACTGCTTAAACTTGAATTCCTCAGACTATATCTACAGTTGCTATGACACATGATTCGGGGCAAGCTTTTGCATAGATACCTAAGAGAAGGCAAACACCCTTACACAATTCTGAATGAATGTCAATGGCACAATGGTACCAGGGTTTGCTCATCTGAAGGTTGCTATACAAAAGCTTGCCCCGAACCACTTGACGTAACAACTGTCCCTACAGTTTGAGAAATCCAAATTTTAAGCAGTAACTTGTGACTGAGAAAGTCATTGCACCAGACACTATTCAAATCTGAATCACAAATGGTTAAGTGCCCCCATGCCCCGGGACAATGCCTTGGTGCCCCTTGAAATGAGCCAGTCGAAAGTTTAAGAGTTACCCCTTCACCAAGACACAGCTGAAGCATCCGTTCCGGCAACGGCATCAACAAAATCTGATTGCCCTCAAAATTTTGAGAAAGCCGTGAAGTGTCCATTAGCGGAAGAAAGGCATGGCCAGTTTATGTCAAAAACTCTGTAGCTTTCACTCAGAGTGATAACAAGAGTTCATATACTCTAAAAGGTAGCACCCAGGAAGTGTTGGGGATTTCAAGAGCAGACTGAAACTCTCAGACTGAAACTTGCTTTTTCAATTTTTGTTTGAACACACCTCTGATTAGGGTTTTCATAATTCTGTTAATTTGTAAGCAACTTGTGGTCAAGATGGAAATTGGGTATGGTGCATGTATTTACCATCACCACTGAGTATTAGGATGGAATACACATGTACATAAGGATTGTAGATGTACAATGTATTTAATTTGTGATCGCAGAATTATTTTGGGGACAGCTCTGCAAATTGACTGAACAATATTACGTGTCATGCATAGTAGTCGGCTCCCCTCATCAACATGCATTGAAACGCCAGTACGAGAACAACCCCGTGCACATTAAATAAACCGCAAACACATTTCCAGACAGCTTGCTTTTTTTCCCCCGCGCTCCATTCAACTGAGTGTAACTAAACCAAGGATGAAATTCAAAACAATATCTCTTTTATATGCGAGGCATAAGTTTTCATTCCAAAACGCAACTGGATTCTTGAGATGTGAAATAGAAGGTGTCAACATGACTGTGGGCGATATGAATGCAGACGTTGTTTGTGGCAAGGTTTTGTGCTGACTGTACAGCAGTTTTATTTCATGACATTTTAAAGTGCCTTTTCATATCACTAACAGTATATATATATGTATTTATATTTAAAGATAAGATCTGTTTATAATGATTGTATATGAAATGCACTAATGTAACTTGTACATGTATAAATATTCAAAGTTAATATATAAAAACTAAGAACCGTGTTGGAATTGAGTGACTTCCATTTAGCTGCGATTATGGCTGTGAATGGCTTACTTTAGAGGAAGGGCATTTCCAGTGATGTTCTGCAGCCGTAGTGGTGTTTGAGTCGGTCAACTCCGACAACGGACTAAAAAAACCTCAATTCTACAGCGGCTATCACTGTAATATTTGCAACGTGTAAAGCGGAGAAAATCAATGTGAAGTGCGTGTCACCAAGCTTTTAGGCAGGCAGGATCAGTGGAATAGGGTGTGTAACAAAAAATTTTAAAAACCAGGGTGTGTAAGTGAAATTTGATGTTGAAGACGACTACGTCCTATTGCGTAACACCAGCCGCATACCCGGCGTTGCGCACATTTTTTTACCAACAAAAACACCGCACACCGCTTGCAATAAAAAGTGGAAGCCGCGCCTCTGAAAATAGGCCGTGATTTCTTTCATTCGGCCGTGCCAATCACGGCTGCAGGGCTGGCCGCCAATAAAAGCTTGCATGTCACTATTAAAAGGGGCCCCAGTCTATTAATGTATACATGCCTCATTATGGATCCCATTACAACGTGTGTGTGTGTTTTAGAAAATAATCAAGATGGCCGCTGTGTGATTGAGGTCAGTTATGAACTGTATGATATTGTGAATTGATGAAAGGATATGTCGATGTACAACACTCCTGGAGGCCTATGACCATGCTGTAATGGCTAATAAGCTCAGGGTTCAAACTAAAGCAACATCTGAATTAGGAGCTCCGGCTGCAGCTTGGTTATAACATGAACAAGCACTGAAGCATATGGGCCAAGTTCGCACAAGAACTATCGTTGATTATAGTTCGACCAAGTTAGCCTGAACTCTGTCGTCTAGTCAATGATAGTTGGACTACGCTAGTTGACTATTTGGAACAGGCCTGCTTTGCAGTGTCTAAGCCAAAGGGGGGTGGGGCCTGGAGGGGCACATGCCACCCCACCCCCCCCCCCCACACACACACAAATTTCCAGTACCCCAAGGTGCCCCCATGGAAAAAATCACGGTAGTGCTCACAAAAAGAAAAAGTAAAAGAAAAGGGGAAAATGCGTGTTTGTATAATCTAATGTAGTGAACGATCTCGATCAGGATCGCTACTGCGGCCACAGTGCCAAGAACATAAGAGGATGGTGGCCCCCTGCAGGGTCCTCCTTTTAAACCAAAAGCATGACCCCACCACTGACAAACCCATTCTCTCTGCCCCCCCCCCCCTCTCACTTAAAAGCAATGCCCCCCCCCCCCTGCCCCCCCCCCCACCGAAAAAGTCCTGGCTGTGCTGCTGCTGCTTTGATCATGACAACACAACCCCTTTAAGCAGATTTTCTCAGGTCAAGATTGGAAACAGCTCCAGCTGATTGTTTTATGTCATGAGAGCCTAAACTAGACTTTTGCAGGAACCAGTCACAATCACAGTGCAAAACAAGTAAATGTGGCTGGTAACCTATGTCCTCTTGATTTGTCGGTGCTTAGTGAAATCTTTGTGCTTGATACTGGGTCCTGCTACAGTGACAACGTTTAAGTCCAAGGTACAGGCCATTAAACGCGAACCACCCTGAATGACATCTGTCACGTCCTCAAATATGCTTTGTGATCAGAAGCATTTGTCACTACTCACTGGTGCAATTTGCACAGACTAAAAGCTTCATAAATTTGTCAGTTTCTCTGAGGAAGATACAATAATTTTTCGAAGGAAAAGATGTCATATTGATCATATGACGGCATTGGTTTGGGTCACCGGAGATGATGTGCATGGCATTCTGATGAGGTTCGGTAAAAGCAGGTTTTTTTTAATCTTGTAAATTGTTATCAAATAGGCCTAATTGATAAAATGAGAATATTTGTGTCTTCATGATTGTCAAGTGTTAAATGGTTTTGAAATGTATTGTCATCTTGATTTGTTTCCACCTTTCTGTTTTAGTTTCAAACGTGGGGGATTTCTTGGTGAGTTTGAACGGCCACCGATTATAGGTTAATTGTTTATATTCCTTTTTAATGTTCTGAGGTACCCTGTTTGAATTTGTTATTCTTTAATTAATTTGTGATAGACCCTATTTATTGGCCTGTCATGGCTGAGCAATGTAGTGCATCAGCCTCAAGGTCTCACGGCTGAATCATCGGAGCAGGGGTTTTTAACTCCCCTGTCATGACACTTGTATCTATCTGAGCACAAGGCGCTAAAACCATTATTGCTTCTCTTCACCCAGGTGTATAAATAGGAACCTGCAAGGACTTGCCACACACAAAGGACTAAATACTTCTACCATGGAAATAGTTTTGTAAATGGCTTTTGGTTACATAACTCATATGTATCTTGTTACTAACTCTTACAAATCATTGATTTTTTTTATTTTTTGCTCAGTGTCTCAAACGAAATAGCTATCTAATATTAAAATCAATTTATTGTCCTTGATTTTGAAGTGGAAAAAATGGCAATGCGTTTGTTTGTTTTTTTTTTTCATTTTTCAGTTGGTGAGCAAAAAAACATCTGAGCTTAGTATTTTTACGTCTTTCATGCATGGTATCTGGCCCTAAGAAAACAAGTAGGAAGATAATGTTGAGTACAAGGGCTGACGTACATATGGTACATGTACATCTCTAGTCTTTTATATACACCCTTTTTCAGGCCATTCAATAAAACAAAACACAGATTTTATGGAGGGCCAAAAACAATCGGAAATCAGACCAAAAGTATGTAGAATATCATGCCTGGGCCCAATTTCATAGAGCTGTTTAAGCACAAAAAGTAGCTAAGCACAACAAAATTATGCTTACCAGACTAAGGTTACCAGTGCAAATACCATGTCACACGCACTATTTCTGACTGGTATCCTGCTAAATTTTGCCAAGCATAAATTTTGTAAGCAATATTATCTGCTTAAGCAGCTCTATGAAATTGGCCCCCTGGTCTCCAGCACTTGTAACTCCCTCGATTGATTCACTAGAATCCTTACACAGTCTAACAAACTCCCAACACCATAAGGGTCAGGGTCAAAACAGCCTTTTTAAAGTTTAGCCTCTGAACTTGTTCAATCATTTTACTTGATAATGTGTTGACGAATATTACATTTTCAGGGAGAAGAAAAAAACAACATTTAATTATGTTGGATTAATTTTTGAATTTTGATGTTTTTTCCTTTAATGTTTTAAAACTTTGTCTGTTCAGGAATTGTTAGGATTATAAAAATTGATGTTGATTAAATTTATTCAATACAATGTGATTAGTAATTTAATATTTAAAAAAAAATCATTCCAATTATTCATGTATGAAAAAATTAAGTATATTTGCTACACCTCTCTTTTTCATATGAAACACTGTATTTTAAACCATACAACTGCCAATGATGCATTTGTTGCTTTAATTAACCCTCCTACTGCCTTACCATTCATTTTCATCTGTGTGGTTTGGAATGATAGATGCTCTATGCCTTTAGTATGATACCATGTGGCAAATGCATCTACGTGTACTCAGTACACACTCAACCCTCCTACGGTCTAACCGTTCAATCGCAACTGCCTTGGTTTTTAATAATAGATGCACAACAACCAGCCAGCGTTATGACATGAGGTCAATGCACCCACACAGCACACCTTCAAAAACAGATTGTCTTTGAACATTGGTAGCGTCAGCAAGCCTGGAATCACATGGCGGCCACTGCCTTCATTGCTCTGGGCCCAATTTCATAGCGCTGCTTAAACGGTAAGCAAATTTTCGTGCTAACTACAGCAGAAAAATTTGCTTAAGCGTAAGCGTACTTCACAGGTTAGCAAGAAAACTAGTGCGTTCACCGTGGATTTGCATTGTTACGTCAATAGTTTTCATACAATAAGCACCGGAAGGTTAGCATGCCTTTTCATGTGCTTACGGTTAGCAGTGCTATGAAATGGAAATCGCGCAGTAAGCACAAAATCGGTTGCTAAGCAGCTCTATGAATTTGGGACCCTGGTTTTAACCTCGGTGCCCCTGAAAAAGTTTCCCATAGACTTTTAAAAATGTTCAAGTGGAAGTGCCCATTGCAAAATGGAGACGGCCTTGCCATCCATCAAAGATGTCATTCCAGGCCTGCTTCAGAGTACTAAAACAAATAACCGAATATTTACAAATTGGGTTCCCCATGTGTTCTGCTTAACCATTAAAATGCTGTAAAAGTGTAATTACTGTACAAAACAAAGAATGTGTTTATTGTAAACTATATTTTATGCCTTTTCTAATCAGAGCTTGGTGCAAATCTTAAGGGGAAACACACACCCCCAAAAAACGCTGATATTTTCATCAAGGTGGTCATTCCAAAGATGAGAAACTCTATGCAATCCTCCGCTATTGCTTTATTTTATGCTTTGGGGGGGTTTATCAAACAGCAGCTTTGTCCAAACAGCAGATTTATCTGATGTATTTTAGTTGGTAACCTGTAAACCTGGGGCCAATATCATAGAGCTTGAGCGCCAATGTGCTTACCAGCATAGTAACTGCCAAAACACCAAGTCAAATGTACCATCTGTGACTGGTAGCCCGCTTATTTTTGTCCGAGTTTAAAAGCAAAAACCCCTTCTACTATTGTTTGAAAATATTGAAGCCGCTTTTGTGACAAATGTTCACAAGTCCATATTGTTAAGAGTATTTTATTTATGAATTACTGGTTTCCAAAACTGATATGTAGTGGCATCATATTAGTAACAATCTCTTTATGTTGGGAATATTGATAACGGATTTTATTAATTAAAATGATAAAAATATAAAAAATAAAAACTTGAAAATATCTGAAAAGATTTTTTTTAAATCGCTTTCATTTTGTCTGTACTCGAGGCTCAAACCATTGTTCTCTAACAATAATGTATCCAATTGAGTAAGTTTATTATTTATTGACTTTTATTATTATAGTTTGTGGAAGGTTGGATTATGGTTTCCAAAAGCAATCATCATTTTCTATCGAGGCTAAAGAGGGCCATGTGTTGCCTTCGCTGCCCTGTCTAGCAAGACCTCCAGTTTCAAGGAGGCATGGCCTTGTTGATTTTTCGATTTCTTTTTTTATGCAAGTTCGCCACAAACAAGGCTAAAAGCCTCTCTTGGTAAGGGGCTATACACATGTATAAGAAAAAAAAACACATTTAAGATGAAAATAGCACAAGGGAGCTGAAGGCAAGGTAGGAATTGATATTCCTCCTAAAACAGTCTGGATTGTAGGATGGAGGGAAACATGCGCCGGGCAAGGAGATGCAAAGAGATGCAGTAGGCGGGTAGAAAAAGGTGTTGGAATGGCTCTTTGTTCTACATCTCTGCAAAGCAAGAGTGTACGGCTGAGATCAAGCAGAAAGCCTGGTTTCACGCTCAAACGCCCTGGTAGGATGCAACCAATTATTGTTTCAGATTAAATTGAAGCGACCTTTGAAAAATGAAAACCAGATACGCCCACTCAAAGACAGAAAACAATGAGGCCTGTTTACAGTAAATTACCATCGGGGGTGGTTCACCACAGGCCTGGAAAACGTGGAAGCCACAGCGGCCTCTGTTGCCCCTGGTCCTGGCCTTGGTGCCCCCTTCAAAATACCCACAGACTTTTCACATTTCCCATTCGAAGTACCCTTTGCAAAATGAAGATGGCCTTGCCCTTTCAAAGATGAAACTCCCTGCATGTCAGAATCGATTTTTCATACTTGAGCTATATTACTCGCACAAATTCAGACTAAATATCAACTGAATAAGCAAACGGAGTTACTAGCTTAAACACACAACTCGGTGTTCTTGACTAGTGTGCAAAATGCCAGATTTGTATCAGTCCCTAATACATGCACTTCAGGCATTTATGTTAATTGTATGACACTTATACAACTTTGTTAATAACGAATTACACAGATTGTTGGGACCCAGAGGAGACCAGTGGATTCCACAGGATGGGAAACTCGGCCTTAATAATAAATAAATAAATAAATAAATGGTATCCCTCTGTTTTTCAATCATCAGAATGTTTCTTTAGTGAATTGATTTCGGGGTGAACCAAGAACAAATAACTAGAGCTGGATTTGAACCTGCGAACTCTAGGTTTACGTGCCGGTGCTCTACTAATTACTGAGCTAACTTAGGCCAAAAAAGAAATTTTGTTATGTTGGGTGTAACCAAACCGACCCTAAAAATACGGCCGACCCTGGGTAATTTTTTATTTATTTTTTTTTTAAGGGAAGAAAAATAATAATTAAAATCTATAGAAATTAGTTTTTAATTTGTTTGAAACCAGTTCTGACCGTTTCTCATCAATTGACGATTGAGCGCGCGTTGAACTTTGGAGTAAACAATGTTTTGCACAACGAACATGCAGAAAATTGCGCAGGCTTAAACAATGTCATTAAAACATGTCATTTTCGTTGCTGGGATTATAAAAAAAAATTCTTGTTTTTTGTTTTTTAACCTACCTACCTACCCTATTTTTTCTGGCCCATTACACCAACATAATTACTATTTTTTTAGGCCTTCTTAGCTTCATGCTGGCTGTTTTGTCTCCATATTTTGTCCATATCTGAGCAAAGATATTGAACTAAACGACTGCTCAGATCTATAAGGTCATTAGTGCAGTTTGTATGGGTTTCATAAAATTGCTTATTGCATATTTTGGAGCTCCTGGTAAATGGGGTTTATTGATCAAGACTGGTCTTCATAGTATTTGTTTGGCAATTAACCCACATTTTTAATTTAATGACCTTTTGATCACTATGGATACAAAATTGCAATTAGTGACCTTATAGTTCTGAGTGGACGCAAATAGGGAGACCGCCAACATAGAGTAGAGTATAATAATAATAACTTTCGATTTATATAGCGCATAATAATTAACACTTAATTCTCTAAGCGCTTCTCGAGTATTCTCGAGTACCGGCACAAAACACAAGGTTCCAATCCCTCTTAAGTCAAATGTTTTCTTCCAATACTGTGCAGAAACCTCCTTCCCAGAGTGTACTTGCACATTGGTTGAAATGCAAACTAACTTTGCAGCCAACCATGCCAGAAACACAGCGGCAAACCCCCTTCTCATAACAATAAGTGCAATGGGTTCTTTTACATGCGTTACACAACACACGGGACCAACGGCTTTACGTCCCATTCGAAAGACACAGCAATAATGGTAAAGTGTCTTGCTTAAGGACACAAGTGTCAAGACCGGGACTCGAACCCCGATCTGCTGATCAGATACACCAGCGCTTGAGCCCTGTGCCCTTGACCGCTCGGCCACGATACGCCATACACGCACACCTGTGCAAGTACCAATACATGTGCACGCATTTTCACCAATCGTATGCACCATATAATATTACTGTTGACGAATGTTTCGTCTTAAATTGATAAATTCCTTGTGGAATGAAAAAACGTCAACAGATTCATGGTACAGATTCTAAACATAATGGAAGAGTCCTGATGTAGTGTCGTGAGCAGTGTGATTTAAACTTGTTTGTGCTGTTGGATGAAAAAAGCCAGGCACTGTCAATTTCCAGTGAGTGTCTCCCCCTGGAATTCTAGTGGATGAGTTTGAGCTGGATACAAGAAATCAACAGCCAGCACAGTACATCAAACCTAATCAACTTTGGACTATACTAGTTGAAAATGATTGAAGTTGAAGTTGGGCAGGGTGGGGGGGGGGGAGTATAAAAAAGGATGGGATTGTACCAAATGAGAAATTTCTTTTAAAATGGCAGCCAGCTTCTCTTGGTTTGGAAAGAAACCCCTTGATGAACACACAAATATTTGTTTGCAATTTACAGACTCTCTACATCCTAACAAAGGTAAAAGTGGATTTGGGATGATCAGATGGCCATGTATTCATGCCATGGACAACTCAAGTCTCTCCAGAAAATTTTGAGGGCAAAGGGGAATCTGTGAAAAAAAATCCCGAATACAATCTCAGTCTTAATTAAGACAAAGTATGAGTGCACATCTTTATACAGTGAAGTACTTGAATGGTTTTCATGCCATTCCTGTTCAAATTTAAACACCCTTTTCATTTTTTTAAATCTGCGTTTTAGGCACCTTCTCAACACTACTCCATGATAACTTGTGGGTAGACTTTTCCAGTTGGTTTTCCAACCCACAAGATATCCCCAAGCAGTCCAGTTATATTATGGATAAGTTTGAGGGGAAAGTATTGCAACAAGACCAAGGCAATTTGTTTACAAGATGACTCAACCACAGACCTTGAGATTCTCATCTACTAAAAACCAGCCGGTCTAGGTTAGGCACTTTCAGTGACATTGCAGAAATAATAAGACTTGTGCATTAACAATCAGACATGCCACAAGAGGTAAACATTGCCACGATCTATGAGACCTCATCAGATGGCCCAACCACAGACCGCTCAAACAACTAACTATGACCAAAAAAATCAATCCACAACCTATCCTCAATGATTCACCCTTTGTGGATAAACTTCCCCGCAACTTATCCTGGAATAGTTTTGAGAAGATGCCTTGACAAAAGTGAAAAGAAATTTCAACCAAAAGAAAGAGTATATTTTACCTGTGGGAAAATCTTGCAAATCCTAAAAGAGAATCTACAGAAAGAACTTCCTGCGACTTGTTTCCATTTCGTGCCTCTGTAGTAAGAGAAGGGAAGAAGAGACAAAAAATAATAAGATATTATCAAGAACAGGCAAAGTTTGATGAGTAGGACCAGCAGCCGATTTCACGAAACGCTAGCATTAATCCTATCTCGAGTTAGGACGAGTAACTAGTCCTAACTTAGGATTAATCTTAAGGTTTACATGTTACAGTGCAAGGCTGGGACTCGTCCCAAGTCCTAAGATTAATCCTTAGTTAGGGAGAGTTTGGTGAAATCGACGGCAGGGGCCGATTTCAACACTGCTTAGCAAATTTGCTAAGCAAAAATTGTGTTGGGAACCAGTCGTAACAATGTTTACTCTACGACATTTTGGCTGGTAACCTGTTTCAGCTAAGTGAGATTTTTCTGTGCTCAGCAAGTTTTTGTGCTTTTTTTTTTTTTTGAGTGTGTGGATTTAACCTCATCTGACCAATAAACTGGCTGTGATCGCTACATCAGAAAGATACATACGACGACAATACATGTTTAAAATTTGGGCTGCCAAAGCATCCTTGAGGAAAGTAAAATGCACAGCTTACCAGCCAACAAAAAAGCTTAAGTGCAAGGCTTTAAATACAAACTATTGTTGTCTCCTCACAATTCTTCTTAAAACGATAAGGTCTTCATGACTACACATGTAATGGTAATACCACAAGAGTGGGGACAGTAGAGCAAAGGAATACAAAAGGGACAATGCTGTCCTCACATTGGAATCCTTTGTATTTTTGTGTCCTCACATTTTTTCGTGCGCTAAGTCTATGGAGAGTGTTAAGTTAGAGGGACAAAGTAAAGTCCTCACATAGATAGCAATAAATTGATAGATGTACACATTCTGGGTGACATAAACCAACCATCCCTAGCTACATGTACAACCTGTACATGTACATGTACAGGTTGTACACATTGTCGATTGCCCAAAACAAATTCCTGTACGACAAATGCTAAACTTTTGAAAAAATGAACTGCGAGCATCAATTTACAAAACATATTATTTGGTTTTACACAAACACCGATGTGTATTAAGCACTGCACACTCGGTACTTTCCACGAGTCCTGTGAACAAAATCCACAGGCATCGGGAAAGTATACAGTGCTTTACACACATTATTATTATTTATTATTATTATGATTTATTCAGCCATTTCTCATACAAAGATTGTCCATATCAAGTTGGTCATGATTAACAAAAAAGTGTACCCAAACACTGTGACTCGAAAGTCTGCTGAACCAAACTTGAAAATTGGAACATTAATAAAATACATACATTTATAAATACATGTATAAAACATTAAGAAAATAAATATAGATATTTTACTAAAGCAATGAAAATAACATTTGGAAAAACTAAACAAATAAATACATTAGTTACTTAAATAAATATCTAGATAAACAAATAAATAAATAAATAAATGAACAATAAATAGTATTTATAAAGCAAGACATTAAGGCAAGTAGAGAGAAAAATAAGAACTAAATGAATATATAAATAATTGAACAAATAAATAAACAGATAAATGTATAAAAAAATAAATTCAATTTAAAAAAATATTTTTAATGAAATTAAACAACAATCAATGTATTATATGTGTGTAAAACCAACATTCTTTATTCCCGATACAAATTTACCGTCTATTAAATTTGAAAATAGTTATAGTACACCTTTGGACTGAAAAGTACAAAACAGCCAGACAAACATATAAACAAACACACAGAATGTTTTAGCCAGCACTGGCAGTGTCAGTTGCACACATGTACATTGATACACGCTTCACTTTGATCACATAAGTGGATACAAAAGAGGGCATAAAATGCATTTTAAAACGACATTTACTATACATGCTCCAAAACAAATTGAACGAAATGAACTAAAAGGCTCTCAAAGATGTACGGCGGGCAATTTCCTGAGACAAACTGGCTATAAATGGGAACTATAAAAAGACGAGGAATGAGGAAGGCATGATACGCATATCCAATTGACTGTGCGAGTCTTCCACATATCGAAAATGAAAATAAGATCAGATCTTCTTTTTGAGTTCTATTTATAAATAAAAAATTCTTGGAAATAAAAAACACCTATGGCAATTTGTCCCAAACACAATTTCAATTTTTATAGAGTACAAATAATTTGTGAAAAATTGACATCGGAACAAGGGCAAGGAACTTGGTACCAAGATGTTTATTTTTTATGAAACCCCGTGTGCCAATCACGCCTAAAATTTTTGCGACCGTTACATGAGTTTTATGATAACAAGAACCTCAGTTGGGCAAAATTCTTGAATTGGTTACAAACATCCGGAAACAGAGATCATGTCTCATGCTCGGTTTTTCCCTGTAGATTTGTTAAAATAATCTAACTTTCATACGCTTCATCGTTAACGTTTACTTCCTCGACAATATGATCTCATTTTCACTGCCATAAACGACGTTTAACTAAAATATTTTAAGAAACAGAATCACACACATACACACACACGAGTAAAACTCAAAGTTCAAATTAACAAGAGACATGCAGTCTCTTGAGATAAACAGAGAGTAAAGCTGCACAATTGCAGACATCAAATGTCAAAGGTACGAATCATAAGCTCAAATGATCCCCACCAACAACAAAAAATTAAAATCCGCACAATTTTTTTTTTTTTTAACAAACCGAAAAACCCACACACATTGTTGAGTACTCTCAACCTTTCACATATTCTACTCCTCAGAACAAATGTGACCCGACCCCCCCCCCCCCACCACCACCACCCAAAAATGGGTTTACTGTAATTATAATAATGCTCACTGGGTCACAGAAACACACACACACACACACACACAGCCTAGTGACTAACAACAGCAACGCCATCTTTCAAAACGTTGCCATGGTAATCCTTCTCATTAACTCCAGTGCCTGGTTGCCATGGCAATCCCCCCTCCATTACACATCTAGACAAAACGAGCATGGTACGGGAAATTACGCCAAAAAGGTCAGTGTAAATTGCTGGCAATGTATATGCACACATAAAAAAAATCCGTCCATTGTTATGATATACGGAGCCCATTGTCATAGCGTACGAAAAACCACTATGCGACTGGCAAGGTCAGATAGAAAAAGTGCACTCCATTGTTTGTCTTGCTAATAAACCATAAATTGCCTCAATCACAAAATACAGATATTTCTGAGGAACGGAATCGGGCATCGACACAATCCAACCCTTTTACATTGTTCTTGATTCCCCATTTTATTTATTTATTTATTTATTTATTTGTTTTATTCTCCAACCATTACATAACAACTTTACACACAAACCTAACCAGGCCTTCATTTAAACCGTACAGTCCCAAATCCTTCCACATCCAATTGCCAAAGAATGAAGGATTCCAAAGGACTGGGACCAGTAGCTCTAAACAACAAGCGCTTATCACTGGATCTTAAGTCCAAACAATTTGGTATGGTGTGACATACATGTAGGAGAATTAGGTCACACAACAGCCAAACTGCCTAGTCTACAATAAATATGAGCAGAGCGATCTCCATAATTCAACATAGCGAATTTAAAGAGGGACTCCCAAGTTTCCTGATGCACTCATTTTCCAATAAATAGAGTCCTTATGAAAGCTGGATTGTAAGACTCTAATTTCATGTTGAAATGATGTAATGACGCCACATTTCAAATATATGGATCTCTTTATTTTTGTACATTTTTTAAAGTTCATTCCTAAATTTGGATACCACTGAATAAAAAAGCATCGAATTCAACCTTTTCACTCACACAAAAATTCCTCTGTGGAATGTATACACTTATTTGTTTTTTTGACATCAAATATGTAATATTTAAACTTTTGCTCTGAAAGAGTATCAAATAAAATAACATTCTACACCATTTTAGCCTGAGATTACAGACTTAAAATCTGTTTTCCACTTTCATGAGGACTCTATATATTGGAAAATTTGACCTCAGACCCCCTCTTTAAGGAGAGTGATTTGGTCTCTCGCAAAAAAAACCCAAACAAAACAAGTTTACTGAACATGTACTGCTAAGAAAACGGACACAATAATCACTGTTACCACCTCAACTTTCTACCTCGATTCAATGAGCTAACTTTAGTGGCACCCACTTTCTTCTCACTTCTGAAAAAGCTGTGATGTAATGGACTGGATTGTGACCAACCTTGTTAACCTCTTCGGTCAGTATTCAAAATACATTCTTGCGCCTCTGCGCATTATTATTTTTCGAAACTTTTTAGAGCTTCGAGAGTAATGATTTTTTCCTATGAGAATATCGTTGCCACAATGAAACCCTGACTTGACAGAGGAAAGACAACAAAGGTTCTCATAATAAGCACTGGGACTTGTTGCTTTCGAGTAAGGAAACATGAATTTGTCTTTCTCGTTAAAATTGCAAAACCTCGACCATAAGCAACGGTCGATAATCTGCCCTGGTGTGCTGGAATCTCGGAATGCTCGGACTTGTACCTGCACAGTACAGCTAATGCAGTATATGTACAGTAGGTAACTTAGCTGAACACTAAGTATACATGAGCATCTATAATGCAAATCCTCATTAAGGAAATTAATGCGGGCAGCTGTTTTGGCTGCCCAGCAAATTGAAGCTTTCCCAATTGTTGATCGATGTACGCATGCAGTACAGTCTGCCATATGCTATAATATCACATGGTATTGAGATTTGTTGTCCATGGCTAACATAGAGGGCGCACACAGCAGACACAGATGGGTGTAACAAACTAAATAGGCTCCCCATATCAACTAATCCTAAAGGCTAAATATTCAAAAATACTCCAAAAACATTTCTTTTAAGTCTTTCAGGCTCTTGAAAGCAAATTAAAAATATTTGCTACAAACTGTACCAAGGACACTTTGTTTTCTACCACTCTATTTTTGAGTCATGGTCACCCAAAATGAAAACAACCCTAAACAAGTAAACTGACCAGACTCCGTCTTGAAGAAAAGTGCCCTACATGTACGCTTGTCAGCAAAATAGGGCCATTTATGTACACAAAATGTTCCAGGTGTGAAAGTCAGCAACCCCAGGGGCACAACATCGCACCATTTTTTTCAACAATTCATCAAAGCCATGACCTACAAAGCTTTGATTTCACAGAAAAAAAGTTCTTTTTTTTCCTCAAAATTCTATCCATGAGGCTTGGCGCGTGCTTTTCTCTCCATTTAGAGTGGTGCACCCAGATTGACATTAAGCAAATCGTCCTCATGGTTGTATTTCTATGGTACATGTAAGTGTGCAATATGGACTCCAGAGTATTAAATTTATCCGAGCAAATTGGTGGGGCACTCCAGGGCTCAAATTTCATGAAAAGCTTCGCTAGACTACCGGTCATATGAATTAGAATCTTTACTAAACAAGAATTTGTATCTTTTTAAGTAAACTTCTTTTCCAAAAATATGACATGTAAAAAATAAAATAAATACATGTATTTGGAAAACACTTGACTGTAGGACTGACTTTTTGGGTTGTTCAGTTACAGGCCCAATATTAAAATCACTGGAGTCTCCGGCCAGTGGCCTAGTGTGTTTTTTCAAGCCCTCCATTCTTCCCGGCCAATTATCTGCCTAACTATGGGAACACACAAACGCTGTTAGCGCCTAACTAATGGGGAAACATGCAGATGAAAAAGTAGTTAGCGTTTTTCTTTTAAACTCTCCTTACTGGTGACATGAGATGAGGAACATGGCAAAATATATGTCACATTAAACATGTTAAAGAGAATTGTTTGCTCTTTATATCTGGACAAAATAACTGTTATGGGGCTCGAATCCACTGGACTGCAGGCCCCTGGCCAGTGATTTTAGCTTCAGGCCAGTAAACTCATGACCGAGCAAGTCCAGCGATCTTGAGTTTTCAATTTAGTAATTGTGTAATATCTTCAACATAAACAAACTATGTTCAAATGTTGTCTAATACCTTTCAATTCTACCGAGTAATGAAAAATACTTAATACTCATAAACACAAATTAGATTTAATCTTCTCTTACATGTCTCAGTGCTTGTTCAAATAAAAAAAAGTCAATGGTATGTTAAACTGTGTTGGGAAGTGGGGGTTTTTTTCTTCTCATATTGATTCTGGTCTTGTAAAAATATTTCTGGTCCAGTAAACATTTTGAGATACAAGTCCTCTTGTCTTGTAGATTGTTTCCCCTAGTTCGAGCCCTGGCCACTACTTTGCTCATCAGGCAGACATGAAAAAGGTCTGCAACACCTCGACAAAGTACATGTAACTCTCAGAAGGGCAACCAAAGACAGTCATTGCTCTCTGGGCTTTTTTATGCTGAAGTTGGGGCATCTTCACCCCGAAGTGCGTTCAACTCCCGGTCAGGACAACTGTGCCCAAGAGCAAGACACTTGACTACAATTGCTTCTCTTCAACCAGGTGTAAATGGATACCTCTGTGAGGACAGAGATAGTTCTTGTGATTGATTTAGCTCGGTGCACTACATAATTGGCAGCACATGCTGTATACCATGTACACTCCCAAGGAAGCTGAGATGGTTTAAGGTGTGAACAAAATGACCCAGTGACCAGGGGTAATAATATTCATGTGCGTCAACATTAAAGGACACCAGTGCTACATAAATGTCAACTATTACTACTTTATTGTTTAGTTATTGTTAGTTTACTCGGTTTAGAAACACAACACTGGTCGAAAGGAAGCCCCCTGAAATGATCTGGGCCCAACTTCTTTACTTAGCAAGAAATGAACGGGGGTACCAGTGGCAACAACGTAAACTTTATGGAATGTTGGCTGGTACCCTGTTTCTGCTTAGCAAGATTTGTCTGTGCTTAGTAAGTTTTCATGCTTACAGGCTTTATGAAATTGGGCCAGGGTACAAAGTTACATGTAGATATTAACGGATAAAAAAAATGTACCAAAAATTCAAATCCTAATATTATCATTACCTGCCAAGAAGCGTATTCACCACAATTAATATGCTTAGTTATCCTCAGGATAATTATGTAATTAAATAAAATATCTGCAGAGTTCAAAGGGATCAAAAGGGTGAAGTTTTTCCTTTCTGTATCTATCACACAGCAAAACGGAGTCTGACGCACGGGGAGAAACCTGATATACCCCACACATTTTTCTCTGCTAACAATATTTCACTCGGCAAAAATTTTCTGTCATTAGTTCGTAACAAATTTGTTTACTTTCATTATAAACTCTATGATATCGGCCTGGGCACCAGGGAGAGAAAGAGTAGGTCAGTCTGGGAGGAAACATCAAGCAACCAAACATGAATTTTTCCTTACCTTATGTACCCATTCGTACTCGCCGAACTTGGAGTCAAACGTGCCCTTTTGCAGCGAACGCAGCTTGAGTGTGAACCTTGGACCCAGTTCCTGGAGACCCACTTTCTTTGCATTTCGAAAGATGTACCTGTCAGAGGACAAGCCAAATGTAAAGAGCAGTGATTAACCCTCCTACTTTTTGACCATTCACTACCATCCACTGTGGTTTGAATTAATAAACTAATGCTGGCCTACAACTATGCTGGTATTGCATGGAAGGTAAATTATGCCAGTCACAGTCAACCCTCCCACTGTGTGACCATTCAATACCATCCACTGTGGTTTGGATTAATAAACTATGCTGGCCTACAACATCCTATGCATCTACACAGTGCACAGTTAACCCTCCTACTGTCTGACCATTCAATCTCATCCGCCATGGTATTGCATGGAAGGTAAATTATGCCAGTCAGCAATATGATGTCAAATGGTGAATGCCATCTACACAGTACACGGTCAACCCTCCCACTGTGTGACCATTCAATATCATGCACTGTGGTTCTAACTGATAGATTAAACGTGGTAGTTAATCCAAAAAATTAAAAACTAATTATTGTCTGAATTCCGACACTCACTCACGTCCAAAAATAGCCATGTGCAAACAATTCCGCATGATAGATGTATTTTGTGCATTGTCCGTGGCAAATATGACAAAAGTTTTTGTTTATGTTTTGAAACAGCATCATCTGTTAGAATTTGAAACAGAAAAAAAAAATAAAGTACAAATTTCATTCGGCGAAACTTCGGCCATGCAACTTTAAGTGCAACTGTCCTATTTTATATACAATTCGATGAACTTGTCTGCACTTCTCACCCAACTCAGTACAGTTGCACTCTTCAATAAAAGTAATCACTTTTTGTGCTGCTGAATACGTTTCAACTATTATTAAACACAAAACCACTTCAAGACATCACGGGGTTACCCTAGCAGATACAATCCAGATGCAATCCTTCACAACAAGGATCCCCCACACGTAGGCTTGACACTTCAGGGAGATAATGGAGGCATTTGCCTCAGTTGCCCTTAGTCATTATTGCCTTAAAACGTAAAACGCTTCAATAGAAATCCATTTCCCCCCAATTTCTCCCCAATGAGGTGCCCTTTACAGGGTATCAGCTCACATTAAAAAAATCAAGTTTCAGACTTTTTAAGACTTTTTTCTACACTTAACAAAATTTAAGAACAAAAATTCAGGAGCGTTTATAGTGACCTAGTCCCATTTTAACCTGATTTCAAAATCTAGTCGCTGATTTATCAAAGATAACATACAAGTACATGCTGTTTATTTTACGAACTTAAAAAAAGGAGGGGAAAAAAAATCTTGTTTTTTAAAAGCCCGCTAGCCACGAATCTGAAAAGGCCGAGGTCACAATTGTTGCTACGTGCAAGTTATAAAAGCAAGGAAGAAACAGCTATTGCTGCTTATTTAGTTCTCTACGAGCTGATAAGAAATTCATTACAGGATTTATCCAACTTTTTTTAAGACCTCAAATAATAATTTGTAATGCTTTTTTAAGTCCTTAAATTGGGATAAATCAATTTAAAACTTTTTAAGGATCCGCAGAAATCCTGCTTTACCGAAGGGGAAAATGTTGTGGTGCCCTTTCCCCTATCAAAAAAACAAAGGAAGCTTCGGGCCGGGCACACGCTCAACACCTTTTCCCCTGCGGCTGCTTTCTTTTCCCGAGCTCTCCCAAGATCCCAACCCTAAATGTCAGGTCTCAACTCGAGACAGCCTCCCAGGTCCGGCCCCGAGACCAAACTTACAGAGACCCACAGTTAAAACCAAAAAAAAAACCTCAACCAGGGAAACTCCTCGTAAATGTCTGACATGCCCAACAGGTCGGACATCGAGCTGAGAAAACAGAAGTTTACAGACGCAAAACACTTCACGTGGGCACCCTGGGCATTTTTCTCCCACCTGGAATATGTAATGACCTTTTCTGCCTTCGGGTAAGAGTTTTTCCTTTTAAGTACTACGTTTTGTGAGATTCAAAACAAAAAACAAAAAAAGTGAAGGGGATTATTTTGGTCACATTCTTTGCCTGTGAGGTTAACGGATACTTTCTCCTTCCCAATCATCCCTGAAGACAAATCCATTAAAAACTAGTACTGGAGAAAGATAACCTTTTGAAGTGAATATATTCAGATTTGGCGCTAACGCTGTGTGCTATAAATTCCAAGGGTGTTGATATTGTACATGTGCACACGACATAAAATTGTGCCCGAGAAAGATTTCAATCATAGAGTTTCCGCCCTGAAAAACTGTGACTGATATCCAGCAACTCACACTAGTGTTTATACTAGTTAGTTTATAAACAAGATTACCAAATAGCTCAGAGAGTATATGCATTTTGATTGGTCAAAGACTGGTCACATGGGGTGTATTAAAATGCGATATAAAGACCTGCTTCATGATCTAGCGAATAAATTGCCCCTAAAATAATAACAATAATACAGAGTGTTTGTAATGCGCCAAATCCAACAAATTAAGGTGCTTAAGGCACACGGGTGTGAATCCTTACACCGTAAAAAAAGAGGAAAATCAGACGGTGAACAATTACAGATAAGCCATATTGAACAAGTTAAGTTTTCAAACTAGTCTTAAAATTTACAGCGCTAGCAATATTACAAATTTGTAGTGGTACATCATTCCAGAGAGTGGGTCCAGCATGCAAAAATGACCTAACCAAGCAGTGTTGTGAGAAGGTTCTCTGTGCACTGCGCTAACCAGAAATTGTCAAACTAATTGTTTTCTTTGAGCATGTCTTTGTTTTGTTTTTTTACGTAGACAAGATGTTGGTGTCCTATGCACATGCATACCCATATACGCGAACTTGCAGACAATGTCTTAATTTAAGGTAGCTGGTTCGCACATGAAACCAACATAATCGCAAAGCACATAGCCGAACACCAACCACAGTAATTTTATATATGGTATTTTTTTTAATTTTCAAAGGTCTTTGTCTGATTCTGAAAAATGCATAATTAGTTAATTATGTGTTGGAGATAAGGTGCCCTAAGTGCTCAATAAAAAATGTATTGGCCCAAAGAATGGCCCTTGAACAGGAATCAAACAATTTTTTACAAGCCGGCCAAAGGAAAATCACAAATTCTGATTATCTTTGCCGTTTTTCATTAAAGGTATTTGTTAATGGCAATAAAAGTGTGAGGACCTGGTCCTCACAAAACACTCTGACAAATCACAAACATTTCAACGACAAAAATTATACAAATTGTTAAATTTGAAGGAAAAAAAAATAATAATAATAATAATTAATACAAACAAGAAAATTTCTGATGGTTTTTTAAAATCAAGTCATACCTATGGTGCCTGAAGAAGATGTAATCTCTCTGGTTGTGAAACGTGACGGCGCGTCGTCCGACAAAGTTTGGATCGTGCGGAAACAACGCTGCTAGCAACCTCCCGATACTGTGACCCAGCCTCGTGTTGAAGTTGTTGAGAATTAGCTCGGGAAGATGGTCTGTTGTTTCACCACATCTCTAGTAGAGGGAAGGTGAGTTAAAAGTTAAATAATAACACTAATAACATACAATTATGAGGTGCTTTTGGACAATGTATCAAAGTGCCTTACACTAAGGGCCTTGTCACACAAGGCAACTTTTACAGGCAACTTTTACAGGCAACTTGGAGGCAACCAACTGCAGTGCCTTCTACAGGGCCACTTCGGTAGCACATGAGTAATTTTTCAAACAATGTCTTACGAGTTACGATCCCTAAGAAAAATGTGTGAGCAATCAAATGTGAATGCCTTTTCTTCTTGGAGACTGCCTGGAACTGGTTGCCTGTAAATTGCCTCGTGTGACATGGGCCTAAGACTACCCCTGTTCATGTAGCCCTCGGCATTCCTGAAACCATCTCAACTCCTTTGGAGTATGCAGCACCAACAACAAAATGATGTGCTTAGCAAAGTTTACTGAGTAGTATGCTGCTAAACAGCTTTACTAAATTGGGCCATAATCGTCACATGGGTCCAATTTCACAGAGCTGCTTGCGCAGAAAAAAGTTGCTTCACATTTTTTCTGCTTATAGCAGGAAACCAGTATCAGTTGGTACATGTGACATGGTAAGCAAACTTATTTTATTCTGTTTTGTGCTTAGCTATTTTCTGTGTAAAAGCAGCTCTATGAAATTGGACCCTGGAGGACCCAATTTCACATAAAGCTGTTTTAAGAACACAAACTTGCTAAGCACAGAAAACGGTTGCTGTGGATTAACCCTCCTACATGTACTCTCTTTAGTAGGTTGTGGAGCCCACTGTTTCACCGTCCAAAACCATTTCCACTTTTTTCACTGGTCAAGCATGGTTGTGTACACCTTGATCCAATGGTTAAAACAAGGAGATCATAATGGCTCAGTGGTTTCTTTACCTGTCGTTCACCTCTAAGCTTACCTTGATTTCTTTCCTCAGCTTCACACTGGAGAGTTTGAAGTGAGCAGTTGGGCCGTCAGGTAGATGACAGATCAGCATACCATCTTGGATATGGGGTTAAGGTGTTCTAATTAGGGAAACACAATTATGTAAAAACTCTCAGCAGTTTGTTTCACTCTCCTATTGACCCCTTGCACAATGCTCAGCGTACTTACGCACTTATCCCGTTCGCAAAGTTCATTCACTGTCGTACAATGAGTTAACAGAGTCGTTGCCGTCAGGTTTAAAAAAAAAAAAAAACTGCAACAAGAATGTATCATTGCTTACTTCGACAAGATATATGCAATTACATACAACCAATGAAGTGAGAAACTGACATACGACATTGTTGCACAGCGCCAATGGTGACTTATTAAAGTTATGACCTTTTCACCAAACTCATTTACAGCCTCGCATCAATGCAACAAAATAACAAGAAATAGACCCCGGATACTGGCCACTTGACCAATCAGCAGGGCTCACCCTTAACACTAGGCCGGCATACATTGTCTAGTAGAAACTGCTACGGGCTAGTAAACACCACTTATCAACTTGCCCTGTGGGCTACTGAAACCTGTGCAACTTACTTGTTTAAAAATGCTCACATTTCTTCCTTTTCAGATGCGAAAAATAACTTGTTAAAATGTGTTAATTTATTTTTGAGTGTTTGAATGTCACTTCATTTGACCATTTAACTGGTCATGATCGCTACCATTAATACATCAGAAAGATACAATTATGACAATTCATGTTTAAAATGTGGGTGACTAAAACTTCCAGGGTTCAAATCAAATGCACAGTTTACTAGCCAGGTGCGCTCCCTTAAAAGAAGCTTAAGCGTAAGTTCTGATTAGCCACAATGAACTTCCCGGACCTGGGCCCAATTTCATAGAGCTGCTTAAGCACAAAAAGTAGCTGAGCACAACAAAAATATGATTACCAAAAGAAGCTTACCAGCCAAACTACCATGTCACACGTACAGTTTGCGACCGGTATCCCGCTCATTTCTGCTTATCAGACAATTGTTAAGCAATACATTCTACTTAAGCAGCTCTATGAAATTGGACACAGAATGCCAGGGGGGAGGGAGGGGGAGGGAGAAGGAGGATGGGTTGAGGATATGATCAAAGGATACTAGGCAACTTTTTGTCTCCATTAATGACTATGAGGTCAGTAAAGCCCTTCTCCGTAGCCTGAGGGATGACCTTCTTAAGAGCAGACAGGCGACGAGGGTACACCTCTGAATTAGGAATACAGGTCTGTAGCTGACGGCACAGGATTTTACATTTCTGTGAAAAATAATCGAGACAGAAGAGAAATAATGAGATAATAACAACAATGACAATGAGCAAATCAGATTGTAATGCAGTACATGTATATTGTTTTCCTAGCTAGCCACCTGTCATGCCTGCACTGGATTTGAATCTGCGACCTCTGGGACTACAAGCTAGTGCTCTACAGGGTTCGTACACTTATAATAGCTATAAATTCAAGGACTTTTCAAGGACTTTCAAGGTCCAGAAATCCCATTATCGAGGACCAAAATCCAGCAAATATTGATGGTTTATTTGAGACTTGATGAAAAAACACAACATTACTCTGCATGATTAAATACTTTAATTACAAAAAGTGAATTTTCAAGGACTTACAAGGACCTAAGATAAATCCAAGGACTTTCAAGGCCTTGAAAAACAGATTTTCAAATTCCAGGACTTTCAAGGATTTTCAAGGACCGTACGAACCCTGGCTCTAACTGAGCTTATCTAGCCCCCCCCCCCCCCATCTTGATGGACTCCCTATTTTGGAAATTTTTCCTTTGTGCATCTTAAAATTAAAACTGAGATACAATGCATGTACAAATGTTTCGCACCGACTAAACGATTTGAACAATGATGTTTAAATACTTTGTACATACATGTCTTGAGATGTCGGATGCTGTTATGAGGACCTTGGGCTGCGTCTCTCGCTTGAAGTAAGAGGACATTTCGTCCTGGTCTTCATCGTGTGTTACCTGAAGGAAGTACATGTACAAAGATCAGTAATAACTCAAGTCCAATAGACTGATCTAGTAAGCCCTGCCCAACATCGCAATTGCTTAACCACTTTACGTTGGGGTTTTTTTAAATGAACTTTCCATGCCCACCTGCAATTCTTTTTTTTTTAGAGCTTTTTGTGTATTTCCTTTTCCTTTGAAATGCTACATGCCACAGTGAAATCCTGACTTGACAAAGGTAAGACAACAAAGTTGCTTAGAATTAGTTCTGGGAATTGATGTTGTCGTGTGAGAAGATTGAGTAGTGGGCAGCGGTCCATGAGGTGTTTCAAGCACGGGGCGGACCTGTGGTGGGCGGGGCTTAGCGGATCAGTCTATTGTGTAACGCTTGGTAATGCATCAACTGGAGGGGCCAACGATATTATTATCAATCATTCATTCAATTATCATCAGTATTACTTTTTTTTAACCCTTGTTCCATAATGTTACAAACCATACAACTTAGCAATTGGTTTTTGAAGAAAATGAACACCATTCGTATTAAAGGAGTTGTGTCGTTGTGATCAAAGCAGGCCCATGGCTGTACATGGAATGATGACCTCTCATCCAGTTACTGCACATACCGCCCTCCCTCCATTTTATGTCTGTATAGAGCACGCGCGTGCGTGCAATAACTTGGTGAGAGTTCATAATTCCATGTACAGCCACAGGCCTGCTTTGATCATGACGACACAGCCCCTTAAAGATATTCAGATCACTGAAAATGTAAAAACACACATAAAAAGTGGAAAGAATAATGTCATAAAATGCTACACAATGTAAAGCCCATTCACAAGGTAAAAACAACCTAACAAGGTGATAAAAAGATGGCACGATCAAAGTAAATAGACACTTCCAGTAAAGCATAGCATCAGAAATATTCAAAACACAAATTCAGAATCAAAACACTTTATCAATAAATGCAAAAAGGGCAACTGTTGAGATGATTGAACATAGAATCTATAGAATTATACACAGAATATAATGCAAGTATCATTCATGACAATATACATATCAAAGGAAAAAGTTCTAATACTTCAAACATGTACGGCCCTTCCAAGGCAAAACAGCCAAGCTCAAAAAATAAAATTTTGAGAAAAGCAAGTACAGAGATAAATTGTTTTGCCATAAAAATGGGACAAAAGTGTAAAAAGACGCTGAGATAGGACATGTTACATTCAAAACCATACAAAGTATGCCTTTAAAACTTTAAAATGGAAAAAGCGCCTTCAATTTACCCAGAAATGAAATTTTATAAAAAACAAACATTTTCGAGTGTAGCTCCACATACCTTGATGGAAAAATACTGATTGTTGGTTGCCATGAGCGTCACTGAGTGACGGATTTGAGCGCCATATAAGAAGCCCCTATTATTATTATCATAAGCATATAATTGGTTATAATAATATTGAGCATTGATATAGCGCCATCTATCCAGAAAAATCTGTTTCTGAGGCACTTAAGAAAATATAAATAGTCAAAGAGCACTGAGAACAAAGAACAAAAGTGCCATGATTCAACGCATATAAAGATTGTCTGAATAGACAATCAAGATTGTCTGAATAGACAATCAAGTCTCGCACGTATCAAAAAAGGAGAAAACAACTCTAGCGGAGACTATATCTTTCTTTGAAATCAAATCCTCTTTTTAAATTCTTTTCAGTACAGTATTGCTCTGCGGGGCCAGCTGGTCAGAATCCATTAAACCTTATCTGCCAATTAGCCTGGGCCAAATTTCGCATTAAAACTGTTTAGCAGAAAATTTTGCTCAGCAAATTATTCTGCTTAGCAAAAATTAGCAGGGAGCCAGACACAAACAATAGACATTGCATGGTATTTTGGCTGGTAACCTGTTTCTGCTAAGCATGATTTTTCTGCACTAAGTAATTTTGTGTAAAATTGGGCGGGATCACACGACAGGACACAGTCTTTTTATTTGGCTGTACAAAGAGTAATAGTAATTCACGGTGGGCAAAAACTGACAAACATATAAACGGGTACGTACACATTGCACATAAAATGAAGACAAATATTCAGGCACAAAATTGGGTAGCAAACCAACAGAAATGACACATAGAAGCTACAAAAGAAGTTGAAATGTCATCCAAACAAAATGTTTCCTGCAACCCGACTCCCTAGCTGGGGATATTTTTATACATGTACCTCTTCATCCTGTGGATCCACCATGGTCTCGTCATACACCCTCATGCTCTCTATGGTCTTGGGAGCCTTCTTCGGAGGAGCCTAAGTAGGAAAGAACAAGGAGTATGGATTGACTATGGTGCACGGTTTCAG
The DNA here is from genome assembly GCA_023634235.1 of Pisaster brevispinus. Classification (NCBI taxonomy): domain Eukaryota; kingdom Metazoa; phylum Echinodermata; class Asteroidea; order Forcipulatida; family Asteriidae; genus Pisaster; species Pisaster brevispinus. The sequence goes on from JAMKCF010000013.1 coordinate 4,917,942, forward strand.
TAAAACCTAAACTCTCGTGTGACAGTACAGACCTATACCAAGCTTGAGCCCAAAGGGGTGTCTGGGTGTCTTTAGGATAAGACACCCCATTTATAACCCTCCTACTCTGGTAACAATTTCCAGCGAGTTGCCTGACCATTTGAGGCTACTGAACTGCACGAGTTGTGTATGGTGGCACAACTGTGCACAGAACTATCTGTACACTGTTTACAAGAATTCACCACATGAGAATGCAGGCTGGGTAGTTTATCTACCATTGTTAAAACACAGTGGATGGTATTAACTACTTCACATCGGATGACATGTATACCCGCCAATTTTTTCTAAACTGGCTTACGACAGACGGTTTTTTCCTGCCTTGATAAACTTCAAAATGCCCTCAATGTTTTAAATTTTTTTGAAACATACACCCAGACATCCATTGTGTATCACACTACCACTACCCTGCAAGGTTTTAAGTCGCCATTTAACTGTTTAAGACTGAGTCGCCACTCTTTTACTCCCATTTATAAATACCTTTCCATTGCAAACATCCAAAAAACCTTCAACATTTGAGAACAAATCTGACTCTGCGTTGAATTTCTATCAATGTTCAGCGCTAAATAGCTCCTCCCTCAAGTTTCAAAATTGCCCGCTTTTATTTTCAAACTATCGCAGGCAAGTTTGAAACTTGCGCGAGCCAAATACGGCAACTTAAATTCACTCCAGGCAATCATCTGATAGCGCCCTCTTTTGACTCAATTTCCTCAGGCCAGGTTTAAACACTCCTCACCGTGTTTATATCGCAAATTTCGACATGGCCACGTGATCTCCTGTCAACCAATCAAAATGGATCAAGTGTCCCAGGTTTTTATTAATAGACATTGAGAACTCACAGACAAAGAAGTTTCACTGGCAAAGTTTGTTGCCGACTTGAGCTATCTGGTGGTTTCTTACCTTGTCTCCAAGCATCTTTCTCTCTGACTTCTTCCTTGCCTTCTCCTTTAACTTGTCCTGAAAAAATTTGGGGGAAATTTCTTTAAAAACATGAAATTATCCCTGCTGAAAAGAGCAGGTATATATTACAGGCCTGGAATTAATGCACTTGTCAATTGAAAGATGGACAATATGACTCAGTCTCCCTGGGTTGTCTGGTTGGTGCATCTTAGGAAGGAGGTAAAATCTGGCTGTTCTACAGAGGCATGAGGTGGGAGACAGAAAAAAAGACAGAAAGTCTCAAAGAGCAGACAGAAAAGTCAGACTTTAGCTTTTTATGCTATGGCAGAAGGATGTTAAATAAAGAGTAGAAATTATGTACTAGTATGAAAAAGAACAAAAGTAGCCGTATGTAAGAGTTGGAACTGTGCAATTGTACTGTAAATGCGTACATGTAGGTTGGTTGTAAATGTTGCCATTCTTCAAGTTATTCTCAATCTCTTTTCAATGAATTTGGAATTCAAACAGATGTAATGAGTTTGATGTTTTGCTGGAGGATGGTACGTTCAACAAGGAATTGCAAAAATGATGTTTTGGGTCACAGAAGAACAAAATGTAAGTAAAGTAATGTAGTTAGTAGGAAGGAAGTAATAAAGAACAAAAACAATCACAGACTGCTGTCTGCACTGCTCATATTGAGTGTGACAATGGTCACTCCCACCAAAGACCACAATTACAGACTCACAGGTCATATTAGGTGTGACATTGGTCACTCCCACCAGAGACCACATTTACAGACTGCTGTCTGCACTGTTCATACTGGGTGTGACATTGGTCACTCAAACCAGTGACCACCATCAAAGACTGCTGTCTACACAGGTTATATTCGGGTGTGACATTGGTCACTCCCACCAGAGATCACCATTACAGACTGCTGTCTGCACTGCTCATATTGGGTGTGACATTGGTCACTCCCACCAAAGACCACAATTACAGACTCACAGGTCATATCAGGTGTGACATTGGTCACTCCCACCAGAGACCACCATTACAGACTGCTGTCTGCACAAGTCATAATGGGTGTGACAATGGTCACTCCCACCAAAGACCACAATTACAGACTCACAGGTCATATTAGGTGTGACATTGGTCACTCCCACCAGAGACCACATTTACAGACTGCTGTCTGCACGGGTCATATAAGTTGTGACATTTGTCAAGCTCCCACCAGAGACCACCATTACAGACTGCTGTCTGCACAGGTTATATTCGGGTGTGACATTGGTCACTCCCACCAGAGATCACCATTACAGACTGCTGTCTGCACTGCTCATATTGGGTGTGACATTGGTCACTCCCACCAAAGACCACAATTACAGACTCACAGGTCATATTAGGTGTGACATTGGTCACTCCCACCAGAGACCACCATTACAGACTGCTGTCTGCACAGGTCATATTGGGTGTGACAATGGTCACTCCCACCAAAGACCACAATTACAGACTCACAGGTCATATTGGGTGTGACATTGGTCACTCCCACCAAAGACCACAATTACAGACTCACAGGTCATATTAGGTGTGACATTGGTCACTTCCACCAGAGACCACCATTACAGACTGCTGTCTGCACAGGTCATATTAGGTGTGACATTGGTCACTCCCACCAGAGACCACCATTACAGACTGCTGTCTGCACAGGTCATATTAGGTGTGACATTGGTCACTCCCACCAGAGACCACCATTACAGACTGCTGTCTGCACAGGTCATATTGGGTGTGACATTGGTCACTCCCACCAAAGACCACAATTACAGACTCACAGGTCATATTGGGTGTGACATTGGTCACTCCCACCAAAGACCACAATTACAGACTCACAGGTCATATTAAGTGTGACATTTGTCACTCCCACCAAAGGCCACCATTACAGACTGCTGTCTGCAATGTTTATACTGGGTGTGACATTGGTCACTCCAACCAGTGGCAACCATCAAAGACTGTCTACACAGGTCATATTTGGGTGTGACATTGGTCACTCCCACCAGAGACCACCATTACAGACTGCTGTCTGCACAGGTCATATTAGGTGTGACATTGGTCACTACCACCAGAGACCACCATTACAGACTGCTGTCTGCAGTGCTCATATTGGGTGTGACATTGGTCACTACCACCATCACAGACTGCTGTCTGCACTGATCAAATTGGGTGTGACATTGGTCACTCCCACCAAAGGCCACCATTACAGACTGCTGTCTGCACAGGTCATATTAGGTGTGACATTGGTCACTCCCACCAAAGACCGCCATTACAGACTGCTGTCTGCACTGCTCAAATTGGGTGTGACATTGGTCACACCCAATATGACCATCATCACAGACTGCTGTCTGCACTGCTCAAATTGGGTGTGACATTGGTCACTCCCACCAAAGGCCACCATTACAGACTGCTGTCTGCACAGGTCATATTAGGTGTTACATTGGTCACTCCCACCAAAGACCACCATTACAGACTGCTGTCTGCACTGCTCAAATTGGGTGTGACATTGGTCACTCCCACCAAAGGCCACCATAACAGACTGCTGTCTGCACAGGTCATATTGGGTGTGACATTGGTCACTACCACCAGAGACCACCATTACACACACTGCTGTCTGCACAGGTCATATAAGTTTTGACATTGGTCACTCCCACCAAAGACCACCATTACAGACTGCTGTCTGCACTGCTCAAATTGGGTGTGACATTGGTCACTACCACCATCACAGACTGCTGTCTGCACTGCTCAAATTGGGTGTGACATTGGTCACTCCCATCAGAGACCACCATTACAGACTGCTGTCTGCACTGCTCAAATTGGGTGTGACATTGGTCACTCCCATCAGAGACCACCATTACAGACTGCTGTCTGCACGGCTCAAATTGGGTGTAACATTGGTCACTTCCACCAAAGACCACCACTACAGACTGCTGTCTGCACAGGTTATATTAGGTGTAACATTGGTCACTCCCACCAGAGACCACCATTACAGACTGCTGTCTGCACTGCTCAAATTGGGTGTGACATTGGTCACTCCCATCAGAGACCATCGGTACAGACTGCTGTCTGCACTGTTCAAATTGGGTGTGACATTGGTCACTCCCACCAGAGACCACCATCACAGACTGCTGTCTGCACAGCTCATATTGGGTGTAACATTGGTCACTCCCACCAGAGACCACCATCACAGACTGGTGTCTGCACAGCTCATATTGGGTGTAACATTGGTCACTCCCACCAGAGACCACCATCACAGACTGCTGTCTGCACAGCTCATATTGGGTGTAACATTGGTCTCTCCCACCAGAGACCATCGGTACAGACTGCTGTCTGCACTGTTCAAATTGGGTGTGACATTGGTCACTCCCACCAGAGACCACCATCACAGACTGCTGTCTGCACAGCTCATATTGGGTGTAACATTGGTCACTCCCACCAGAGACCACCATCACAGACTGCTGTCTGCACAGCTCATATTGGGTGTAACATTGGTCACTCCCACCAGAGACCACCGGTACAGACTGCTGTCTGCAGTCTGCACTGCTCAACCAATTTGACAAGACTATTGGCATGAAGCTTAGATACACATGTAGAAGGCAATCTGTATGGTGTTCGCCTGATGGAGATTCTGTACCAATTGAGATTCAAGAAGAGAATATGGTAAGAAATGTATGAGACATCAGTTTCTATTAAAATAGCTCTAGCATGTAGAGCACACAAATTACAAGGAATGACAACATGTAAAGCAGTTGTGTGTCTTGATCTTACGTTTGCAGCTGGACGAGCATGCGAGTCTGAGTCTTATTACATCACTTCATGGTCTTATCATTGAAGGATTTGATGAGAAGTACATATATTGTAATGAAGCAGTAGGCGATGCTTTGAAAAGGATGCCACTGCATGTGAGTTTGAGTCGAGTTACTTCATTAGATGGTCTTATCATTGAAGGATTTGATGAGAAGTACATATATTGTAATGAAGCAGTAGCTGATGATTTGAATAGTATGCTAAGGTTTATTGATGATGAAAGCATCCAGTCTACAAGTACACCTGACACTGTAAGTACATGACCAGGCATTATCCAGGGATTGCCAGCTTATTACATGGACACGAAGTGTAACAGTGAAATGTCAGAATCAGATTTCATCTGCCTGACAGAAACATGGGCTGAGGATCAATTGCAATGTGAGTTCCAACCGAATGACTTGAAGTGTTATCATCAACCAAGACATGTACCGTATGATGATGACAGTGATGTGAAAGAAAAACTTTAAACAGCAATGTCATGGAGGTGTTAGCAGTGTATGGTGAATCAACCAAGACAAGGGGTAGGCATCTGAGTTTATACTTGACATAATACCCTGTTTTTATAATATAAGGAGTAAGAAATGACCCAAATCTCGTTAATATGACTGTACCATGAAAATAAGACACCATAACATTGATGATTCACTGAGTTTATAACGACAACAAGGCAAGTCACCAAATAAATGCTGGTAAGACAATGAGTAAATGATAGTAAGAAAATTAGCGAAACATAAAACAAGTTAATTCTAATACTATAGACCAGTTAATAATTATCAGAGCACAAGTAAATAGTGACAAATGACTGTTTGATGATTTTATAATGATAGCACATGACAAAAGACACTTAAATGTACGTGCAAATGTACACAAGACATGAGAAAAGTATCAGGTAAGAGAAGTAAGAGAAGCAAAGAGTAGGAAAAAAAACCACCACATCCAACCCATTCTCTCGGGCAGCTTACATCAACTGGCAATCGAAGTGCGCACTTGGCAGTGGAAGTGCGCACGTACAATCATGAGCAACGTAACCTCTGCGAGGCGCAGGTTGCGTGTGGGCGGGTTGTGTGAAAGTATGGTCGATTGAACGTGCGCACTCGCTGCAGCGCCTGTAACCAGTGTGCCGTTAAACAGTCTTTGATTTACATACACACCGGAGATCTGACCAAGACGGCAGAGTACCAGTGATAGCCAAATATAAAGGGCAGACTTATTGACATTGTTTCTTCAGTGTGGATTAAAATCATTGATTTGGAGCAAAACATTTTCATGAGTACAACTAAATGTCTGGAGTTGCATCTTTCACCTATTGAAAATCCAGTGGGTGATGTTTGAGCTACTGTTTTTTGTATGGTGTTTTTTAGCCCACCTTGTTGGGCTGTTATGGCTCTCTTTTAACATCGGTCTTATTATAGTCGCCATTACAGCCCACCTTCTATACATGTCTAAAACGCGAAGTTTTCAAAGAACGCATAATGCGTTCTACTTTGATTGCAATATTCTCCCACTTATAAAAATCCCATACTACTCAAACCTACTTCATATGATTCCTTACATTTGTGGAATTACTATGATACATGACAGTGTTTACAAAATGATGACTTTGTCCGGAAGTGGTGATTTGAAAGCGGCAAAAAAAAAACGTGTACAAAAGTTACATTCAAGTTCGTCGTGCCTGGGGGCCGCCATCTTAATTACGATTCTCTGCCTGCTGATCGTGAGAAGTCAGGGCGCCCGGCTGATCTGGCCTTGCGCGCGCATGGCAACTCATGAATATGCATGAGTTGACGTCTTGCGGGGCTATAATTATGGACGCACAGATAGATCTGTGCGCGTGTACGGTATGTCATGAATATGTATGAGGTGATGATGTGTGGCGCTGTAGCTGGAAACTGGCCAATTTAATGAATATGCAAGATTTACCAGATCAGCCGGGTGCCCTGACTTCTCACGATCAGCAGGCAGAGAATCGTAATTAAGATGGCGGCCCCCGGGCACGACGAACTTGAATATAATTTTTGTACACAGGGTTTTTTTTGCCGTTTTCAAATTATCACATCCGGACAAAGTCATCATTTTGTAAACACTGTCATGTATCATAGTAATTCCACAAATGTAAGGAGTCATATGAAGTAGGTTTGAGTAGTATGGGATTTTTATAAGTGGGAGAAATTTGCAATCAAAGGGGAACGCATTATGCGTTCTTTGAAAACTTCGCGTTTTAGACATGTATAGAAGGTGGGCTGTAATAATGGCGACTATAATAAGACCGATGTTAAAAGAGAGCCATAACAGCCCAACAAGGTGGGTTAGGTATTTTTGTAATTTTGGGGCATTTTTTGTGGCATTCCATATAAAAGAATACCAAATCTATAGTTAGTATACATGTATGATTTAAGACTGTCTAAACTGTTTGAAAAACATAAAACAACATGACAAAGACTGGGGCAAGTGTTTCAGTCCGAGTTGACTTGGATTAGAACTGAGAGAATGAGAAGAATGAGATGACCATGATGACTTGAGTCTTGAGACCGAGATGACTCGGGACCGAGATAACTTGGGACCAAGATGACTTGGGACCGAGATGACTTTGGAGAGGACAGAGATGAGTACAGAGTACTCCTAGAACTATTCGGTTCATTCCGCTATCGTCTCCCCGACCCTCATAGTTCATCATGAACAAAATCCTATTCAAAACTTTTTCCCCTTCACGTTTATGCACCTGGACTTCTCTTTTGAAAACGTAGCTCGCCGAAATTAGGCTCTATGTGTTTATTGTTTTCACAGTGAACTCGGGGTGGGTCCAGAAAATCCACTCCGCAAAAAAAAGTGAAAAAAATGATAAATTCCCATCGTTATTCGGAATCGTCGCCTTCCGACAACAAAAATGGCAGCCGTCGCTTGTATCAATGGTATGCTGCGCGCAACGCTGGTTCACAATAACCAACGGTTTATGTATAAAAGATAAGCCATTGATTATTGTGGACCAGTGTTGCGCACAGAATACTATTGAATACCAGCTTAAGGCATGTCGTGGACCAGCGTTGCACGCAGCATACCAGTGATACAAGCGACGGTGTCCATTTTTGTTATCGGTCAATCGGAAGGCGACGATTCGGAATAACGATGGGAATTTATCATTTTTTGCACCTTTTTTTTGCGGAGTGGATTTTCTGGACCCACCCCGAGCTCACTGTGAAAACAATAAACACATAGAGCCTAATTTTGGCGAGCTAAGTTTTCAAAAGAGAAGTCCAGGTGCATAAACGTGAAGGGGAAAAAGTTTCGAATAGGATTTTGTACATGATGACCTATGTCATGGTCGGGGAGACGATAGCGGACGAACCGAATAGTTCTAGGAGTAAGTACAGAGAGGGTTTACCTCGGACCGCGGTGACTCGGACCGAGTTGAGTTCGGATCGAGTTGATCGTAATCTGACCACATGACCCGACCGCACGCACAGCAGTGCAGTTGAGTGTGTCGTGCTGCAAACTGAGTGAACATGTTCCGTCCCAACTTGACTATTGTCCCAACTATAGTTGGGACTGGTCCCAACTTGAGTGTTAAAGTTGGGACGTCCCAACTATAGTTGGGATTGCCCATATAGACTTCAACAGGACACCGTGATCGATCATGGGTCCTGATGCAATTGGCGTTAATTAACAACATTCTTTATTTCAAACCCGGGTCTCGGCTCTGTACAAAATCATGTCAAAACTGGTTTAGAATGATAGTTTATCGCTCACAATGGACCGCTAACTCAGTGTAAATAGTGTTTTTGGAGGGTTCTGACAGCGGCCTCTCAGTGCCGCCGCGGGTGACGCTTTCTCGGTCGCAGTAGGCCCATGGAGGTCTTTTCCTTCCTCCATGGTAGGCCTACGCATTTCAGTTTCCCTTCTCTCAGAAAAACAAAATTCTATTTAATCTCAAATATTCTCAAGGGAAAGGGGTCTTAAAAACTTAATACAGTCATTTGACCAGTTCAGGATCACTTTTTGAATTCACATTGTTTTTAGTTGCAATCTCTTTGACATTTTAAACAAAAAAGTTTATCAGTTTACCTAAACATGTTATAAAACTCACCAAGTATCCACTGACAAAAAAAGATTAGTACTTTTGAAGAGGCTTTGAGAAAAGTATTGTCACCTGTTTGACCAGTTCAGGATCAGTTGATTCTATTCTGAATCAGTAGCTTGCCCTCTATTGCAAACCAATACTCCCATTCATAAAACTGTCTCTCAAGGACACAAACTTCACAAGTGTGTTGGCATGGACATGGACTTCCTTTCTCCAGAGAATTTCATGCAAGTGTATTCAACAGCAGCGCAAAAATCCAGCAACAAAAACACAAAACAACAGCAAAGGCAAATGAAAAGGTGAAGCACGCCTAAAAGCAACATTGACCCAAATATCTATTCTTACAGTCGCAATTTCCTCCTCCAAGTTTCATTTTCTCACAAAAAAACAATATTCCTACAAGAATTTGTTGAAGAAATGTATCTTTAAAGCAACAAATAAACTTTCGACTGCAGCAGTAAGATTTTACCTCACTGAGTGCGGCACCATTTGACGCAATGAGAGATGCTGAGTAGTGAGTGATCCCGAACTGGTCAAGGGTACGATGCCCCCCAAAAGACGATTTCGGTAATTTCGTCTCCTCAAAAAAACAAGACGACTGCTCAGTATTTACCTGAAATATTTTTAACACATTCTAAGCATTTAACATAAATTGTATTCGCCCTGGCGTCCAAATTTTAAAGGTGAGAAGTTTTAACAGCGTTTTTCAACCAACATTTTTTTTTTAAATAATGATCAAAATCGCAGACAAACTTCAAGAAAATGGCCATAATTTATTTGTTGATGAAGTTTGGAACCTTATTTTGGGTTTGTTGGTTTATTGCATGTTATTCTTCACATGTATCAACAGAAATTGGTAATGTGAGAAGTAACTTAATTATAGGGTTGTTGCAAAGTTGAAGTGATCCCGAACTGGTCAATGATCCCGAACTGGTCAAATGACTGTACTATGATACTTAGTACTACCATGGATAGCTTCATGTTACTACTAATGATTTAGTTTATTCGTGAGGTGCTTTGTGTGCACTGCGATCCCAACTATAGTTGGGACGCCCCAACTTTAACACTCAAGTTGGGACCAGTCCCAACTATAGTATAGTTGGGACGATCATCAAGTTGGGGCGGAACAAACATGCCGTGTTCGGCCGGCTGGATCTGGAGGTAACGTCAACCAGAAGATTTAAACAAAATTACCTTCTTCAGTTGGGCCTTGAGTTTTCTATAGACTTCCGCTCTTTTCTGCTTGTTCTTATACCTTGAAATATTGGCTTTAGGGATGTTGGTTGACACTGGCTCTGTCATCATTGTTGGATTTGCAATCATCATGCCGTCTACATGCGCTGCCATCTTGGATGAGAATTGACGAAGTGGAGCACGCCCTCTATTGTTTGTTCTAGTTCGCGCATGGTTTTTCACTCCAACCCCCCCCCCCCCTTACCTTCAAAGGCAAAGACTGGGTGGGTTGGGGTGACATACCAGCACGGTTGGGGTGACCATCATTGATCCGTTTTCCTCCTGTTTATGAAAGACTCGACCTTTATCGGTTTCTCGTCATATTTCCCTCATCCATGCTTCTAAAACTAGGACCTGGATCGTATCATTCATCATGCTGCCAGAATGATAATATTTGGTTTAAACAACTTCTTGTTATTTTTGCGATGGAACAATATTTCCTAATCCCCTTTGAGGCCGTCATGATTTATCACTACTGTCACGGCAGCTCTTTACCCGCTTTTCTATCCGATAATTGTGTAATATTGTGTAATTGGATAGTTTAAAAATTCAACAATCTGTTGTTTATATTTTGCATGTAGGCCAAACTTGTTTTCTTTCTTTTTTTTAATCCACGTAGATCTAACCATGCCCACCGTCTTCGGATTCAGAGGTCTTCAGCATCATCAAAACGTCAATCCTCTCTTCTTTATGGTGTTAAAAATTGACCTTTCTTTTTGGGGGCGGGAAACTGTTTTGCGGCGACTCGTTTGTTCGTTTGTTTCTTTCTTTGTTGGGGTGACTTTTTTATGCGGTGACTTTTTTTGTTTTACCTTGAGAAATGCTAGTCTGGTTCCGCGCCAACATTGTCGTTGTGATTTATTTATTTATCATTTAGCCAGGGTAGCCCCAGCAGTTTCAATGAACTGTTCTCCCTGGGGGGGGGGCTGCATACATACAATTCAAGATACCGTGACAGAAACAAAACACAAAAGCAGCTTTTAAAAATACCTAAATAAATACATAGAGTTCTACGAAATACAAAATGGGCCCCAAGAAAAAATCAGTGACTTAGGCTATTTTTTGACTAATTCACGAGGAAGGTACATCTGGCAGGAACTCCAGCCGGTTCTAAAAGCCGGTAGCTGGTGTTATTCGCCCGCCTCGAAGTGTGACGTCAGATGTTCAGCATCAGGCCTTGCGTGATTGACAAGCAGCAGAACAAAGACTGACATATTTATATATTTATCTAGAGGTGGTTGGTTCAAGTCCCGCTCCAGTAATGTTTTCTTTGTTCAAACTCAAATTATTTATAGATTTACCCGGTCAGTTTCCCTTGTGGTTTATTACTTGATAATATACATATATTTCTTAACAATGTCAAAACCATAGTTATCACCAACAAAGCTTCACGCTGTCTGTGCCATATCCAAACAGCCATTTGCGACTTTCCATCAAAACCGGCCCCCGGGAATCATGTACATGGTTTTATATTCTCACTACTGAGTCTATAAGTAATAGGCCTAAATATACATGTACAGCTCAACACAACCATGTAAAAAGAGAATGCAAGACAAACAAGCCACGAAACAGCGATACCTGCAATGGAAGACAGTTTTTACTTAACACTGTGACTAAGTCTGGTATCTCGGGGTGGTAGTATCCGATGGGTGTTTCCAACCCGCACTCTTCACAGCGACTATCTTCACTATCTTGTGACTATCTTGTACAGTCCGGGGCCGCTGGCTTCTCACCGTAGGCCTACTTGTTGATAATAATTGGCTGCTGTCCTGCTGAGCTAAGATTCTACCTCATCCGACTCACGGTAGAATCCTATAATCAAACATCACATCATTCGATACATTAGAAAATTATAGAAGGGGAACTCACGTTTAGTTGTGAATCGTTCGCTGGACGCCATTTCAGCCAGTAACTCTTTCGATGTATCAATAGATTAGTGCAGACAATGACCATTATCGTTGAAAATAAAAGCGCCCGTGCGTAGTTCACGTAAACAATAGATAGAGCTCCAGGTTCACATCTTCCTTCGGCGCTCCATAATCTTTGATCGAGACCAATTCAAGTGCCACATTGTGCATGCCGGGTGCACCCCGCTATATAAACTCCCATAGCTTACAGTCCAAAAATACATTTAAAAAAATACTTAGAAGTCTCCCAGCTTTCTACAGTAAAACCGAAATTATTGATTGACACTTGAACTGTTATCCTCTCTCTGCTCAATATGATATGGGGAGTCCCAAGGCCCGTCGAGTTATTCTCACTCCCAATAAATACACCCCGAACTTGTGTAAGTTTTCAAACGTCCGAGCATCAATCGCTCGGCAAATAGTGAACCATTTATTTTCAGGGCCTAAGTCATCCAAAATAACTCAAGTTGGAAGTCAACAACCCCCAGGTCCAATTGGGCAAATCATTGTCAATGTATCCCTTTTATTGGACTCTCAAATCTGTCTAGAATAAAATAATTTGGTGGCCTACAAAATGTTAATGAGGCCAACGCTCTTTTTTCTCCCTATAGAGTGAGATGCACCCTTGGGTCACTTGAAAGACAATAATAAAACAATGGGGATGATATGAGGACCAACATGTTTAGTGACGAGTCGCAGACTTTCCTTAAAACAACTGGGGCAGAGACGCCGAAATTTTACCGCAACAACAAAAATAATGAACTTTAGTCAGTTTTCAAATAATACTAATAAAGAAAACCTTAAGGCAGAATTAAGCGAAAATAGCTATCGAGGTTACACAAAAAACTTGAAATATTGGGGAAAAAACAGCACTAATATCAATTTAGCACAATTCAGCACAATCATAACAGATACAACAAGTAAACCTAAACACAAAGAACGCAAAAAGGTAAAAGATTAAGAATGTAAGCTACAAACAACTTCAAGAAAATAAATCTTAAGAAAATAATGCATAAAGTTAGACCATTTTATTTGTCCAGTGCACAGATTTGCCTCGGAACACTGAAGAGAAAATCTTCTCTCCAAGACCTCCCCCCCCCCCCCCTCAAATCTGAACAACAAAGGAACTGGCTAAACTAGCTATATAAGGTGGCAGGGGGTTAAGTAAATAAAACCAAGCCATAATATTATGAAGAAGCTGCACAACACTAAGGAGCTCATTACAATCTAAGAACTTCCGGGTCAGAATTGACTCACATCCGGGTCCCGTGGGACCTGACCCAATTTCTGGGTCAATATGACCCGGGATAATGATTGTGTGTGTGTCAAAGTGACCCAGAAATGGGTCAAACCGACGCAGACTCAGAGTGAAAATGCAAATTTTGTAACCACTTTCCGTGTCAGCCTGGCCCAGAAATGGGTCAACCCGTGTTCCCTCCCTGAATCTGGGTCAATTCTGACTCAGTTTGTAAGTGTATGTATATAGAAATCTCTGATCAAACATCTTGAGAACATAAAGAGTTGAACTGGAAAAGGCATCGTCAATTCAGCCCTAGGGCCTAACCATTTTTTTTTTTTTAAACAACGGTTTACGTAAGTGATCTCGCGGGATAACGGCATCCCGATGAACGTAGGATAATTCGTTATATACACCATGAAAATGTCGAGAACCCACAAAAAAAAATAATCTCGGGAAGACAACATCCTACTGGATGCCGCCGTCCTGAGTTATATTGTCTCAAGATGTCGTCATCTTCATTATGTTTCAACATGAAGAGTGATCTCAGAATCTCAACAAGTTGGATGGCACTTTCAGAGCTCCATAGAAAGTGTAAGTGTACATACATATGTGTGATATCCATACATATCAGAAAGTGTAAGTGTACATACATATGTGTGATATCCATACATATCAGTCAAGGTCTTGGATAAAGCAAAGACCCCCCCCCCCCCCCCCCCACTCACCACCACCAGATTGGTCTGCAGGAAACGATTTACATACAATAGAGTTGAAGAACTAAAAGTCAATGACCATAGATCATTCGGTAAAAATAAACTCTATTTACAGTTCTGTGTGTGTTTGACTCTTGGGTATAAATTATTATTCCCCGGCGGAACGCGGGGGTTTTCTCTCTTTTTTTCAGACAGAAGCTGGATTTCTGCCAGATAAAAGATATCCCCAAATATAATTCATTTTTATTACATCAGCGGCCTCGACGAACAGCTGGGCTTTCAATTTTTGAAACTGGTGTTTGTTTCCTTTTTGAAAAGGAGGAAAAAAATTAAATCATTCTTCTCAAGTTCAAATCCATTGTCCTCTTTCAGTAGCACGTGAGGTTGACTGTTTACGAGAGGTTGCTGTTGACGGCAGGATACCGTCAACATAATGGCTAGATGGTTCATCAGTTTCGCAGAGCATCAGCACGTTAGGAGATCGGGTTTAAATCCCGCACCAGTTACTAGTTTTTCTTTTTTTCAACCCAAAATTGAATCAAAACTTCTCAAGTCAGTTTTCTCCTGTTGTTTCACTCGAAAAACAAGAACATCAGGCTTGTTTTTTTTGTTTGTTGTTGGGGGGGGTATAAAGGGGAAGTTCCCTCAAGGCGTCGCTGATGTTTTCGTATTAAAATGATTTCATATCAAGTAATAAACCACAAAGGAAACTGACTGGGTAAATTTTAAATAATTTGGGTTTTGGCACCCCCGAACAAAGATATTGACTAATAGGGAGACTGCCAACATAGGGCTGGATAGCTCAGTTGGTAGAGCGCCGGTACGTTAATCCGGAGGTCGTTGATTCAAATCCCGCTCCAGTCAATTTTTCTTCGTTCAAACCCAAGTTATTTCATTTTTTGGGGTTGGATGAAACACCCCTTAAATTACACTGGAAGACACCACTCTGAACTGTTCCGAAAGACTTGGCTTGGCCTATAGCCGAATTATTTGAATCAATTGTTAGTTCTTGTTGTTTTCTGTTTACAGGCTGTTCCTTGATAAGCCGTGCTTTTTTGGAGACGAGCGTCCGCATTATCTAAAACTGTGTATCTTTTAATTACGAATGTTAATGTGGAAATAACTGTTACTTTGAATTGATTTAAATTGAATCAACCAATCGTCACGTTTGCATGATAGAGAGCGTAACTTTAGATCATCTCAACACGTGTCCAAAAGCCAACCCCGTCCATTTGCAATAAGTAAACTTGACTGCCCCTTTATCAATACATAATATAATCAACATGTTTTTGTTTTTTTCCAGATGGGATTTCCAACTAATTTGACACATGTTGGGTGTTTGCAACTCGACACGGGTACGTTTAATCAAGAGCAAATGCCTATATGTCAGTATACCATGTGATTTCTGAACAGCATCATTGGCCTAAATCTAGGGCTTTTCAATAAACTCAGAGCGTGGAATTTGTATTAAATGGTAATTTAATTTTAGGCGAAATTGACGGACTCGGTCTTTGTTAGTGACGGGTTGTCAGTCCGTCGACCTGAGTGTTTGAAATCCTTTCAAACTCAAAATGTCACGTGACTAAAAATATGTCCTTTCCCTAAGTTTATATCATCACAGTATTATGCTTTTGAATCAGCGAGCTTCTTTTACATAAAATAATATTAAAGACCCCTTGATTTGGCCGCCATCGTTGATAAAACGTGCACGCTTGAAGCTATCATTGGCTGAGTGTCAAAGATGGCGGTCAATGATGACGTCAAAATATAAACCAAAGCACTGAAAAAAGGTGTCTTTAATAAAGGTATTATACAGGATTGGTAAGGATAGCAAAACATCATTAATTGCTTAAGTTTAGTCAGACAGCTTCCTGATTATAAAGTTCTAGAACCCTTTTTGCTATCAAAATATTTCCCTCTGAAATAAGCCATACTTATTTTGAGAAATTTTATCTAAAAACGGAAGAAAAAAAAGGGGGAAAATAATGGTTTTGATTTTTACAACCAAATTAAAGGACAGTTTTTACACGCTGGAAATTTTTGTGCGTGGTTTTTTATGATTTCTCCTTACCCACACAACGGATTAAGCACAAATTTTCACAAGTTTGCAGTTTCATTTTCACACAAAATATCATTCTGCAATTATTTCGTCAGCTCTACCAATCCTGCATAATACCTTTAAGTCATTGCCATGTGTGTTAAGGGAAGGGAGTTCGGGTAGGAATGACCTTGACACTGAGTGATTGGCCTCTCTCTCTCTCTCTCTCTCTCTCTCTCTCTTTGCAAAGCGATGGGGGTCATGTCCTTGATCTTACACCCAGGGGTTGCACACTTATTCTGAGAAAGTATCCGTGTTGTTTACGGGATTAACACACAATGCGCACCAAGTAAAAGTAGGTTACAATTGGTTGGATTTGTAGCACACAAGTGGCTTTTGAGCAGCAAAAGTTGTAAAGTAAAGATGGCCAGACCAACTTCGAAAACAGGGAAGACGTAGGTAAGCCGGCTAGTTCCAAGAGGAGAATCTATTTTTACAAGCGCATGAACATTTTTGTTGTACTCTGGCGGCCGCCACATAATCATGTGGCAGCTGCAAATCACGAGTTATTTCTGCGGGGGCTCGGTGTAATTAACGAGTGTTACTGTTAGTTGACCATTGATGACCTCCATCGCTTGCACTGCACTTATCAGGTAAGACATTGTATTTTAATCTCACAATAGATGAAACAATGGCAAGGCAGAACTCGGTACGCATGACGCACAGAATTGGCCAATGGGCAACCTTCATTTTGACTGCTGTGAGGGCACTCTAATAAAGGCACAACTTGGTACGCATGGCAGACAGAATGGGCCAATGAGCGACCTTCATTTGACTGTGGCATTTTAATAAAGGCACAACTTGGTACGCATGTCAGACAGAATAGGCCAATGAGCGACCTTCATTTGACTGCTGCGAGGGCATTTTAATAAATGCAAAACTCGGTGCGCTTGGCAGACAGAATAGGCCAATGAGCGACCTTCATTTGACTGCTGAGCGAGGACATTTTAATAAATGCAAAACTCGGTACGCATGGCAGACAGAAAAGCCAATCAGCAACCTTCATTTTACTGCTACGAGGGCACCATTATCACATGAATTTACATGAATAAGATTCATAAACTGCCAGTTATTGAGAGGGAAAAAAATGCTTTATTGCTTGCCTGAGATCTCATAACAATTCATAAACACAGTTCTACTGCAACGTCGTAGTTACCTTTCTTCTTATAATATACATTCCCCTATAACCCTATGCCTTCTTCCACTATTTCCTTTTCATTTGATTTTCTCCTTCACCTCTGTGTGCTTTTTTACTGCCTTGTAATGGGGACCTTCCTCAAAAAATAAATACATCTGTAATCAAAATGATTTTTTTTTAAACAGAAGTCAGGGGTGGATTTCACAAAGAGATAAGACTAGTCTTATCTTAAGTTAGGACCAGTAACTGGTCTTAACTTAGGACTATTCCTATCTCCTAACATTGCCTAGGACTAGTCCTAAGTTAGGAAGGGTTTTGTGAAATCGACCCCTGGACGGATATTCAATTGTATTTACCGCACACAGCGATCCTTGTCATTTGATTGAATTGGTGGAACACCCATCAAGTGTCATCATTTATTTTGCCATGTATACTGCCGTGACTCCAAAACATTAATATCGGAGTCCTATATGGATAATTAACGGACACTTGAGATACCTCGCAACATTGTTTCCAAAATAGTCGTTCACGCATATTATGTCTAAACGAGGCAAGGTTGTGTCACGGCGGAAAGGGATGGTGTCTACATTATGTCGTCCACGTTTCTAGAAGGGGTTTATAAAGAATGTTCAGTGTGTGGGGCGGACGAATTTCTGTGTCTATTTTGTGGTTATTGTTAGAAGAATTTCAAATGCTGACAAGGTTCTATGTGTGACACATAAAATTTCCGTAATAGGAACAATTGGTTCTTATACAGTGCACATATCCTAGTAGCTAGATCAAGGCGCTTCACAACAGCATTACCCCCATATAAAACAAACACTGAATGCCTTTCGTTCATGCACTGTCGCAGAATATGACCACACCGGTGAAATCTGGCTTTTTCATTTCAATGGAATAGTACAGCTGATCTCACCTCATGATTATACTCTGTGGCAAGGCACTCATACCAGGCATGAAAGTATTCCTACTTTAGCTGATTCATATTTGACCTTGGGAAAAACCAGAAAAACTGTGCTTAAATAGCCTGAAATATCTATTAAAGCCACACCATGTGTACATGTAGCTCAGCTCTCCTACTCAGTCAAATGTTCTTACTTTTTTCCAAAGAACCAAATATCACGCCTGACTCACTTTCATCCAATAGTTGTAATGTATATCAAATCACAATTCACAAAATAACAACAATTTTAAAAAGGGTATTTACAGTAATAAACACATAATAATTCAGCCATTTACAAATTAGAGAGATATTTCATCACGGACGAAATATTTTCTGTGTTTCATCACGGACGGAAATGTTTACTGTGTTTCATCACGGACGGAAATGTTTTCTTGGGTGAAGCTTGGTTTGAAAATGCTGACAGCTCTCACTCCAGGCCTTCGACAACTGCAAAAAAACAACAACAAAAACAAATACAAACAGATAAATAAATCGACAAAGAAAGATTAAAATTATTTAAATGTGACTGCCTTAGAGGTTCTCTTTTCCCGGCACGGTTTGAGCGTTCATCCCAACAGAGGGGTGTAAGCCGTCCCTAAAATAACAGGACGATATTTCTAGCTGCTATGCATAAAATGAGACTTTTAAAAATTTAAATGCATCGCTGTAACTTTGACTAATTAATGTCTGAGAAACAATCAAACTTTCCAACTCAGTTTTCTTGAAATACAATTCTGTATAATTATTGCTCACTGTCTCCAAAGCTTGAAGTTCTCCTGCAGTGCACCACAGACATCGGAAGGGTTTGATTCCCACACGAGTAATTTTCAAAGAATTCAAGAGTAACTGTAACATCAAACTTAGATTAAGAACAAAACTGACTGATACAATTCTGATTCTTACTTCCTGGAATGTTGACCTTATTGGAGCGGAGAACATCTGCTTGGACTGCATTCATATTCATGTATAGCATCTCAGGGTTGGCCTGCACAAACAAACAAAACAAACATCCCATCAAGCAAACAAAAAACCAAGTCAAATCACATGTTCTTAACCCTATTTTTATTTATATATTTGGTGATAAAACCAAATCATCGCATCACTGCAAAAACTTGATTTTCTCGTATCTCATTCCAAAATGCTCCAAGCAAAACATTCGTATCTCAGCGCTCACTTGTTTTGTACTGTGTACATCTCAGTTATTTTAGGCGAGATACGACATTCAGACAATATCATACTAGCATGTGTATAAGTGCTAATTAAGAAGATACAATGTTTTTGCACTGACATGATGAAATGATCCTCAAAAGCGACTAGCACTGTGACCGTATGGCCTGACTACACCTGTGTAGAGAAGATGATGAAGACACTTTCAGTTTTAGATGTGGGAAGAAAACTCCAAATAGGCAAACCCTTATTTTACATACTACAGTGAATAAACCAAATTAGAATGCAAGACTCTGGTCCAAGGTGGGATTCGAACCAGAGTCCACACGGAAGTGCCATAGAGAACTGAAAAAAACACTGTACAAAGTTAAGTTACTTGACCATTTCCCTCTTTTTTCTTGATGAGATCCAAAGAGATCCGACAAAATACTGTACTTAGTTCAGTTTGCTCAAAAACTCATTCAGCCAAGCCTGGGCGTATGGTGATGATTGAACAGAAATGAATATTCTCTAAACTAAAGGGTTAACCATTTCCCTCTGTAGATTCATATAATCCCTAAATTAGGGAGGAGGTAATTGAGACCAAAAGAGGAAACACTAATGAGGGTAAAGTGTTTTGAGCCTTACCATGAAGAGCTGATAGAGGGCGTCTCCCATGGCCTCACGGATGTTTTCATCAACGATAGGAAAGGTGCTTGCTAAGTACTAAAAAAGGAAAACTTGTGATCATTATTTGACCATAGCCGTTGACAAAACATACATGTAATACATCAAAGACAACTTCAATGTTTCTTTTTCAAGAGCTATATTCCTCTATTCCTAGCATTGATGCTTGTATATGAAAGCAACAGGGAAAGTCTTATTTTGACCGCGAGTACTTAAAATCAGAGCCCAAGTACATTTTCGGTCCAGAATCGAGTCCAAGACTTTGAGTACAGATTATTTTTCAGTCGAGTATTGAGTCTGGACTTCGATTATGAGTACTTCGTTAGCCAAGTTTGAGTGAGTGCCCAGTGCGAGCACTATAAGGCCGTGTCCGAAACGGCGACTTCGGCTACAGCTACAGCTAGATCAGCGCGTCTGCCAGTGTTATAGAATAGGCAGACGCGCGCGATCTAGCCGTAGCTGTAGCCGAAGTCGCCGTTTCGGACACGGCCCAACACTCATTTAAGCTGGTACAGAGCTCTTCAGAGTATTTCCTTTTAGTCTTAGGATTTGAGGATTCAGTAATATTTGTTAAACTACAGAATGACCCACATACCTCTAGTGTTATACTGGCCTGTCGTTGGCTATCAGCATGATCCTCGTTACCCATAGCAACCATCAGATTATGCACACATCTCTTCTGGATGAGCTTCTGGGCAATCTCTCTCATTTCACGGACAAGAACACTGTAGGAAATTTGACATACAACCTTCGTTAAACTACCACCACCTCAGTCATGTTCCCTGTACCATACAACTGACTCTCAACCACAAATAAAACAGGGCCAGACTACTTCCTAACAGTCTCAGCTTGAGGCTTTGTCCAAACCTAGGCTTAGCTCCAGCCTTCGGCTCCATTTGATGTTAAATTTCACGAAGGCTAAAATGACGAGACAGTAAACATAAACAAGTATACTTGTGTAACAGAAGAAGCACCGTGTGCAATATGCACACTGCTCCAAAGTTGACGACTGAGCCCAAGTCAGATTTTTTTTTTCATATCTGAAGAAAATAACAGCTACTTTTTCCACAAGGCAGACATAAAAAAAAAAATTAATGCTTTCTCTGGTTTCATACTGTATTTCACTGTGTTTTTATTGGTAATTTTATTGATTGTTTTCGCCATCCATTCCTGTTTTCAGGTTTTGTAACGGTTTTTTTATCCTACTTGTAGTTTTCTTGCCATTGTTACTATTTATTGTAAATTACTGTTTGTAAATCACATCCAATTTGGCCTGTGGGCCACGAAATGTGATGTTAATAAAATGAAATGAAAATGAAAATAACAAGGTCTGGATTCAGGTAAAAGCCTAAAAGTTCTCATCCCTACTACTGATTGTGACAGCAATGGGAGAATAAACAAAACGGTCAGCACCAAGACTACAAAATCAAAGGCGAATACATATACTAAAAAACAATGGCAAAGATTTTAACAACAAAATTTTAATTTAAAAAAGGGCCTAAAACACATTCATACATACATGTAAACAATTGAGCAATTGAATAAATAATCTCAAGCAATGGGCCAACCATTCACAGTTTAGTGTGAGGTAGATCGACAGTAGTAGGTATAACCCGCAATATGAAACAACTAAAAAATCAAGTACAATAAAATAACAAAGCCAAAAACAAAAACAAAAAAACTTTGACAGAGGTCGCACTCACCCTATAACTTTACCCGCTGCTGCTTGCTGTACAAACACCGGAAGAGGGCGCTTCAGCTCTGGTGCACTTGGGTCTAATTCATGACAAACCAAGAAAATAAGCTTTGTAAATTGAGAGGTAGTCATGCTCGGATTGAAGACTTCACTCCACAATCTCTCCTTCCCCTTCCACAGCCAAATTTTAGAGCAAATTCCATGGAAACAATCAAGCAAAACATCTGGGCCCAATTTCATAAAGCCTGTAAGCAGAAAAAAATACTAAGCACAGAAAAATATTGCTTAGCAAAAACAGATTATCAGCCAACACTCCATAAAGTTTACATTGTTGCCACTGGTACCCCGCTCATTTCTTGCTAAGTAAAGAAATTTACTAAGTAGAATTTTCTGTTTAAAAGCTTTATGAAATTGGGCCCTGGGCAAAATTTCATGGCTCCCTGCTTAGCACAGTATTCTGCGCTTACTGCTAATAGATCTATGTGCTTTACAGGGTGCCGTAAGCAAAGAATTCTGTGGTAAGCAGAGGCATGCATAATAATGAGAATTAATAGTGGCTTTCTAAAGTGCTCAAATCCATCACTCAGTGATGCTCATGGGTGCTCCAACATTATTAACCCTGGTGACTGGGCCATTTGTTTCATTCCTTAAATCATCTCAGCTCCCTGGGGAGTATACAGCCTGTGCTGCCAAGTATGTAGCGCACCAAGATAAATCCATCACATGAACCATCTGCACCCTCACAGGTGCACGTTTACCCCTGGGTAAAGAGAAGCAATTCTAGTTAAGAGTCTTGCTGAAAGACACAAGTGTCTTGACCGGGATTCGAACCCACACCCCGGTGACTTAGTCAACCAGACCTTGGGTCCAATGCACTAAAATGCTTGGCTGCAACACACCGATAGTTGGACCTAGCAGATATTCTGAATCACTGCAGTTACTGTACTTACATACAGCAAAGTTTGGCACATGAGTTGGGCAAGAGGCAACATGGTCTGTGATAAAGCAGGGCCCAATAGCTTCTTGGACACAACAAGTTGCCAAGCACAAACAAATTTTGCTTACCATGGTGCGGTTACCAGCCAAAGTATCATATCACACATAAATTTTTTGACTGGCTTCATGCTTAGTTTTGCTTAGCAGAAAATTGTTAAGCAATCTTCTGTGCTTAAGCAGCTCTTGCTCTATGAAATTGGGCAAAGCTCCCTATCTCATCACTGGTTCCTAACTAAATTTTGTTTAACTTAGCAAAGAAATTAGTCAAGCAATATTTGGACAGGAGAGTGCATTGATAGTAATAGGGTGA
The DNA here is from genome assembly GCA_023634235.1 of Pisaster brevispinus. Lineage (NCBI taxonomy): Eukaryota > Metazoa > Echinodermata > Asteroidea > Forcipulatida > Asteriidae > Pisaster > Pisaster brevispinus. Next base: position 4,940,888 of record JAMKCF010000013.1, read on the forward strand.
AATGATCTCACAAATCTCCCAAGATCTCACAGATACTTACTCACTTAGCATAATCCAGGAATTTGCATGGAAAGAAGGAAGGTGTGCGTGCGTGTGCGTGTGGGGGGGTGGGGTTATAACTTCTTACCATCTAGAATTTCTGGTCTCTTGAGGAGTTTATCTTTAACAGGGACGAGGGCACTGACGAGGCTGGATAAAAGCTGCTCCTGAACATCATAAGACATCAAGTCTTTGATTAACTCAATCGCTGCCAAATAGAAAAAAACCAAACATTTAAATTGATTGAGGGACGAAAGTAAAAATAATTCTACACAGTAATACAGCACTTTAACACCCGAGGGCGTCCACAAAGCCCTCATTATTATGTCTACAAGGAAATACTGTAGACCCATTTATTTACAATTGCACCACGTAATGTTTTATGAGGTGCTGTGGCGCAATCTGCAGCCAACCATACCAGGAAATACCAGGGTGAACCCCCTTCTCTTAACAAGTGTACTGGGTACTTTTGTGTGCATTACACCGCTTTACGTCTCATCTGCAGGACGAAGCAATAATGGTTAAGTGTCTTGCTTAAGGACACAAGTGTCAAGACCGGGACTCAAGCCCAATCTCTACTGATCAGAAACACCAGGGCCCAATTTCATAGAGCTGCTTAAGCAGAAAATAATGCTTAACAATTTCCTGCTAAGCAGAAATGAGCAGGATACCAGTCACAAATTGTACACAGGACATGGTAGTTTGGCTGGTAACCTTATTTTGGTAAGCAAAATTTTATTGTGCTTAGCAAATTTGTTGTGCTTAAGCAGCTCTATGAAATTGGGCCCAACTTGACTCCGCTGGGCTACAGCATGCCATGGCATGATCCCATCTAATAAAATTTTATCACCCAAATGATTCTGTTGTGTGTACTTGTGAAAACTTGTGTTTTGTTTTTTCAGATATTAATGCTATTGCACATTACTTGTATAAAACAATATTTGTAGTTTGGTCAGACAGGCATATATATATAATGGGGGACTTTGACCAAAACCAAAGTCCAAACGAGAGAAGCTCTTGATTTACCAGGTCAACTATGGGTGTGTAATGATATTCAAACAAGAACTTCAACCAAAAGGGACAAAAGGTCCCCGATTGCAATCACATTCAAACCAGGGATCTACAATGAAAGAGGACAATAGGGTCCCCGGTTGGGTGAAGGTTGCCAGTTGGAAAGTGCGTGCAAAACCAACGGGAGCCGTTGCCAAAAGTATGAGGTATAAAACAAAAGAGGGACAATAGGAGGTCCCCGACTACAGGTGTTTACACACTTGTGTGTGTTAATAGCAAGTTCACCCGTTGAAAACAGAGGACTTTTACAAAAGGAATCCTGGTGTTTTGCCAGAGCCAGGATGTCCACGCTTTGTCTTCGCTTAAAAAATCAATAGGGATGTCGCAAAAAAAATGCAGAAGTCCACACAGTGAGAGAATAAAAGTGAAGTCCTTAATTTACAGGGTCGACAACCACAGGTGTGGGGGGGGGGGGGACGTTGCATATATTTATAGTTCCATAATTCCAATCATGTTATTGTTGGACAATCTATTTACCTTCAAATTGAACCTCCAGATGATATGACTTGAGTAAATCCACCAGTGGCTCCACTATGTTAGGATTAGCTTGCCGAACAATATTCTGTTCAAACAAAAATAAACAAATAACCATTTAAGTGACAAACATACCACCAAGTCATGTACGGGTCCACTTTTTCACTCATTCTTTGGAATGAAGCAATAATAATTGCGGCATGTTGTGGCTGAGCGTTTAAGAGCACCGGATTCAAGCTCTGGTGTTTCTGATCAGCAGAATATGAGTTCGAGTCCAGGTCGTGACACTTGTGTCCTTGAGCAACATACTTTACCATAATTGCTTTGTCTTTCGGATGAGACATTAAGCCGTAGGTCTCGTGTACTAGAATTGGTAGTGCACTTAAAAGAACACAGAGCCCCTGTGTTTCTGGTTCACATGCCAAGCATCCTTGTTTACAGGTTTCCTCAGGCTTGTGAGCTACAGTGATGAAGTTCACTAATGAGGCATCCTTGTTTTCATCACCAAAAAATGCATAATAACAATAGGAAAGAGGCAAATTGTTTGATGTTAAGAGTGATGTGATTCCACTGGAGGTCCCACCAGCTTCAAACACACTGGCTTCAATGGTTACAAGAAGCCCAAGAAATTATTTATGTTAAAACAATAACGCTCTTTGAACTTGCCTTTCAAATAGTTCAAAAAGACCGAGTCTCACAAGAAATAGCAAGAAATGCTGCCATAAAAAATGTCCAAGGAATGAATGTATTCCTTACCCCGATGATGCAATATTATAATACAAAGCATTTATAATGCGCTATCGATCTTGTTCACTATTCTGAGGTGCAGAAATGTTTATGCTAAATTTTTGAGTTATCAGACCCAATTTATATAACAACCTTGTAAGCGTTAACAACAAAAAAAGGGATGAGGTGTAATCTGCTACGAACAATGCCAGAAACACCAGGGCAAACCCATTCTCTTATCAATAAGTGTCGCTGGGTTCTTTTGCATGCTCTTACACATCACGCGGAACCTACAGCTTTACGCCCCATCCAAAGGATGAAGCAATAATGGTTAAGTGTCTTGCTGCAGGACACAAGTGTCAAGACTAGAACTGGAACCCACACTGAGCTGATAACACAAAAGCTTGAGTCCTGTGCAATTGATCACTCGATCACGACACGCCACATCTGTTGAATATCTGTCCCCCCAAAAAACCAGGCTACTGTCACTCCCTTACCTGTACAATCCGTAACGTCTGTGCAGCCATCTGTTGGGCCTTAGGAGAGCTGGACGGCAACAGTGCGATCAACCCCTTGTACACTTGGTTCTCAAATTTAGGGTTACCCTGGGCGAGAGTCTGCAACATGTTGCGTGCACACTCTTGAGTCTCTTCGGACTTGGAACGAGCGAGACACTCAGCAACTGCTCTTATACCTGAGAAGAAAGAATGAAGATGGAGGTACATGGAGCTAAGAGTTGTAGCCAAACTTTTCCACTGCAAGAAGCTTTCAGCTGTATAACAGTAACCATACTAAAATTGTATGGGCGTGTTAACATGGTCACCAGCAATACACACAGAAACTTGAATGCCAGGTTAAGACCACCACTGCAGGTTGCCAAAAAGTTTTTCGCCAGATATTATGCCCTCAGAAGCACACTAGCTAAAATTCAATACACAGCACTAAAGTATTTTGGCAGTTGTGGTTCAGTGTCTTGCTTTAGGGACCTTGTCAAAACCTTGACAACACCAGGGCCCAATTTCATAGAGCTGCTTAAGCAGATCATAATGCTTAACAATATCCTGCTAAGCAGAAGCGAGCAGGATACCAGTCACAAATTGTACACGTGACATGGTAGTTTGGCTAGTAACCTTATACTGGTAAGCAAAGTTTTATTGTGTTTAGCAAATTTTTGTGCTTAAGCAGCTCTATGAAATTGGGTCCAGAACTCGAGCCCAGTGCACTGGACCACTCAACCGTGATGCTAGTACTGATATTCTTTACCATAGCTTTCGCAGATGAGTTCCTTGTACTTGCGTCCGGAGTTAGCAATACACATGAGAAGATACAGAGCCTGTGCCTTGTCCTCTTCCTTAGCCTGTTTCAAACTAAGAATCTCCAAGATGGTCAAGACTCCCCCCACGTCAAGAAACTCTGCCAAGAACTTGTGACTGGAATATGAGGGAAAGATATTTAAAAAAAGCATAAATGTACCCCACAAATCCATGCCTTGGTGCCCCTTCAAAAGTTTCCCATACACTTTAAGATTTTCCAATGGAAGTGCCCTTTGCAAAATTTAAATGGCCTTGCCCTCTCACAGATTAAAATTCCAGGCATGCAAACAATCAGTAAATGCTATATTGAATGGTCAAACAGTAGGAGGGTTAATTTCAGAAGAGCTCACCCGCTGGACGCCGATAAGAAGATGCTGAGAGCTTGTAGCTGTTGACTCAGACATGTTCCAACCATGTAGCTGTCAGACAAAGTTAAGGAAGCCCTGCAGAAATTTGTCTTGGTCCAAGGAACAATCGATTAGTATCTGATCTTAACACAACATCATTTGAGGATAAAAAAAACCCTGACTCGTCAAGGGAGTGTGTATAACGGATGGATTGAGCTTCGTATTACACAGCACCCTCTTTAGTTGGAACTTGTCCTAGACATAAAAAGCATGTATAAATGTGTTGACTTTGGAACAACAACTATGCATAATAAAACATGTTAAACAGTGAGGACAGTATTTTCTCATTTTGATTAGACTGGTCTTGTATTATACAAGGCTGGTCCAGTAAAATTTTAAAGCTACAAGACCTGCAATCTTGTGAATTTTTGTCCCAAATTTGAGCTGTGCACAGTTCAAATCACAAACTGGTGTATGGCAAAAAAAAAAAAACTAATGTAAAGTTTATCTCTGCTAAGGATACGTTAGCCTTATCCAGGCTGTTAGACGAGCTAAAAAGAGACTGGCTGCTTGAGCAAAGTCCGCTTCTAACTCTGGACCCGTCTTATTCTGACTGCTCTTGATGAAGTCGCTGAGAATCTGAGCTCTTGTTGATGTGGACCCTTTGTCCCACTCTCTGAGCATGGCCATCACATTACTGATGGCTGTCTGTGCTTTAGCCATGGCCTACTACAAAGGAAAAATATAAAACAAAAGGTGAACATTATTGAGAAAGCAATGACACTTGTCCAAGCTACGATGTAGCAGCATTTTTAACATCAAATGCTCCTGAGGATGACTAGAGCAAGCTAGTCAAAATGTTGAGACCAATTAAGAACTCACTCCGCGGAAGTGAAGTTAATAACGAGAAGTCCCCTTGATCCACTAAGCAAAGGATTAGTTCCGGCCGTTTTCCTACCTTCCGCCCAAGTAGTAGATAAGCCGGACAGTTCTTTTGAGAACTAAGTAGTCTCCCGAATTTCCAAAATCTACTCTGCGGCAGTAGAATGAAGCAAGATCTAGTTCACAAAGAACAAAATCTACACAGCAAAGTAGATCAAATGTACATACACACGGTGTTACCGCAAACCGAATATACATTAAATGCCATGGAGAATCCAAGAAAGAGATAACGACCATGTAAATAGTATAACTATGGCAAAGCATGAGGATCCAGGATCTATCACAAAGGTGTGTGTAAACAACCAAAATAATACACACTGACAGTCCAATACCAAATAACAATGCTGGTCCACAATATTGCTCAGTCCTATTTTCTTTTCGAAAGGTGATGCCAATTTTTATTAAGGATTCTGAGTGACTGTGAGAATTCAATGATTTTTGCAATTTATTATTTGCAGCTTGAACTTTCTTTGACCCACCCCGAGCTCACTGTGTGTACTACAATTTTACAAAGAACACATGACAAATTACATAGAGCCTAATTTTGGCGAGATCGGGTTTCAAAAAAGAAAAAAGAACAAAGCTTTGAATAGGATTAAGTTTATGAGTTCCTATATGAGACTGAGGTTCGTGGAGACGTAACGAACCTCAGTTCGTATACATAGTCAAAGTTCTAGGCTGTAGTTGGTAGGTAGGATAGGAGTAGTCCAGCTATGGACGGTTGCAGGAAGGAACCTGAATTTAAAAAAAAACTGTCTCTTCGAGATAGGATTAGGAAGAAACCTCAATAATCTAATGACCACTGGAGGTAAGAACCCCAATAAATTGAAGACAATTTGACAAACATTTTACACATGAATATTTAAAAAATAAAGTAAAACAATTTATCATGAAAATTTAAACAATTATTACTTCTTCAACTTAAAATCAAGTAAATAAAGTATCCTGATTTCTATCATCAGTAGCGAATAAAGTTGGGGCGACTTTGTCGGGGCGACTCTGTCGTCAGTGGGCGACTTTATGACTATGAGGGGCAACTTTGACTTTGAGAGGGGCGAGTTTGTATAATGTAAGTGAGGAGCGACTTTGAGTTTGATAGGGGACGACTTTGTAGTGTGCGACTTTTCTTGGGGCGAGTTGACTGGTTTCCGTCCTAAAACTATGCGGTTCGTTCCGCTATCGTCCCCGATATCGGAGTGAGTGGTTACCACTGACTGATGGGTACATCATTAGTTGCGATGATCGTAACCCTCCATCCTGCGACCGTCGGGAGGATGGAGGGTTGGTTACGATCATCGCAACTAACTTAGGACATGTGGTTTTTAACGTTACGTTGAATAAGTAAGTTCCGAGTTTTTAACACTAACCCTGATCTCTGCTGATTACGAACCACACGAATGACGTGTATGGGATTCTCAAAATACGACTACATTCAGCTTCGTAATTTCGGGCTTCAGATTTCCACGAAGTTTTCAGAATTAATTAATTTCGCCAGAAACACTGCTTGTCAAATCATGGATATCAACACGATTGTTGACATGTTGCTAGCGGCCGTTTTTCACAGGCTCGCCCCCAACTGATCGAACTCCGCTCGTTCGTTAATGCAAAGCATGCAAGTACACCCGACCGGGGTTTGTGCGAGCTTGACGTCGCGTCTGGAAAACGGCGTACGAGGTTGAACTACCAAAACTACGATGGCCAAGAAGCAACACATACACAAATCAAACGAGGGCTTCAAACCACAGAGGATGCAAACATACGGAAGATTATATTCCTTTGACAGGTTGGACATATTTTTTTGACATGGGTTGTAAATAGTAAGAAAGCTTCCTTCTACCCCCCCCCCTTCCCAGCTGCTGCTCAGATCATCGCTATACCACCCCCGCTACTGCCATCCTCGATGAGGATATATTCAAAGATCCTTTTTACCAAAAGAAAAAAACTTTTTAATTTTAGAAAAAGCGCACCAGAGTTAGCAAGCTTAGTGTTCCAAGCCTGAAGCCTGCATACGTTTCGGGGGTTGGGGGGGGGGGATACTTTCCGGTCTTTATGGTTTAACATTTTAACAGGAAAAATCTTGATTTTCGAAACAGCGCAACATAATTACCGAGCCTCCATAATTCACAAGAGGCTGAAAACATGTTTCTCGCAAACGCCCTTATCCCCACATACGTTCTTTTTTATTTAGGGCACATATATTTTTCGAAACTTGAACCGGCTTCAAGCCATAAAGGCCGGGCACTTGAGTTGTTAGAACTCCATCCCTCAACGACGACGACAACAACGACAAAAACAACAATTTTTATTAATTTGGAACGGCTGTGTCGTTTTAAAAAACCACGGTGGATTTGTGACTACATGCCTTTCGGGTTTTTTTAGTGATGCTTCAGTCAAAAAAAAAAAATTAACTGTGAAAATGTTTGAACTGTACCGAATCGGTAATTTTATTCGTTTCACTTGTACAGTGCTGTGGTCCAGTCACTGGTTGTCGGAGTCCGCGTACGAGGCCGAGTCCCTGTTGTCCGACAGGGTGAATCTGAACCCGAGACCAGGCTCGAGTCCTCTAGCACTCGTCTAAAGGAAACCATGACAAGCAAAAAGCACCGATTCAAGGTCAACCTTGTCCTATACCAATCGATAACCTTGACTGATTTTATCTTTAAAACCTTCTTCAAAACACATTGTCCCGTGTTTACATTCAGCAGGCACTTCTGTAACAATCAAGGGCAAAGGCTGAGGTCGGATCAAAGGCCGGAACCAACGATCTGGTATCCAAACCCTCTCTTGATGATCTTCCCATCAATTCAGAGCGACTTGTGTGATTTGTGTCAAATCGTTGTATGAGCACAGAAAGCACCATACTAATAATATGAATCTGGAAACAAAATTAATATTTTCGTATTGACGCATTGCACTAAAGAAACAAAACAATTGAACCCAAACAAACACAAGACCCCAAGGCCGACCTAAACATTAACCCCAACAAACAAACAAACAAAAAAACAAACAAACAAACCACACAACGCCCCCAAAAGTATAAAAACATAGGCCTAAACTATATTGTCATGCAACCAAATCCCCACTGTGGAGTTCAAGGGGAAATTTTCTGTCGTCCCAGTGGCGGGAATACAAGTTTTTAGTGGCAATGGTTGTTGCAGTGGCGTAACTAAAAATGTTCATTTGGGGGTAGGGGCGAGAGGGTCAAAGAAATAATTGGAGGGGGGGGGCTCTTGTGTACCGAACCTTCAATTTTGTGATTTTCTTTTTAAATCTCATGTGGGAAAAGAGGGGTGAGGTAAGATTCTGGTCGGGTGCCCGCTGGCCGCTAGTGGTGAGGAGCTAGACATGTCCACCTTACTGTTCCAGTTGCGAAATGTTCCACTTAACTATACTCTACGTTCGTGAAGGATGTTTGCCTAAAACAAGGCTGAAAGTCACTCGGGGCTACAAGAAGAAAGCATTTAAGATGAAACTAACTCAGGGGGAGCTGAATGTAGGAATCGATATTCCTCTTAGAACTGTCTAGGCAAGGAGTTCCAAAGAGATGCAGTGTGGAATGAAGCAATGTGGCTCTTTGTTGGGAAGCATTCTACATCTCAGTACAAGCAAGAGTATGGATGTGTGGAGGACAAGAAGAAAGCCTGGGTTTCAGCTCAAACACTCTGATATAGGAGGAACATGGTCAGACATTGCCGGTGACACATTTACCATGAAACTATCTGTAGACAGAGGACTGGCTATAAGACCTACGTGGGAAAGAGGCTGTAGCGTTGCAAATGTTTGTGAAAAATGCGCCATACACGGTACTGATTAGCAGTTGGAATGCTCGAGTGACTCACAAACTTCCCTGGTAACCAGCATTTTGCCGGGACGGATGGAGCCAAGAAAGACAGTTTAACTATTAAGGGTTTTTAGCACAATAGTGCCTGGGAGGCAGTGGCCTAACTGGGCGAGGGGGCGCACAGGGGGCACGAACCCCTCAATAAAATTGATATCCATGTCCCCCGGGTGCCCCCTCGAAATCTTGACTTTTGGGATCGGAAATTTACAGAGTAAAATGTTACATTTAAAACGCTTTTTTATCGATAATTTTGATTTGTTTTTAACTTCACGCGGATAATGCATTTGTTTTTACTCCCACGCCAGATTATCTTATCAAAAATAGTAAATTACATTAAAAAGGTGCTAAAAAGGGGCTCGTTTAAGAAAAAGTCAGACGAAAATTTTGCCAGAACTGCCCCCCCCCCAGAAAAAAAATGTGCACTCATTATGCCACCCTAAAATGTTACCAAGTAACGGCGCTGCCATCTCAAGAGAATAATTAAATACTGGATTTTAAAACTATTTCAAGTGTTCAATCTCTTTAAACTTTTGATGCGGAGAAATGTTGCACATCTCAACATTTACACGGTCAGCTGTATTTGGTTATGGATAATAAAGTTAATACAAAATGCAAAACTTTACCTAAACAATACCTGAAGTATCTTGCCCTAAAAACTTCTATGTAACCTTCTTTTGTAAACAATATGACACCGTCTATCAATGCTAGTTGAAGGTACACAAAAGCTGCGAAAGCAATCCCTCGGCCACTAGACCACTTAAAACCCGAGCGACCTTCTCTGTACTTTGATATCGTAATTTTCCATCGTCTCTTTCTTTGGATAGCAAATTACTAAGCACGAAAGGCCAGCATGCAGTTTAAGTGTGCACAAGACCTGCAAACACTTTGTTGTCAACACCGTTTAGAGATCCGCACAGACAAACAAACACACTCTTTATTTGCGTTATGATACCATGAATCCAAGGCTTCTAACGTCAGAGTAGCGGGAAAGCATCATGCGACTGGCAGTTATCATCGTCTGAATCAACAACTGAAGGCTGTTGACATAGACCTTTATCCTGCTACATCCGTCTTTTATAAGTTTCTGGCTCCCATTCAACTTAGTGTAGCCAAATCGAGGCTGGAGAAGAAAATATAGTTTGGTCCCCGTATAATGTATCCAAATTTGAAGTTTTTGTGTCATTTTGTGTAAAGCTATATAAGGGAACCAGACAAAGATGAAAGCACCAGCGGACCAAATTTCATAGAGCTGTTCACAAAAAGTAAATCACAGAACAATGTTGCTTATTGGAATAAGGTTACCAGCCAAAATAGCATGTCATGTCAGGCTTATTGTAACTGCTTTTAGTTTCCTTTTTGGTGTGTGTTTTGTGTTTTACGGTTGTTGTTGTTGTTGTTTTTCTTTGTTGCTTTTTCTTCTTTGCTGAGCAGGATTTTTTTTTAAACTACTGTCTGCTGAAGCAGCTCTGCCTTTATCGACACCATCTTTGTAAAGTCCCCCTGTGGGCAATAGTAACGGTCCTACTGATTCAAAAATAAAACATTGGTTACACTGATTTAAATGGGAGTAATACAAGATGGACGCCCCAATGATAAAAGTCCATTGGGTCCAGGTTCCCTGTATACACAGTGATAACACTGTAGTTTCTAATCTCATTCCGTAACGGACACAGACTATTTCCCACCTTACACCGACGACAAAAGGACGCACAACATTCGTTTCATTTTTACTCTAGTTTATTATAAATCTTTCTGAGAAAATAGAATTAGCTGTTGCAAAAACTGCTTACCAACCAAGAGGACATAATGGTATAAAATGCAAAGCAACACAAAGGCCTGACGTTTTGACCCTATTAGCAGAGTCTTTTTGGGAGGCTAAAATGACAACACAGCACACATAAATTCACATATTGGTGTAACAGAAGCAGTCATGCGGAAAGAGATGAAAAGAGAGAGAGAGATCAGAGGGGCAGAAAGCACACAGAAATAGAAATGGAATTAACAATCTTTCTGGTAGTGAAACCAGGTGGTCATAAAGCAACTGTCAATAATCCGTAGACTTTAAAATACACGACATGTTTAAAACCTGTGACGATGTTATAAACAAAGAACGTGCGCTTCTATCGGTTATTTATGTTTTAATACTGGTAAATCGAACGGTGCGACACTGAAAGCCATTCCAAATCCAATAATAATGTTATACCATGTCAATATTTTTTACACAGTCAAGAAAGCACATCATTGGTAAGTTGTCAAAGACCAGCAATTTGTGTGACCCAACATTTTGGAAGAAGAAACCTGTAAAAGCTGAAGCTCAATAGGTCACCAATGTCACGAGAAGATAATGAAAAAACATATTATGTTTTCAAAACATTGAATGGATTTGCGAGGTCAAAACAAGTTGAAATATTCATTTCTCAAAAACTGTAGCATTTCCACTCTCACTATCTTTACACCGTGTATGTAATTTGCATATCTATACGGATATTAATATTTTCAATCTGTTTAGCAATGTATGTGCACACCCATTAAAATAAATCGTCCATTCTATTTTTTCTTTCTTAAAAACCAGGCCCCGAACTGCTTCGAGTTGCTACAAGCCAGTTTGACTGTTAACTTTTGAAATAATAAAAGTTGATCAAATTCACAATGCATCCGTGCTTCGTGAAAAGCATAGGCTATGAATTCTTATTCTTAAATGCTTCCTCCTGTGAAAGTTATCACAGTCAGTATCAAGAAAAAAATGAATAACTATTTTCTAGCTTTTGTACTATCAATACTCATATAGCCATATGGTTTTGCCACAGATTTTATAAACGTTTTATAAAAAATTTTCTCCCTTGCTAGCCCGCAACTCAGGCAGACCTTGAGAATAGATTTTGACCTTCGGTGAATGCCCATTGTCACAAATAACTGTTGCTCGTTTCTTTTTCGTCCATGCGCATCAGCAAGCTAATTTGCATACAATGTATGGTCATTTCAAAGAAGTATTCTTTTACACACTTTTAGTTGACAAACTGCCAAAGGGTTTGTTTTTCTGACACGCTGTGCTGCTGGTCCATGCCCACAAGTGAATTCGATAGACCCGGGACAGTTAAGTAACAAAACACCCCCAACTAGTTGTCAAATATTCATGCGCGTGCACCGTTTACGTGGAAATTGGCCAAGCCTATTGATGAACCATTCGGCAAAGTGCTCAGTGTTTCTGACCAATCAGGAACAAGCACGCAGCTAATTTGCATAGTAAGTCCACCCTGTCCGGGCCTCGCACAGTATAAAAAGTGTCGGTTCCTCGATGCTGGAGTATATCATATTATATTATCCTGTCTGGTTTGAACACTGTCTTCTTTTATTGTCCTGCACTGAATTTGGGTCTTAGCCATGAAGCAACTAGCGTTGCTGTTGGTGGGAGTCACCCTGGCCTGTGAGTATAAATTCTTTAAAGTTTCATCGCGTAAAGCTGTAATTTTTAAATTTTGGACAAGCTTTTTATCCGATGTTTCTGAAGAAGCGCCACTGTAGGGAATACAATAAATGTGATTTGATGATGACACTAATGTATATATATATTGAATCTTCCAAAACTGTATTAGAATTTTAAAATGAAGTTTTCGAAGCCAAAAATACCTGGGTTAGGCCTAAACAACTAACCGAACAACAACGACATTCTCAAACCAGCCGTTTAAGGCGAACTGATGGTATGTAGGAACGTGTTTCGGTAATAATTGAAACAGCGTGATGTCCACGGTTAAGAGACAAAAACGGACAACACTCACGGAGGGAGTTGCCACATGCAAATAATAGCGGGAGTCAGTCAAAGAATAACTTGTGAAGTTATTCTGTCGTGTAAGGACCGTCAAGGGCGTCGATCGCTACTGAAAAGTAGGGGGGACGGGCGAGCAAGTCTTGAAAAAATACATCTAACATAAGAGGCCCAAAATACCATTCTGCGTCCATCAGAAAAAAAAGATAAAAATGAAAAAAACATTTCACCGTTTGTTCGCTATTATTTTATTTGAACAAAAATTGTAATGAAATATTAAATCAAGAAAATGGTTTATATTTTTATATTTTGTTGCATATTTCTAATGAACAGTCAATCAAAAAGTGGGGGGGGACATCTGATATGCTGTCCCCTCCAGTCTAAAAAGTGAGGGGGACATGTCCCCTCCGTCCCCCACCCATCGACGCCCTTGAGGACCGTAAAATAATGCGGATTGGGAACGAAGTTTTGACAGAAAGTCAGAGTTGCGAAACCTGAACTGCTATACGGCAATTCATATTGTGGGGCAGGAGGGCGGAGCCGACACACCCCATTAGTTATTTTATATATATATATATATATTTTTAGTGGCGTTGGATCAATGATTGAACCCTACGTACACTCTTTACCCTAAAAAGAAACAAACTCCATTATGTTGCACTCGATGTGCAAAGAGTTGTTGCCTTCTTGGAGGAAATTTCAATCCCGTTTCAAATAAAATTGATGCAGGCCTAATGCTTTTCACTCACATGTGTATGTATAGAACCATGGAGCTACGCCTAGTTTATAGCTCCATGATAGAACTGTCTCTAACAATCAATTCACATTTCATGTAATGAAAATAATTGTCTGGATCAGTTTGGATTCTGTGAAACGTTTGATTAATTGTAGCAACCGTGGAAGTGGAAATGAAGAGGCGGACGTGACCCGGCACTTATGTTCATTCTTTCTTTACTGCAAATGTATTTGTTCTGATGATCAAATTAGTGGATGATTTTTCCTAGACGTCTGTATGCGCATAAGTATCTCTAATATTTATCGAATTGCAGGTGTGTTTTGTGTGTGTGTGTGTTTTTTGTTTTGGGTTGGGGTTTTTTTTTACTCATGAGGCAAATCCTTGCTGAGTCTCCAGTCGCCTTTAAAAGATAATTTTGTTATTAGTATTTTCAAAGTAAATCACCTGAGATTTGCAGAAAGTTAAGGTTTTCACTTCCCAATGGCACGACCTTGCCAAGTTGTCCCAACGGGTTCAAATTTGCATACAAAGCCTCGTTTTTATTAATAAATAAAAAAACCTCAAAATATTAGTTACAAAACAATCTGGGGCTGTCATTATCGATAATGGTCGAAAGGTCATTTCTGTTTATCAAACAGTCGGTGACAACTTCGACCCTATTGATCTTTTCGTCATATCTGAGATTGTATCTGAATATAGTTTGTGCAAACATCACGACTTGACAACGTGAGATGACCACCACACTTGAAGATTTCTAGGCACCTGTAATGTTTACCTGACTTATGATGTAATTCCTAACACTATTTATTTGCTTTGACAGCGATTTACGTAACTTCCGTAGGGATTTATTCTGATTATGAAAAGTCCATTATTCCATATTCATTGAGGCAATCATACTAAAGATGGGCAGCAAGTATAAATCCATTTATCTCTTCAGGGTTGATGAACCGTTTGAAAAAAATTATATCACAGACTGAGGCTACCTTGTGTTTCCATTTAATATCGATGGGTGGAGATTTTTTATTTGCTCTGTTGACGGGCCCGAACATGGGGACAAATTAAGAAGTGAGCATCCATGTAGGGCTGCAGATCATTCACAGTGACTTAGATGTATATGAAGCCTCATGTAAATGCTTTTGTGTGCGATTCATTCTGACTGATGCTGTATCCGAGTCGGCGTCTACGGCTACGGCTGTTGCTAAGGAGGTTACTAAAAATCATTATTTATATAATTTTAAAAATTTATAATTATTTATAGATAATCATTATTGATATTAAAACAACATTACTTGTATATAATTTTTTATTTGGTGCTGGCGAGAAATGTAGTGCTAGCACCAAATTTCAAAAACCTTTGTCAACGACCGATAATGACAGTGCGAAATAAATCAAAAGTTCTCGTGTTATACCTAGTTTTCAACTTTTACGTTTTCATAATGAAAATGCCATATATTATTTTATTTCTTCACAGATGTCTTCCTTATATTCCAAACCATCATACCAGGCGCCCCCATTAATCCATCCACTAATTAGCTCAGCCCAACTAATTCAATGATTGCGTACTTATGTCCCGTTTGCGAATTAACTATACAAGTTCTAGATTAAACCGGCAACAACCTAATTTTCATTTGAAATGTTTTCATTAAACTGAATTTTCATGGTTTCTAATCTAACAATACTTTGTATTTAATTTTCTGACGAAACTTTTCGTTTGTTTATTTCAGTGTCATTGATGATGTTTATTTTATTGCTTTATTATTATTATTTATCAGTGTTGTAGTCGAGTCCATGACCTTCGAGGCCAAGGCCGAGTCCGAGTCATGGGTCTGCGAGGCCGAGGCCAAGACCGAGTCACAGCACTCGAGGCCGAGGCCAAGGCCAAGGCCACAGTGTCCGAGGCCAAGGCCGAGGCCAAGGCCGAGGCCAAGGCCGAGGCCAAGGCCAGTTAAATTATTATAATATTATGCACACACATACGTACGGAAGTGTATAAAGGACATGGTAAAAAAAAAACTATTCCGCCCGGGCGGAATAGTAATCCGCCCGGGCGGATTAGTAATCCGCCCGGGCGGAATAGTTTTTTTTTTACCATGTCCTTTATACACTTCCGTACATACGGGTAGAAAAAAGCAAACGTTTACGCAAAGGTGATACTTTGAAACGGTTTTATTATTTCACCATGAAGGTACAATGAGATTGATAAACTGCGAGCGTTTACATGTAGGGACACGTTGCCTTAGATTGGGCAATTTGGGCAGTTTTGTGATGTAAAAAGTGTTTTTTGTGATATGAAATATGGTCAGAAAGATATTTTAGAAGTAGAACTTAATGATTTAAACAAAATATGCCTCAAAATTGTGTGATTTTTCCTTTTACTTCGTGGACTAACACGGCCCGCCATTTTGTACGACCAAATCTTTGACTCCACAAAATGGCAAACTGTGTTTAATAGTTCACGAAGTAAAAGGAAAACCACACAATTTTGAGGCATATTTGTTTGGATCATTATCAGTCTGATCATTATATTCTAATTTTAAAAGATCTTTCCAACCATATCCATTTCATAACAAACGCTTTTATAGCTCAAATCGCCCAATCCGAAGGCAACGTGTCCCTTTAACATTCCAAATCATAGATTGTATTATGTATTTTACCAGTACTGTATCTCCACTCCTCAAAGTACGTGTTCATTACACTTTAAAAGCATAAGGGTTCCAAAGCATTCGTATCTAAATACATTGGGCTGGTTTCTATGCCGCGTCATTACTTTCGGTAATGCCGGTAACGAGCAGGAGCCAGTCTATTTCAAATCTGCAATCTTTGGGGTCCGGTTGCGCACGTTAGTTGTGTCTTTTGCGCTCGTAAAGTATGCGCAATTTCGTTCCGCGAAACCTCAGGAGTCCGCTTCAGTAATTGTATTTTTTCACGAGATAATTTTTTTTGAAAAGTAAATGGTGGGAAATTTGAGTAGAAACTGGCGGCCTCGAACCGGCCTCGGCTTATTCTTCGAGGCCAGAAGGTGCCGAGGCCAAGGCCAAGACCGAGTCATGACAAGGGGAGGCCGAGGCCGAGACCAAGGCCGTCCAAAGTCGGCCTCGAGACCGGCCTCGAGGCCGAGGCCGGCCTCGAGACCTCCAACACTGTTATTTATTATTATTTTGTTTTTGTATTACAAACTTTTACTTTTGTGCTTTGCAGATGCCGCCACACTCCCTGTCCTCCCGCAATTGGATGGTGAGTATAACTTTTAATTCTAATTGTACGAGTGAGTCACGAAGTCTGGCCAAGGGGCGTCTGCATAATCTTTCTCCCCCAAAAAAGTGTTTTGACTGAATAATCTAACCCAGATGAGGGCGCTGTTCATAGGGAAAAGTTCGTCAGGTTCCCTTTTGTGGAAACTTTCTCAAACTGAAACACAACACGTAGGCCTGGGATTCAGATAAATGTAAACAACAAGAATTTTTGACGAAGAAAACCGAAGAACTGAGAGAGATTGCTCTTATAATTTATTCTCAATATGTCGATCTGTATTTTTCAGGGTACTTCTCGGAGGGGCGTGAGTATGTGTACCGGTATGAGGGTCAGGTCCTCAGCGGGCTACCGGGGGTTAGCAAGGAGGTGGCCGGTATCAAGATCGTGGCAGACACCCGCATACAGATGAAGGAACACGGAAACTGTCTGCTCAGGGTATGTTTAATCTAGCAATATTACACAAGTGTAATAGTTTACTTTAGTAGTTGATGTAACTTGCCCTTAACATTTAATTGGGGCTTAATGATTCATGTTAAGAGGTGAATGTTACAATGTGTTGGATCAATTAAAAAGCCACAACCATGATTAATGAACTTTCGGGGGGGGGGGGGTCAGGAAGATCAGTGGGATGGTGGGCTGGGTGGGTTGGGGGGGGGGATTAGGGGACGCCTGTTTGAGGGTTGGTAGGGATAGCCGATAGTTTCTATGGGTACAGCTAGGGGTTGGTTGCAAGGATTCCCATATGGTTGGATGTGAGGGTAGGGGACAGGTGTGAGGGTAGGGAGTTTTGGGTGTGACTGGGTGTGGGGGGTGTCAAGTTTAGAATTGCCATATAATGACTGCATAACAATCATAGGATTCTGCACATGTGGAAAAAAAGTATGTTTTTCTTGAGGCATTACCAAATTTTGCAAAAACATCTTTCCAGCAAGGCAGTTACCTTGGACTTTGCTGAGCATTCACTGCCTCAAAATAAACTTGATCCCCACCCCTCCCCCCCCCCCCCCCATCCAGGATTGAAACCATTTTTTTCTCCTTCTCCTTCAGCTGGAAGAAGTGAAACTCCACAAGGTTCTGACAGAGACCGAGAATCCTGCCAAGCAACAGGTTGAGGAGAAGCTTGAACGTCTGGATTTCATGTACGAATCTCCCCTCGTTGTCCAACTCACCAAACCCATCAAGTTCACATACATTAATGGAAAGGTTTGTAAAACAGCTTGATTGCTAAGACCTCTTTTTACTCAGCGGTTAATTAATATTAATAGTATACAGAGCATTTAAATAGCACTATAAGCAGAACAAAGCACTTTACAGGAATCAAGAAATATTTTACGAAGAAATAAATAAATAAGCAGAAACAGAAACAAACAAATTAGGATTGGTCTTGGAGCAAGAATGTCTTAAGGAGGCGTATGAATATAAGCATTGAGATCGCTTCTCTCAGACGGGCAGAAAGCTCATTCCACAGATGTGGGGCAGCCATGGCAAATGAGCTATCCCCAGCCTTCCTTCTAGTTCAGGGAACAGAAAGCCGGGTCTGATCGCCTGATTGGGCAGAGTCAGTGACTGTATACATCAGGAATATTTGAGTTATGGGTAATGTAAAAATCCAGCTGTGAGGAAGATTGAGCGTGAAGATTTTTGCAGATATGAGTGGAAAGTTTGAAGGATATTTGCTCTTTAACTTGGAGCCAATGCAGCTCTGCCAGCAGGCCCACAGAAGGATGGTCATGGCCACATCAAAAAAGATGAAATTTTATAAATCTGTGATTTTATTAGATTTTGCATCTGAGTGAAGTGTTGCTTTACTTTTTCTATTTTTAGGTGAATGACATCGTCTCCTCTCAGGAGGACCTGGTCTGGTCGACAAACATCAAGAAGGGTATCATGGAACTGATGCTTGTCAACATCCGTGGGACCGATGACTTGAACGAGCCCATTGCACAGAGCACTGTTGGGGTATGTACAAGTAACTAAGATATTGGCTCCAAGTGACCTATGTTCTAGTGTTGTTAGAGTGTGGGTTTAGCTCCTGGGCCCAGTGTCATACAGCTGCTTCAGCACAAAGAGTAGCTGAGCAGAATAAGTTTTGCTCACAAGAATAAGGTTACCAGTCAAAGTACTATATCACATGTACTATCTGGGACTGGTATCCTGCTCATTTTGCTTAGTAGGACATTTTTAAACGATCCGTTCTGCTTAGCAGCTCTATGTAATTGGGCTCTGCATTAGAGCTGCAGGAAATATTGCTTAACAATTATATGCGTGTGTAATAAATGTTGGTGCTATCCCATCCAGTGACGCTGTATCTGTTGGCTTTTTGTTAAAATGAAAGCTGTATTCATGATAATACAGATTCAAGTATTGTAAACTGTGCTGTACTATTTCCACTTGTGTTATTTTAACGGAGAAGTGGTGGGGAAATAGAGCAAACGAAATATGACCTTTTTTGCCCACGTGGGTCGGTAGTGAACGGGGGTTTTAAGATAAAGGATTTTTTTTATAGATCCTTTGGGTAGCAATGGCTAGCTTTCAGAAGTCATGTTCGCTTCCTCATCAGTTGCATGTGGGTCGATTCAGAGAATCGGGTAAATCTCTTTGAACATCTTAGGGCCATGTCACACGAGGCAATTTACAGGCAACCAGTTCCAGGCAATCTCCATCAAGAAAAGTCGTTCACATTTCAATGTTCATATATTTTTCTTGGGGATCGTAAGACATTTGAAAAATGACTCCTGTGCTACCAAAGTGGTCCTGTACCATGCACTACAGTTGGTTGCCTCCAAGTTGCCTGTAAAAGTTGCCTCGTGTGACAAAGGCCTTAGAATGATGTGAGGTTGCAACCAAGGTAAGGGAGGGGAAACATAGCCGTGATGGGTTTGTTTGTGAATAGGAGTGACAAGGCATTTATTAAATAAATAAAAAATTAAAAAAACAAGGAAACAATTCCCTAGAGAAGTTGTTGTTTCTGGAAGCAATACGCCAAATTTCACAGAGCTGCTTAAAAGTACAAAAAGTGGCTGAGCACAACAAAAACTTGCTTAACAGAATAAGGTTGCCAGCCGAAATACCATGTACTATCTGTAACTGGTAATTGGTAAGCAATATTTTCTGCATAAGCAAGTCTGTGAAATTGGTCTCTAGCATAGTATCCATTTTAAGCTGTCATTTACTGGGTCCACATGATGGAATCCACGTACAGAGAATTCACCGCTCTCTGCTGTCAGGGTTAGTTTTTTCCCCAGAATGTCCTAGTCTCAATTTCCGTTCACTAAGAAACGCCTGTGTAGTACTTTTTTACTTTATAGATTGGTATGTATTTTTTATCTTGTTTTGTCCCTTTTTTCTCTTTTTTTTTACAGACCTCAATCACCAGACAGAAGAAGTACTACCGCGTGATGGAGGTAAGTACAGATATCAATAACTTATCCATATGCAGACCATTATAAAAAAATAAAAAAAATATGTGAAAGTTTTCTGACACCTGTACAATTTGACTGTTTTAAGAAATAGAAGGAAAAAGCACAGTTGATTAATTTCATGACTGAAAAGAAAAATGATACTTACATATAGATACAAATACTAACTGACAGTTGAAAAATAAAAACTGGCAAAAAGGGTAATTGTATTCAATATCTATTTATCTGGTTGAACGACATCTGACTGGCACCTCTAACAAAGATATGACAAAGTAGGGAGACTGCCAACATTTTGAAGGCTAGATAGCTCAGTTGGTAGAGCGCCAGCACATAAATCCGGAGGTCTCGCTGGTTCAATTCCTGCTCCAGTCAATTTTTTCTTTGTTCAACCCCAAATTAGAATCTATTTCTGATATTCACAGAATGGAGTTGCTGGAAACTGTGAGTCTGTGTACAACGTCAAAGTCTCGGAGCCTGTCATGAAACTTGTGGACAACAAAGTCCCAGGTAAGTTTTTGTGTCAATTCTTACTCTTCTATTAGATGAATATGATGTTAATTGTTGAGCATTTGCCCACCAGGAGATTGTCTAAAATATTTCTCAGGAAGATTGGTACTGGTATGAACTTTAGAATCATCAAGATATTTATTGAATACATTTTTTTTTTAAATTCATTATTAAGCCTGTACTCTGTTTTTCAATAAATCATTTTGTTTCAGCACTTCGCTATGTCTTGAACATCACCAAGACTCGTGATCTTATGGAGTGCCAAAGACGCAACCAGCGCAGTGAGGTCTCCCTCCTTTCGGGCCAGAAGTGTGAGAAATGCATGGAGACTGAGAAAGAGAATACTGAAAAGCCAAGACTCCTGGAAGACCAGCCACAGCAGGGCGAGGAAGACTTCCTGACCTGTCTGAACAAGGTGCTTGATTATAGACCTTTACCACGGTGCAGCCATCTTGATTTTCTCTCATTCAAACTAATGTAACAAAAAACAGACCTTAAGGAGAAATAGTCTGGCTCCTTTTTGAGCAATGAATATTAGCATTCAGTACTGTAATTAAAAACAGGACACTTCACCAAGATGGTGGCAGCATGATAAAGGTCTATTGTTACATCTTTCTGGTCACAAAAGAGGCCAGCACTGTTTAAACCCCAAAACTTGACCCAAGTTGGACTTTTTCGTTGAGGACTTAAAATATCCACTGCCCTCGACTCCTCAATGAATATCACCACTGTATTTCACCACTTTGTTGTGCGCCCTCTCTTGCCAGTGATTGGCCAATCAACTCAGCTTGCTGTCTGGCCAGCAGGCACCCTCCCCCCCCCCTCCCCACGTGTTGAAAGATGCAACATACGCATCCGCTGCTGACTATTTAATTCAGTTTAATTTATGACGACTCATTCGTTTTGAAAGCAGGTGTTGACAATTTAACTCCTTGAAGTTTCATACAAACTGTAAAGAATCCACATTGAAAAAATATCCATGAAAAAAGTAATCTTTTACAAGCCCGACTCTTGTTGGATAGATTTTTAAGTTTTGAAAAAATTCGGTTTTATGTTAAGGTATTTTTAAGATGGGTTCTGTTAGGGTGTAATAATGGATTGGTCCTGCAGTCAGTGTACAATTAAATAAAAAGCCCCAAACGTTTGGGATGACTTCAACTTTGACAGATTCAATTTTATTCCGTGTTCCTTCTTTTTAAGAACTGGTTTTTCATATTTTTCATGTTCAGGTTCGCTACGGCATCAGCTTGAAGGACCATGACAAGTTCCTGATTGACACCGTGGTTGTGGAGGGTCAACACGTCTTCATGCCCTTTGGTGAGAAGGGAGGAAAGGCCGTCACCTTTGTCAAGTGAGTCCTCATCTACTAACTTCTCTAACCCTGTCTTTGAATTTCTCTGACGACCCTTTTTTTTTTTTTAACTCCAAGTGCCTTTAATATTTGTTTTCTATTTCGTTTTCAGTTTGCTCTCCGTTGCTTTTCCCGTTTTGTTAGATGCTCTGTTCAAAGTATAGTGCTTTGTAAATGGTTTTTTTTTTTTTTTGTTCGAACAATATTCCCACCAGCCAAAGTGCTGTGTCATGTACTTTATTATAATAGTTAAAATACTGTTATATAGTGCCTTATCTACTCCCAACAAGCATCTCCAAGCACGCATTGTTTTTCTGCAGGTATGCAGTTTTATGTTTGACTTATAAGGCTTATCATTCATACAGCACCTTGCAATGATTTACAAGGTGATGCAGTACAGTCGTGCGAGAAACACTGGGCTGACCCCTCGTCTTGACAATGGCTTCTTTACCGAGCAATTTTACGGCTCTGCTTACCCCATAACTCTGCGCTTATGGTGCACTGTAAAGCATATAGTTCTACGGTCCATAAGCGGAGAATGCTGTGGTAAGCAGAGCCATGATATTGGGGCCCAGCTCCAGCAACCAATTATGAATAAGTGTCAAGGACTCAAGTGCCAAAACCAGGGACCAGTTTCACAGAGCTGCTTAAGTGAACAATGTCTGCTTAAGCGATTTTCTGCTAAGCAAAACTATGCAGTAAACCAGTCTGATGTGGTATGTGACATCATATTTTGGCTGGTAACCACAATCTGTTGAGCAAAATCGTTTTGTGCTTTTTCACCTTTTTGTGCTTATAAGCTGTATGAAATTGGGCCCAGGACCTGTACCTACGCGCTTGCAACTTACCCACTTTTGCTTAGCTGGTATATTTCTTTTAAAACGAGGGCCAGTATGTTAATATAAAAGGATGTTCCTATGGGACATTTCAATTTCATCAAGATGAAAAAAACTTAGTCATAATCCAAGGTCTGATTCGTCCCTGCAGCCAAACCTTTGTCTTGAAGAGCAACAAAGAGATCTCTGAGATGGAGGTCATCCCTGAGGTCGAGAACCCCAGGTGGTTGCCGGAGGACCTGTCCTTTGTCTTCGAGGAGAAGTTCAGCCACGTCCACGATACAGAAGAGGAACGCCAACTTACCGAAGAGGATGCTCCCCACATGAGCCACATCCGGAAATCGGTAAATCCATCTCGATAAAGTCTCATTTCAACTGCGATCAGTGGTATGATGTGATTCGTCATGCTCTTTCTCCTGATTTCATAATTTCATCTTCAGATTTCCCTCTGCCTTCAAAGAGGTGAACTTAATAAGCATCAAGGGACGAAGACGCATAGATTTATCTTTGTCCTTAACCCTAGTTTTCTGTTTGTAATGATGTGTAGAGTCTTTAACTTTGGTTGAAGAGTGACATCAAAGGCAATTTGTTGCCTTCGGTGCACTCTTTGATGCCAGATATCTGACCCTGACATCATTTCTAAACCATTATGCTAAGCGTGATGCGCACTGACACACCGATGGGCAGAAACGTAGTATTATTTGATTTCTGCCCTACACCGATGTGTATTAAGCACTGTATACTCACTACTTTTCCGAGTCCTGTGAAAAAAATCAAGGCATTATCACTCGGGTGGGATTCGAACCCAGGACCTTAGCCATGCTAGAGCAGATGTCTTACCACTAGACCACCGTGCTAGCCCAGTGGCTAGAGGCAGTTTGAATCCTCTATTTTAGCAGTGCGTACCGATTTAACATCTATTCAAGAATTAACGTAATGTTTTCGGGTTTTTTTCATGATGTTAGAGGATATATCCTCTGTAGTCTGTACCCATTTTTAAAGAATTGCTCTTCTTTGTACAAGCAACACAACCTGTGATATTTTCTTTGTAGTTGATGTACCAAATTGAGAAGATCCTCGCCGGTATCCAACAAGATAAGATCACCGAGGAAGCTCCTCTCAACTTCATCTACATGGTCAAGTCACTCAAGAGACTCAGCCCCATTGAGCTTCAGAATGTCTTTGACAGGCTCGGCAAGAAACTCGCAGATGATGATGAGCCGACGAAGGTTAAGAAGTAGGTCAAACATGATGATGACTTAATTTATCAGCAGTTGTATTAAAAAAACGTTTTTGCAAAAAACACTCAGTTTGATACAAGGGAATTCACAGTACGGTCCACCACCAAGAGTTTGTTGAGGGAGAGGTCATTTCCATGGTGTGTTTGCAATGCACTTGGGAGTTGTTACCCACAAGCCATTGGAGAAAAAACCTTAAACAAAAGTTAGCCTTCGTTTTTTCTTAAGGTGATCTCATGCAACGAGAGAGATATCCGTGCTAGACTGATAGATAAAACAAGGAAGATAGTGGTAGCAATTAAAGACTAACTATCTGCGTAAAAAACTGCTTGAAGTAGTTTATGCTACGAAAGCTCATGCAGTTTTTTTCTGTTATTAGTCTACAAGTGCTACCACTATCTTCCTTGTTTTAATCAAATGGAATCGAAGTTACATTGCGAAGGACGGTAGATTTTAACCCATGATGATGCACTGTAGCCAAATTATCTGAAGTCACATTTCAAGGCACAATGCCAGATACTGGCCTTAAGAACCTGGTGGTTACCTGCCAGATGTACCTTTGACCTTGCATGTCATAATACTTTGTGCGTACATGCACACTCACGTGTGTAGTATCAGTCTGGTAGTTATGTGTCATTTTGTGTGAACAATTTATTCAATGAACCATTGAGTTTGTTAAACAAGTGCCTGTCAGAGACAGGGCACCAGTCTAGATGTGCTTTTTGCAAAGACGGCGCCTCTCTGGGGCAAATTCTTGGTAGTGCACAGTATTTTTACAGAAACGAAGCAAAATAAATATGAACCTTGTCTGCGTTGTTGAACTGAGGATGAAAACTTTTAAAAGTAGAAATGTTTCGCTGGAATATGAAAGCAAGTTTCAGTTTCAGGTGATCGGTGTCGAAGCTTTTCTGAAAGTCATGTTATTAGTATTCATTTCTGGTAATGAAACCAAGGATGCCTCATAAGTGAACTTAGTCACTGTAGCTCACAAGCCTGAGGAAACCTGTAAACAAGAGTGCTTGCTATGTGAACCTGGAACACTGGGGTTAACCCCTACTCACCTGCGATAAGTGTTCTGGGTTCTACCCAATGCAAGGCTTAATGCCCCATCCAAAGGACAAAACATTTATGATATCAAAACAATTATGTTAAAATATCTTAGCTCAAGGACCTAAAAGCGGGACTCAACCCACGCTCTGCTGATCAGAAACACCAGAGCTTGAGTCCAGTGCTCTGCTGGGCCATGACACGCCGATGGGAAAGAAAAGACCACAGGCATCCCATATGTTGGAGATGCCGTTTTAAAATCTTAGATGACTCTGCTTTGTTTTAAAGTAATTCTTTTTTCATATTTTGGTCGTTGTAGGCAGATTGTCCTGGATGCCATCCTGCAGGTGGAGAATGACAAGTCTGTTGAGATTTTGACCAATGAGATTGATCAGCGTCATATCGTAAAGGAAGAGGCAAGTCAAGTCCTGAGCACCATGGCTCTCATCAACAAACCCACAGAGGAGATGGTCGACAACATCTTGGTGAGTCCTTTTATTTATTATTGGGGTTTTTGAACCTTTTGTTTCCGACAAGATTTTAATTTGAAATTGTTCCTTTTTTCCTTTTTGGCCTGAGCCAATAGGATTTGAAAAAAACAAGTATAACCGACAGTGTCACACCAAACTTAAAACTCGCTTCAGCTGTTTATTCAGCTGTGGTCTTGGTTGTTGTACTTGACCTTTAACCCCATTTTCATTTTCTCCAACTCTAGCGACTGTGCAGAGGCCCTGTCTTGTCACATGATGATGCTAGAGACATCAAGACAACCTGCTGGTTGACCTTTGGGTCATTGGTTCACAAAGCATGCAAGGTCAACAAGATCTGCACCCAGGACAAGCTGAATGAGTACTCTTTGGTAAGTTGAACCTTTCTCTGTGGTTAAACTGTTTTCAATCTTCTTATATTAAATATAGGGTCATACTTTGGTAATGACCTCAATTTGTGGGTTTTTTTTCTATCCAAGCTTACTTGTTATAAAGATGGTAATGGTAGTAAGCATCCTGCAAAATCATTTGTCTGAAATGCCTTCATTTGTGAATGCTTTGCTAAATGTGGATGAATTCTACGTTTGAGTAAAAACACAGTGACAGCTTTTGCTGTTTTCTCAACAAGCAAACACTGTATTCATTTCATGCTTTCTCTGTGACTTTTGCCATCAGCATTACACTGACAAAAACCAATCTGTGACCCTACTTTTAAGCCTTTTCCAGGCTTATAATTTTCATGAGATTTGGCACAATGACTTTATTTAGTCACAAGTGAATGCTCATGTTGAACTCCTAGACAGTGTTACATTATAAACGGATTGCAACCTTTTTTAGCTGATGAGTGCGGATTTCCTCTTTTCTCCTTCAATATGTTACAAATAGTGCCATAGACAACTTGGAAAACACTGTACAAAGTTTTGTGTGCTTTACCATTTTTTTTTTTCAATCTTTTTTTTATGCCCTGCGGTTGACGAAGCCACCGAAGGGGCATACTGTTTCCGACATGTCCTTTTGTGGATCTGTGCGTGTATGCGATCATTGATATTAATTTTTCTGATTCAGCGTCTCCTGGAAGGGATTGATGAGAACTCCCCCAACGATGAGAAACGCTTCTTCCTGAAGGCCATGGGTAACACCGGTCTCATCCTCAAGAAGACCCCAGAGTCTCCGACAGACTCTATCGATAGAATCAGCGAGCTGATCAAGCACGACCAGACCGACGTTGATCTCCGTGTCCAGGCTATCTACTCACTGCGCCGTGTGTGCAAGGGACAGACAAAGAGGGTGAGAAATCCATTCTGTTTGAGTAAGATATTATTTCCCACTCGCTGAAAGCTTGTTAAGTGCTTTGAAAATGGTCCTGTCCTTTTATTGCATAAGCCTTCCCACTTGAATAGATTGCCTATTTGTTTATCAAAACTGGTTGTACCTGTTAAGCCCAAATTTATCTTCATGAGAACAGATTAAGAATTAAAGTTTTTTTTACATCAAAATTTCCCTTGTGAAATAACCACTTTTTCATGAGCACCAGCTGACTGCATTTTTATAATCCTTGTAACACAGAAAGAGTGTGTGGTTTGAGTTATTTGTTAGCCTGACCCCATAGCAAAATCTATAATCTACTACAATGTACAGAGTCCGTAGATCGATGGTTTAGGGTTGCAATCTATGTGTGTTTTGCACGTTGAGCATTATTCGTTGTACGTGGTGCGTCAAAAATTACAATAGCCACCTGGCAACATACTTCTAGGTGTCAGAGTGTGTAATTCATTAAAATTAAAGATGCATTGTTTGTGCAGAGATTGAAAGGAATGATGGATCTTGAACAGCGATGACGCACACCACCGATTCTCGAACTTATCCTCTTCTTTCTGAATCTCCCAGGTCATCTCTCTCCTGATGCCATTCCTCAAAGACGTAGACGAGGATCACGAGATCCGCATTGCATCTTATGTCATCATCATGGATTGCGAACCCAAGCTGGACGATGTCCAGTTCATTGTCACTGACCTCCAGAAGGATAAATCCAAGCAGGTCATCAGCTTCATCTACACCCACCTTGAGGGACTCATCAACACCCCAAGACTCTGCAAGTTCAGCTTGTAAGTCAGAGAACAGATGTTTGGGTGTTGTTTTTGGCATGCAATTTTATCAACACATAGAAGTAGGGGACATTCTAACTGAATTGTAAACCTTATGCACATGATGTCACTGCAGTAGGAGTACATCATGAAGAAAATGAAGTGGGAACCCACTAGAGCAAGCTAGTCGAAACATTAAGACCAATTAAGAACTCACTCCACGACAGTGAAGTTAATAACGAGAAGCCCCCTCGATCCGATCCACTATTAAGCTAAAGCAGTAGTCCCGGCTGATTTCCTACCCTCAGCCCAGGTAGTAGCTAATAAGCTGGACAGTTCTTTTCAGAACTAAGTAGTCTCTCTCGAAGTAGTCTCCCGATTTCCAAAATCTACTCTGCGGCAGTAGAATAAAAAGTAAGACCTAGCTCTCTAAGAACAAATCTACATAGCTAGTAAATATACACATGGTTTTACCGAAAACCGAATATACAGGGAACCCACAAGTTCCCCAACAAAGGTAGGGTCCTACATTGGTAAGTACTCAAAAAATTAATGACCAAAGAAACTTCCTTGGTGAGTACTGCAGCTGTTGAGAGTATAACTTATTTTGAGAAAGGATTCCCTCTGCGAAGTAATATGGTCTGGAAAAAATGTTCACCCCAAAACATTTGAAATTGAGAAATGAGTCATGCATGAAGTGTTTATCAGAGTGTCCATTCGCAAATGCTGCAGACAGGGAGATGCAGTTGGTACCAGCTGTCACCTCGCCAAAAGTGGCTTGATTCTACATGTGTTTGAAAATACCATGACAGTTTTAGCTGTTTTCTCAGCAAGTAGACACTGTATTCAGCTGAAACTTTCATATGTGACTTTTATAATTTTGCCTATAAATAAGCTTTACTTTGACAAAAACCAATCCACCTCGTACTTTTAAGACTTGCAAGGTCTGTTAGGACTACATGCCTTTTGATTCTCTACATTTCACGTATGATAACCACAGGAGAGAGCTGGCTAAGAAGGTCCTCCTGACCCTGAAGCCGATGGTCCAAGGCATGCAATACTCTAAGAGGTTCACATGGTCTCTCAACGCTGGTAAGTCACAGGTGTAGTCCTAAATCAATCAATCAATCAATCAATCAATCAATCAATCAATCAGACATTTGAAGAGCGCCGTCATTCTAGTTGCCTACTTTAAGGCGCTTTTTTAGCGAAGTGAAGAAAAAATTAGTTAATGTGGAGATGACAAGTGCAATGGACTAAATGTGAGCAGATTCGAAGAGATGAGTCTTAAGCTGACTTTCGAAGATCTGTAATGAGGGGGTGTCGTGGCCGAGCGGATAAGAGCATCGGACTCAAGTTCTGGTGGTTAGGTCATCGGGATGTGGGTTCGAATCCCGGTCGTGACACTTGTGTCCTTGAGCAAGACACTTAACCATACATGTAATTGCTTCTCTCCACCCAGGGGTAAAATGGGTACCTGTGAGGGCAGAGATGGTTTATGTGAGTGATTAGCTTGGAGCGCGGTAAACTCGCAGCACCAGCTGTATACTCCCCAGGGAGCTGAGATGGTTTAAGGAATGAAATATATGGCCCAGTGACCAGGGGTAATAATGTTGAAGCGCCATGAGCGACAGATTTGAGCGCTATATAAGAAGCCACTATTATTAATGAGTCAAGTGTACGGAGCTGATAGGGGAGATCATTTGATAGCTTTGATGCACACTAAACAAAGCTTTTATCACCATGGTGAAGAATGAGATTTAGGAATGTTCAACAGTAGTTTGTTGAATGATCTCAGATTGGGCCACAGATGTGCACAGCATGTCTCTTATAACTGGGGCTAGACCATGAAGTGCTTTCCAAGTCAACAGTGGCATTTTGTAATGAATTCTTTGGTTTTATGGGTAACCAAATTTAGGTATTAATTGAATCTCACTGGTACAATCTGTTATTCATCTCTTTTTTTTTGCTAAGCTTCGACTGGCTATTATAAGAGCCAGGGCCCAATTTTATAGAGCTGCTTAAAGCACAAAAAGCAGCTAAAACACTTAACAGTTTCTCTTAATATCAGATTAAGTTTACCAGCCAAAGTATTTGTGATTGGTATCGTGCTCATTTTTGCTTAGCTGAAAATTGTTAAGCAATACTTTCTGCTTAAGTAGCTCTGAGAAACTGGGCCAGGTTGGTTTGTTCTTCAACATTTCTAAGGGATGGGGACTAAGGACACATTTGTCCAAACATTAGGAATAAACCATGAGTGGTCGTTGCCATTTGGACAGACAATTCTGTAATCAGAGGTTTTATTTATCACTTTGTTATAGTGGGGATTTTTTATGATAATTTTGTTTGGTACTTCAGTCCAAGAGAGAGTTGGCCTGACAACCGAGGCCTCCGTGATCGGTACCCCGACCTCACCATTCCCAGTCAGCGGCGCTGTCAAACTCGGAGCAACCATCCTCAATAGGCAGATGAACCTTATGGAGGTGGGATTCCACGCCAAGTGTCTGCGCGACATTGCAGAGAAGATTCTAGGCGTGGCCAGACCGGCGAGCCCGAAACTGGAGAAGCTCTTGAGAAACAATGGAAGACTGTACAATGACAAGTCTATCGTAGAGAGAGATTTTGAACATCTGGATAATGTGGTATGTTTGACAGAACAACTGAGTTTGACAGTATAATTGAAAAAATTGCCAACTTGCGAGAATTTCAGCCTTGAGTTTTCTACTTGTATTCCTTTTAGAAAACTGCACTATGAAAACTTTGTCTCCTGTCAATTACAAATTGTTTTTCTTTCCCTTTTGCATTTGATGCTATAGCTTCCAACAACCAAGGTGCACACCAACACTGATATGGTGAAGGCTTCAGCTTACATGAAGCTGTTTGGCAATGAGCTGAGGACAGTGACCATTGACAAAACCACCATTTGGGAATGGCTTGAAGGAAGTAAGTCCAGTAACTGATGTAATAATTTCACTGGAGTAAGGGTCAAAACCACCCTCTGGGAATGAATTGAATGAAGTAAGTTCGGCAAGGAAAAAGGGTGATGGGAGGAAGGAGGCCTAGTATTGGCAAAACCACCCTCTGGGAATAGCTTGAAAGATATGATGAGTAAGGGAAGAGGGTGACCTGAGGGGACAAACTTTGGGGGAAATGTAGTAGTCATACCTTAAAGGTAAGTTGATTGAGTAAGATTATTTACCAGAGAAATTAAATATACCTTGGGGACAAAAAATTAAGGACATGGAGATAATTAAATCCTGGAAAAGAAGACACATTTTGGCCTTAAAGATGACTCGAGACAGTTTAGAGAAACAAGTGCATCTCAAACAAACAGAAGCAAGTTGGGGTTTTTTCTCGTTTTTTCCCCACTTTAATGACTGAGTCTTATCTCTTGTGCCTGCCTGTAAAAAGGATCTGAGAAGATGCAGGAGCTTGAGAATAAGATCCTCACCACCCAAGAGCCGTACTCCTACCGCAAGATCTTCAGTCTCGGCCGTGGATTGCACGAGATTCCAACACAGGTCGGACTTCCCCTCAAGATCTCCTTCGATACCGCTGCCATCCTGGCCCTGGACATTTACGGCAAGGCTCGCATGACACCTACCCTTACCGAGGTTCTCAGGACCAAGAACGGAAAGTTGAGCAATATCAGCGTCGCTGGATCAGTAAAGCCAAGGTAAAGCCCTGTCATTCTACAGCCATCATGTCTGCACTTCCTTAAGTCATTATGCCTGCATACTTATCTTTGGACCAGGGTTTCTGCAGATCCTTCAAAAGTATTAAAAAGTCTTAAATTGAACTATCCAAATTCAAGGCCCTAAAAAGCATGAAAAAAATATTGAATTCAGTTATTTGAGGTGTTGAAAAAAATGGATGCAGCTTTTAATAAATTTTCCTATCAGCTCAGAAAAGAACAGAACTACGCTGCGTGTAAAAAAAGTAACATAAAGTGTAGCTGTTTCTCCCCTGCTTTTCACTTATTTTGGGTCTTAAATTTTATTAAGGGTAGCATTAAAAGGGTCTTAAAAAGTCTTAAATTTGACTTTTTAAAGTGTGGAGATATTCCTTGACTAAATCAGTAATAAAGAAACAACTTTTTCAATTTGTAATCCCGAGGGCAGGCTATTTCTTTTCCAGCCTCAGTTTCCTCTGCTATGCTGGAGTGGAAAGTTTAAGATAGTTGTGGCAAAGGTCTCGATACCAATTTCAGTAGTACTTTTGTTTGTGTGAATGACATAGTCATTGAGGTGGTTTTTTTAGTTGGAGCGGCTGCAATTACTTTTCTTCATGGGAGGTTCATCTCTCACCGAGAGTAAAGCCTTATGCTTTTTCAGTATTTATTTTTGTCAAAGTTTTTAACCATTAAACCCTTGGTTCTGCCTTCATCCAATCCAGAGTTGCCGTGACCATGAAAGCCAAGATGTCTGTTGGTCTAGATGACACCCTCAGGACCGGCCTCAGCCTTGTGGGCTCCTTGAACTCCTCAGCCGTCCTGAACGGCAACGTCACCGTAGACGTTCCCAAGAGGCTCTTCAAGGCCAATCATGATACCCCAACCAGCGAGCACCAGATCCTCTCCCTCCGCAGCAGACCTTTCACTTACAACTTCCTGATGAGGGACAACCCAACAGAGGTAAACATCCGTAAACAACTTTGTTTACTTGTTTTATTCGGGCCAATAGTTAAGGTCATTATGGCTAGAACAAAAGAAATGTTGTCCTAGTGATAACTTGAGAGAAACTTGGTTTGTGGATTGGGCTTGGAATCCCCAAGAAGCCTATTGTTTTTCAGACCACCTAGGTGAAATGTCAAGAAACCGACTGTGTTGCGGGCATTTGAGTATACCCAGCATGGCTTTTCTTGTTTTCTCATTTTTGATACAAGATGGCACTCTTAGTTGATCTTAGAAACACTGAAAACAACCCAAGCATATTTAATTCAAAGAGAGAAATACTTTCACATGAAAGTGTCTGAGAGACAATGTGACCTGTGACATCATAGACTTAAAAAAGGGTCACAGAGCCGGGACTTCAGGCAGGATTTTTAAGCAACTGAATTGAAGGAAACATACATTCTTGTATTTTATAGAGATTGCACTGATGTTGTCAACTTTTGATATGAAGAAATGGGGCGTAGCTCAAAACTTGTTCAGCTGGTACTTTTATAACTCTGGAATTTATGTGACACAAAATGTAAAATTCCCGTATGACCAGTGTAGCATCTCACCTGCCAGGAAATGCCCTCAATGTACAAGGTCACTCTTTTTGTAAACGAAGGTTACATGGTCCAAGTTGTCACTGTTTTATTATCAATTGTTTGGAGAAGTCTAAATCATTTATATTTATTTATTTGTATGTATTTCTAGGAGAGTGTTGAAGAGCCAGAGATCAGAAACTCTCAGGAGGACTTGAGATTCATTTTTGAGAAACACCTTGTCCAGGGAGAGCTGATGGCCAAGAAGCCTGTAACCGTAAGAAAACTTTGTAAATATTTTTTATTGCAGTTTTGTTTTCTTCTGGCGTCCTGTTTGGCCCCAGTAGAGGTCAAACTCTTTCAGCCTTTGAGAAAGACTCTGCCAAGGACGAAACATGAGGCCACCGACTTTTTTTTTTGCATTTAAACCATGAGACCTTTTGGTTGATAAGCAGTTTGCAACGGCTAATTCTACTTCTTTTCTGTTTTATTCAAGGTTAAACAAATGCTATAAAAAAAACCATCACAGAATAAAAATTTGAAGTTCAGGTCAGTTCAGTCTCATAAGAACTGCTTTTGTTTGTTTTTTTGCAGAAAAAGTGGAGCAGGGGCAAAGAGTCCCTTGGAGTTGAGACGGAACTGAAAACTCGCCGCGTGCCGCGCTCGAGCAGCTACACCTACAGACCAACCCAACTTCTATTCAACGGCCCAATTGATGTCAATGTCACAACCCGGCGTGGAGTGGATGCCCCTGAGCAGGTCGTTTATACCGTGAAACTGGAGACTAAGAACTTGACCCAAGTTGAGTACCAAGCATTCAAGGTAAATTTTTCAAAGACCCAGAGGTTCAGATGTCATTTAGGGGGTCATTAGGATTAAGCGAATACCTAAGTTTGACATCCTGGGCATTCTGTGTGGGGGAAGTGTTGATCTGTAGGCCGGGAGGAGACCCTTACCCATTTTATAAGACTCCTTAATTTTTCTACACCAAGCCCCTGGCTTTCTTTTTAGAGCAAGTTTGTGGATGAAGCAGAATTTTTACTCAAAGCAATTTGTGTATTTTTCCTCTTACTTTTTCAGGACAAGTACTTGGTGAAGAAGAGTTTCACAACAGAGTCTAGCTCAGAGGAATACCATGAATATCACTCTGGTAGTCTGTCTGACGAGCGGCGTCATGGTCATGATCGTAGTTTTTCCGACGAGCATCGTGAGGGTCACCATGATAGTCCCTCCGACGAGCGCCAGGGTAGTCGCTCCGGCGATCTCTTTCCTATCGACCCCAGAAACCTGACTGTGACCAAACGCTTTGAGAATTGGAGGTACCCCAACGCCAAGTCCTCTGAGACCAGGGATACCACGCACGTCAACACACAGCAGATCATCGCAAATATTGGCCAGGGATTCCAGCTGTTAAACATCTACCTCAATGTACGTCACTAACTGGTTTTTATACAACACCCAACGAGATCCTTGTCATTTTGTATTGGACAATTGTAAATTACACGGTGGGGCATTGGTAGCTAGTGCATAAAGCACTCGCCTCTCACCACTGCCATGACTGTAGACCCAGGGGTCGATTTCACAAATAGCTATGATTGATCTTTTACTGTGTATCAAACTTGGCAAAGAGTGAATTCGGTTAATTTCATTTCGTTTCATTTATTCTGGTTGTGAGGCCACACACTCTCAGAAAAGCAAACTTAATCACTGTACTAGCCAAGAACCCAATGGAGAGAAGTCAAGAGGGCAAGTTCAAGTTTTCGATGGGGATTATTCCAGAGAATTATTCCAGGGAAAACCCACACAGTCTGGTAGGGTCTGAATAACCCAATTCACAAGGTGCCCCCTGCCGTGATTCGAACCAAGGTCCTAGAAGTGGAAGGCGAGGAAAGATACCTCTACATCATTATGACCACCGAACCTGGTGTCACAATACAAATCCCTATGTTAACTTGACAATTCATTTTAAGAGCCTTGGTTTGATTCTCGACTAGGGACTTATGTGAGTAGAGCTGTGCCTTGGTTCTCTCCTGTGCCACGAGGGTGTTTCTCCGGGCACTCTGGTTTCCTCCCCCAGAAATATCACTCACCCTTGTCTCTGGCTGTGCTCAGTTTTAATATATGGATTGATGTGGCTGGCTGCCACAAGGCGCCTTTACATGCCTTTGTCCTGTAGCCACGTCCTTCACATTTCACCATCTCAGCTGTGAAAAAGGAAGCCTCCCAAATTATATTGCTTACATGGCTTACATCATAAACCATACATTTTAATGTAAGCTCAAAGCAGTGTTGGTGGCTAGTTTGATGAATATTCATGTTGACTGTTCTATTTATATTTAGATCAGCACCATCGGAAGCCAGCCCATCCGTGAATTGGTCAGTCAGATTAGTTTGGACCAGCAGGATGAGTTCTACAAAGCTGTTCGCATCGAT
This sequence comes from Pisaster brevispinus, assembly GCA_023634235.1. Taxonomy (NCBI): domain Eukaryota; kingdom Metazoa; phylum Echinodermata; class Asteroidea; order Forcipulatida; family Asteriidae; genus Pisaster; species Pisaster brevispinus. Next base: position 4,975,988 of record JAMKCF010000013.1, read on the forward strand.
ATTCTCACCAACAAAAAGAGATTCGACCCAAATCCCATCCATTTCAACCAATATCAGGATACCATCGATGAATTGAAGGTAATACAATTTTCTCTTTTTTTGGGGGGGGGGATGTATCGACGCCTCAAGAATCTGAAGCTCTTGCTTGGTGCAAAACTGACCTTTATCAAGTAGTGAACATCTTGTTTTAGTGTCATTCATCCCAATGTAACCGAGACTGAGATCTATTGATTTGTAGATAATTTGACTTTTTGCCAGTAGTAATTCAGGGAAATCCAGGCTTGAAATACCCACTGGTCCACTGGCCAGAATCCAGTAATCTTAACACTAGGCCATGTAACCATAAAACCCCGAAAGTCCTGCAGTCTAGTGTTTCTCTAAACATGCACTTTTAAGCCTGATTAATAGCCCCCTTGCATTGCCCGCCAACACTGAGGTCAGTCATTGGAAGCTTGATCAGTGTAAGGACCGTGCACTACTCTCAGTCAGTGGTAGGTCTTTATTGATCTCAGTGAGAGCACTGTTTGGGCTTGTGAAGTCAAATGCAAGGGGTCTATAGACCTTGAAACGTCATTTGAGTGTGGCGCTCTCGGCTAGAGGGCAAAAGAAGGTTGCCCATTGACCCATCCTGTGCACCGTGCATACAAAGATGTGCATTTCTGCCACTACATTTCCATTGTTTCATCATTATTTTACCTCTAAGATGGCAGCGTGATGACTTCAATGCATGAACTCCATGTGAAAAAGCTTTCTCCATTCCAAATCCCTCAGTTCTAAGTCACAAGACCTGTGGGCTAGTGGAGATTTTATTAGATTCTTAGCCCTGTATATTATATATATTTCTTTGCAGACTCTCTGCATCCAGGGTGAGCTGGAACACCCAGCCTATGCCATGACTCTCACAGCCGACGAGAAACTGGAATCTTTCGAAGGACTTCCAGATGTACCAAGAGATCCCAAAGCCCTCTTCAAGTTCAACACCCAGTGGGGAAGAAGCTGTATGACTGACCAGAAGATTCAGCTCAAGGTACGATTCGGAATTATTTTTAATGATTGGACTTAATAGGGGACCTTCGAGACGCTAATTGGCAGGAAACATACTGGGCAATTTCCCATTGGGGGTTGCAATTCTGAGCATGCACAGACTTCCGGGAACATTTTTTACTTACCTGGTACCTCTGCTACCACCTAGCGTCTGCAAAGTTCTCTCATAAAAATTTACTTAGCTTTGAAATCAATATGACTGACTCAACTGATTTGGAATTTGATTTTATTTGAACTGGTGTGAATAGCTCTGTCGGCCTTGACGAAAGACTACAATAGAGCCTGAGTTGTACAAACAACAAATGCACAGGCGAAATCTTAAAAATGCAAACAGCAATGCATCTTGGGAAACCGAGTATAATTAAAAAATAAATCAAGCTGCCGTGATGGATGCCATGCTGTACTTTACGTTTAAGTATGCCAGGTTTTATAGTTGTGTACCGCATTGCTTCAAAATCAGCGCGCCATGATGGTTGGCGATGCTGCTTGTACTCCGATTTCACCCAGAATCGTTTACGTTTTGATCATGCACACTGGGACATGTATATGGGCTATTCAAGACGATCCGATTTGACTAGGAATTTCTCTCTTTGTCGACAGGCTCGTGTTGAGAGATCAGAGGAGCAGAAGAAACTTCTGAAACAGGATACCCCATACAAGATGGAGTGCATGGAGGACTTGAGAAAGGGCAAGAAGTACACCGAGGCCTGCAAGAGGTTACGTCTTGAGCGTGAGGAACTCCGCGCAGTTAATGCTGAACTCACTCACAACGAGGTATGTAGGTTTCATCGGATCAGTGCTCATTGTTTTAGGCTATGTTCAAGTTAGTGGTAACGGCTACAGCTACAAGTGGATCACCTCATCATCATGTGTTGATGTATTGGACGACCTTAGCAACACCCTTGGCAACAGCCGTAGCCGTGGATGTAGCCGCCAATTTGGATACAGCCTTACATCCAATTAAAAGGATGATGTGTGACTTGTGCATCGAAAAGTTATTCTTACAAAAGGGGATTCTGGACATTAAAGGGTCAAAAGAGGGCAGTGTTCTTTCCTATTGAAATTACAACAGCCCAATTTCCTGGCACAGAATTATGTGGGCCGTAAGCGCAGAATTCCTCAGTGGCAAAAACAAAACACTTTGAATTGTTTTGAAAATGAGCTAACAGTTTTTTGTAGTGACGAGTTTGTCTAAATTCGCACACCCATGATGTAGTCTTGAATTTGACGTACCAAGTTGGCTATTTTTAATTGTTCCATTCACAGAAAACGAGTAGGGTATACTTGGAGTACGTCTACCAGGGCATTCAGATGCTGAAGAATTTGCTTTGGCAGAAGGTCGAGACAAAGCAGGCTAAAGTATTCAACCTTGACAAGACGGTGAGTTGTAAAAAAAATTTAAAAATAAAAATTCTTTCAATCTGTTAAATCCAGGATTCTAGGGTCTTCTCATACATTGACCAAGGGTGTCAGAAATTTGGGGTTTGTACATGAGATATCGCCTAACATCACAAAGCTGAACGGCCACTTTAAGATGAGGGCTACACTTAACTGGTTTGGGCTGTCGACCCAAATCAACTGTCACCAGGGGCACGTTGCCACTTACTCCTGGGGCTGAAACAGGGTTACCCCCTTCACAGTCCGTAAAGGATGTAGGCATGGGTATCATCCACTAGGAGCTTGGCTGGTAGAGCAGAATGCACTACCTTCCCAACTTTTTACAAAGCAATTATGGTTAAGTGCCTTGCTCAAGGGCACTAGTGCTATGACTGGGATTTGGACCCACACTCTGCTGCTGATAACACCAGAGCTTGGGTCCGGTAAACTAGACCACTCACTCACGACATGCCACAATTTGGTTTGTTTGTAATGCATTCAAGTTCTGTCACATTACACCTTTATTTATGGATTTACTTTGGCTCCATATTCAGTTTAGAAGGGAATTAAAAATTGTATTGACGACTTACACAGTTTTACATCATTTTTATGAATTTAATGGAGATGTTTCCTAGCTTTTTTACCAATTTGTTTTTGTCCGTACTGGGATTTTCCTATGTTGTTAGCTTTTTGTCGTTGTCCTTTTTTGTTGCTGTTTTTTCTTTATGATTGTTATGGGCTTGTGCACTTTTTATGGAATGGGCGCAATATAAATCAATAAATTGTTATTGTTAATACTTTTGTCCTTGAATATTGAACTTAATTAGTTGCTAAGTAGTTTTGGGGACATTTTTTCAATCATTGTATGAGAAATGTGTTTAGGAATTGGCATTTAAACAGAGAACAATTTGTTGTATATAAAGTTATATATGTAATTTTTTGTTAGGAAAAATGTTTTGGGGAAGTTAGAAAAATAAGTGAACGAATAATGAGGTTTTGTTTTAGTTTCATGAGCACATGGCCTCAGAATGCCTACAATTTATTTTATTGCTGTGAATATCTGTAAAAAAAAAAATCAAAACTGGTCTTTGAATGAACTGTTTGAAAAAATTATATATTTTCTTCAATTTGTTTAGGTCCTTTTTACCAGGGCGCTTATATTTTTACCGGGGATATATTATACACATATGGACTGGCAATGAGGTCACTAGAGCACGTCTATTCCCCCGAGGGACTGTGAGTGACCAGAAGAGGGACCTATTTCTGGTCACTCACAGGCCCGAGGGGGGATAGACGTGCTCTAGTGACCGAATCATGACAGTCCATATGTGTTTTATAACACACCTCAGTCCAAAATATGAAATACCAGTCAAAAATTCATGTGAAGACAGGAGTAACGTGATCCGACGATCCAGACGCCGCCTTTTTTCATGTGAAGATAATCCTGGCAAACCTCTTGAGGGCGCTGTAACCAGTACAAAATTGAAAGACTATTGCCTGCTTCGGGAACTATTTCCCGCAAACTACGCGCGCGCGATGTCTAGTACATGGTTGTGCAAATCTCATGCACTAGCCTATAATAGTTCATCCCACGTGACCGTGTTTCAGCCAACCAGAATACAGAACTAGCAAGAGGTGTGTTATAAATATTTCTATCCATACCTTTCTTTGAATGAACTTGAAAAATTGTTGTTGTTTTTTTTCCTTTTTCACATTTTAGATCCTTTTTAGCGCAGAGATGGAAGAATCCAAGAAGAAGTTCAACATGACCATCAAAGACATTACAGAAAATATCAACTTTGACGATGTCAGGATCCCGAAGGTTGTCCAGGATTCTCAGATCCTGACCCCCTACAACCTGCAAAAGCACATGGCCCAGAGCTACGGACAGGAATGGCTGAGTGGCCGTAATATCCGTGAGTCAGTTTATCTAATCAATGATGTCTTTCCTGACAAACTGATCATAGAGTACAGCTCTATGATCAGTCATGTTGACATTGATGAGGACCCTAAATCTAGTGGCGTGTCATGGCCGAGTGGGCGGTCGGTTGGCGTTGTGTTATCTTTTTTTTTACCTCGGGGACCCTGATTTGAATCCCATTGTGTGTACTTTGTGGATTGTGTTTTCAGTCCCTATTTGATTGCATGGGTTTTCCCTGGAAAAATGCTCTGGGGTTTTCCTCCCACATCTGAAACTGAAACTTCCGACTGTGTCTTCGCTCCATGGGATTCTTGGATATTACAGTGATTAAGTTCGTTTTTCTGAGAGTCCTTGGCTTCACAACCAGAATTAAGTAATGAAGTGAAATGAGTAGTCGATTGCACGGGACTCAAGCTCTGGTGTTTCTGATCAGCAGAGTGTGGGTTCGAGTCCCGGTCGTGGCACCTGTGTCTTAAAGCAAGACACTTAAACCATTATTGCTTTGCCCTTCGATACTCAAAGCATACTTCAATATCAATTATATTTCAATGTTTTATTTTTGCAGATCAGTGCAAGGCTCTGAGAAATAACTCCATCATGACCTTTGACAAGGTCTTGTATGACTACGAGGAGAGCAAGAATGATCACATTCTGGCCAAGGACTGCTCCAACAAAGAACGCTTTGTGATCCTCAGCAAGGTTCACGCCCAGAACATCACGAAGAAGGTTCGTGTTCAAATTTTGTTGCAATCGATCGAGAATTAGCCCTCGTAATCCTACTGTCTGACCATGCAGTATCATCCATTTGGTGCTCGATATGTGACATCGTGGCGTGTCATGGCCGAGCAGATAAGAGCACCGAACTCAAGCTCTGGTGTTTCCGACTCAGCAGAGTGTGGGTTCGAGTCCCGGTTGTGACACTTGTGTCCTTAAGCAAGACACTTAACCATTATTGCTTCATCTTTCGGATGGGACGTAAAGCCGCTGGTCCCGTGTGTTGTGTAACGCACATAAAAGAGCCCAGTGCTCTTATCGAAAAGAGAAGGGGTTCGCCCCGGTGTTCCTGGTTTGATTGGCTGCATATTGCGCCACAGCACCTTGTAAACCATTACATGGTGCTATGTAAAGGAGTAGGTCTCACACTTCAAACGAAGCCCCACATACCTTGCAGGAAAATACTGAATGTTGAAGCGCCTTGAGCTTCACTGAGTGAGGGATATGAGCGCTATGTAAGGGGGGGGGGACACCCTCTGACATGGTATAATATTCACTGTGTTTTTTTTAATGATGGATAAATCAGCCACCTGCTTAGTATCAGCCACACTGACTGTCGTGATTAGAGTGATTCATTTTGATCAATATCTTGATCAGTGGCCACATGATTCTGCAATAAAAACGATCATCAATTGTATTGATTTCTGACTATTTACAGGTTGTCACTGTCTACCTTGACAACACAAGGATTCAGTTCATCCCGGATCCAAACACTCAGGAGATCATTATCATGGTCAATGACACCAATGCTGATTTGCCAGTCTTGCACAAGCTGATCATCAAGGAAGACGAAGTCATGGAGAAGGTTCCCATTGACACCAAGGAGGTCCACATCATGACTGTGGCCCCAGTGAAGATTTACAGACCCTACCCCAAGGTTCTTGAATTGAAATCATTCTGAAAAAAATGCTTAAAAATCTTCCCCAAAAGTCATTGTGATGTAAAGGAATAGGTCTCATACTTCAAAACAGAGCTTCACATACCTTGCAGGGGGAAAAAATTACCGAGCACTTTGATATGCCCATCGGGTGTGATAAAGCGCTATACAAGAACTTAGTATTATTATTATTATTATTTATTTTATTTTGTTTGTTTATTTTTTCTCAATTTAGCTTTTACAATTTCAAGGAACAGAATGAAGGAATTTCTGTGGCAATTCTGGTCCCTTTTCCAAACCACTGCTCCAGCCTGGGCTCTGGCTTAGGCTACATCAGTTCTTCAAACAGGCGGATGGAGTGTAAGCCACAGCCCAAGCGAAAGCCATTGTTTGTAAAAGGGCCTTGGATTCTAACTGTACATGAATGGACATAAATACAAAATCGTAAAAGCCGTTAATGGTTTAGGGATTACTGTTAAAGAGGGACTCAGTTTTGTGATGCACTCATTTCCCAAAAGATGTCATGATTAGGGAAGAAATTACAAGTCTCCAAATTCATGTTAAAATGGTGTAAAATTCTATTTTGTGTGACACTCGTTCAGGGCAAAATTTGAAACATAATGTCATCGGACATCAAAAGCAAATGGAATTCTCTCACCGAGAGTATCGTGGTGATCAAGAGGCCTGAGAAATCCAAACAGTCTTTGACCAGACATTTTTTTAGTTCAACGTGAGAATCATTTTGAGTCTCTCCCCAGCTATCTTTTGGAATAATACATTTGTAAAAAATTGAATAGATTAAGCAGTGCCATGAAATTAAACCCAGAGCTTTGTCCAGGGTTTCCAGACTTCAGGCTCGTAGCATTTGTTTCCAAGTGTTAACCTTACGATACTTTTTCTATGTACTTGCTTCAGGCTGTTGACATGTCAGACAGTGCGAGCTCACAAGAGGATTTCGTTTTCAGTGAGCTGGAAACCCATCTGTGGGATGAGTTGAGAGAACACATCAAGAACAAAGCTGCCGTACCACCACAGAACCTGACCCACAAGCCCAAGACCCTGATCCAGATCATCCGCCCCAAGCTCGGAAATTCTATCATGCTGTTTGCTCCCGAGCAGGAACTCAAGGTCTTCTTTGATGGACAGAACATCAAGATTGAGGTGAGTGTAGAGAATAGGTGGGGGAAGGAGTGCAAGTTGTAGTAGGGTCTTTCGTTTCACCCTGCTGGTACCCTGCTGGTACATTACGACAAACCACCAGGGCTTTAGGGCCCTATTTCATAGAGCTGCTAAGCAATTTTCTGCTAAGCAAAAAAGGAGCAGGATACCAGTCAAAAATTGTACAGGTGACAGGTTACTTTGGCTAATAACCGTATCCTTTTAAGCATTATTTTGTTGTGTTAGCTCTTCTTTGTGCTTAAGCCGCTTTATGAAATTGGGCCCATAGTCTTTTGAAAAATAATGGACTGCTGCTGTTGCTGAGGCTTCAGTAATGTTAAGGAGTTCTTACTTCCTACACCATTCGAAGTTTCAAATCTTATTTTATCATCTTGTATTTTTGATCCATTTCAACATAAAGCAAACCTTAGATTTAGGTGCTTTATAAACTTTGAAACATTGATTGATTGATTGAACTAAAACTGAGGGTTGAGGGAAAAATAATCTGGTCCCTCTGTGAAGGGAGACACTGTGTACAAACTTTGTCAGTATGTACTCTGGGTACCCGACAAAGATGACCCTATTGTGATTAACACTTTGGAGGCTATTCATTGCTGTAATTATCGTCACCATATACGCACAGACATGACTAATACTGTTAACTTTCTGACATAATTTTTTCCAGAAAAATCTGTAACATTTGTTGTTGGTTTGGGGTTTTGTCAGTTGTTGATGTTTTGTTTTACTGTTATTCCGGGGCGGGGGTGGAAATGTATATTTAGATATTATGTTATTATGGAAAACATTGAAAAATGTGAATTTGGGACATGACGTTTATACTTTGACTTTTTGGTTTGAATCAAAGTTGGTTAAACCTCGTGGGCATTTTGCAATGAGCGGCATTTCTCTGTATTGTCAACTTACAGCTGGCCCAGAAGTACAAGGATATGGTGTGTGGTTTGTGCGGTGACTTCAACGGTGAGACCAGCAACGAGTTTGTCGGACCCAACAGAGAGTTGTACAAGTGCCCCCAACAATTCGGACGTAGCTACCAGGTGACTTCTCAAGACTACTTAGGTGGTAAGAAAACAGTCTTATGGTATAAATGGCCTCACGCTCCAACCCTTCCAGACTCTTTCACAAAGGCCTTTCTCTTTAGATTTTGAGAAAGACTCTGCTAGCGTTGAAGCTTGAGGTCGTCACTAGTTTGTGCATGAATGCCACAGTTGCATTTGCATAGTACTCCAGCATAATCAAAACCACGGTTAGTCAGTTACTTCAGTTGAGCTCAGCTTTTTAATGTCTTTAATATTGTTTGAATATCTATGACGTGAACCAGTATGTTTTTTGTAAGCATTATGGTTGATTTTATTGTCTTTATTTTACAGTCGACCAATGCGCACCCATAATGGAGTTTGCTTTGGATAGAAATATCTTGCTGACAAAGGCAGATCGGTCCACCTGCATCACCAAGACCCCGGTACCCAGGTGCCCATCAACCTGTGTCCCTGTCGAACAACAGTTGATAGATGTTGAGTTTGCCTGCACCAACCAGAAGAGAGGCCCCAACCCCTTCGAGGGACTCACCCGCAAACAGATCATCGACAAGTACGGTGACAAGCGGCCCGACTACAAGAGAACCTTGGACATGGCTGTGAAGTGCAGGCGCTAGACATCACAGGAATTGCCCATTAGATACAACCACCAGAGGATTCTGCAAATTCATGTGCTACTTAAATTACCAGATGTCCCCACCTTAGGCATTTGCAAACAAGAAAGAAAAAAATCCTTCTGTTTTTACAGTGAGTTACAGGACTAAATGAAAAGAAGCCTCTCCTGCATTTGCCACCAGGAAGGAGGGTCTAGCTGTAGAGCGCTTTCTTCTTTATCTCCACAGCCACAATCTTTTTTCCGTCAGTTTATTATCACTGTTGGCCGAGCACTGTACCATCCACCTTTATTTGCAGCAGAATATCTTGGTGAGTTTCATAGGACATAGCTTGTTTGATGCAATTTGCAATATTCACATGTAATTTTGTATGTTTTACCTGAATATTTCAATCTCTAAGCAAAAAAATTGGTGTAGGGAAAAGTTTTGTCAAATATATGATACAGATATTTTGGATGTTGGTTAAATGATAAAGTTCAAGGCTTAAAGTTGAAGAAATCTCTTTTATTGAAAATTTATCATAATTACGACTTGTAGGTTAATTAATTCTGGCATAAGGAATTCGACACAGCCAAACCACAGTAAGACAAAGTAATATTCTTGATAATTACTTTGTTCATATGTATCTGTTTATCAATTGCCACCATAGAAAACCGTCGGCCACGCTTTGATTTATGCATTTATGAATTTAGCGGTTACCACTTACTGGTATGTTATGTTATGCTCATTCTTCAATTTTTGCTAATTAATGTGTGCATGCTCTTTATTATTAATCTTCAATCTGATATCAACATTTTTATTTCTTCAGAGCCCCCTTATCAATTTCATATTAATTAATACTTCTATTGGAAATTTAAATTTAAATAGGAAACTTAAGCAGAAATCTTGAATGTATAATTTGTTTTCTCTTTTTGTTTTCTTTTCTTTTTTCCTAATAAATAAAACATTTATTTATCAGACCTGAAAGAAAGATATCCACAGATGTTTTTGTCCTCTCCTGTCTGCTTAGTACACCATTCTTCTTCTTATTTATTCTGAACACCTCTACTCTTTCATCTCCACGGTGTACTTTTTTCAAACAAAGCCTTCAAAGAATTATTATTTTGTTTTACCCATACACTGATGTGTGTAAAGAACTGTATACTCGGCACTTTCCCAAGTCCTTTGAAAAAATCTTGAGGAATATTACTCGGGTGGGATTCCACCCACGACCTTTGCCATTTGAGACCAGATGTCTTGTCACTAGCCCACCGAGATCCCCTGGTAGCTAGAGGCAGTTCGAATCCTATATTTAAGCAGCGTGTACCGCATCAATTCAATAGGTGTTAAATTTGCATCGGGGATAAACTCTTTATCCCCGATGCAGTGACCTTTCAGCAACTATTCAGCTAATAGAGGTTATCACTAACAGGAAACCTCGACCAGGAAAGCTGCTATTGATACCTAAGCAATATTCTGGTTTTCTCAAGCTGCGGTTTTCCAAGATCAGGAACAGGGCTGAGTGGCGACGAAATATGCGAGCTGCAGTCTTCGTCCACCAGAGAGAGATGTACGATCAATTACAGCTCCATGAGTTGAGAGCTTCTACACCTAAAGATACTTCGGAACTATAGCCTACCTTCTTACGTTGCAAAGATCTCAGCCTTCACTGACATTAGGCTCTTGTCATACCTAAAATCCGCGAAGCTAACAACTGAGGGATGGGCCAGCCAGCTCACAGTTCAACTGGACCTAAAATACCATTCTGGCAAAGCTAATGCCAGTGCCAAGGCCATGAATGGCCAGAATAGTCATGCTGAAGAGACATTGCAGGATGTTTTAGACTCGACTTAGTGTTCAGGTAGTTGCTGAGGCAATTAAAAGCATGAGGGTTGTACTAACCAGTATTCAAATGACCATGGCTGTAGAAGTCCATCTACCGTAGGCACACTACCTGATTGCACATCGCATGAACTAGCCAACCACCAGAAGGCAAAACCATCATATCAAGACTCCTGGCATTCTGTGACTCCTGGCATTCTGTAGACTCCTGGCATTCTGTGACTCCTGGCAATCTGTAGACTCCTGGCATTCTGTGACTCCTGGCATTCTGTGACTCCTGGCATTCTGTGACTCCTGGCATTCTGTGAATCCTGGCATTCTGTGACTCCTAGCATTCTGTGACTCCTAGCATTCTGTAGACTCCTGGCATTCTGTAGACTCCTGGCATTCTGTAGACTCCTGGCATTCTGCAGACTCCTGGCATTCACAGACTCCTGGCATGCTGTAGACTCTTGGCATTTTACAGACTCCTGGCATTCTGTAGACTCCTGGCGTTCTGTGACGCCTGGCATTCTGTAGACTTCTGGCATTCTGCAGACTCCTGGTATTCTGCAGACTCCTAGCATTCTGTAGATTCCTGTCATTTTGTAGACTCCTGGCATTCTGTAGACTCCTAGCATTCTGTAGACTACTGGCATTCTGTAGACTTCTGGCATTCTGTAGACTCCTGGCATTCTGTGACTCCTTGCATTCTGCAGACTTCTAGCATTCTGTGACTCCTGGCATTCTGTAGACTCCTGGTATTCTGTAGACTTCTAGCATTCTGTAGACTCCTGGAATTCTGTGGACTCCTAGCATTCTGTGGACTCCTGGCATTCTGTAGATATAAAGCAAAGCCATGAAGCTGAGCCCAATTTCATTGAGCTACTTCAGCACTAAACGTAGCTAAGCACAGCAATTTATGCTTACTAGTATAAAATTACCAGCCAAAATACCATGTCACTTGTACCATTTGTGACTGGTATCCTGCTTAGCTTTGCTTAGCAGAAAGCAATAATGTCTGCTTAAGTAGCTTTATGTAATTGGGCACTGATATTCGGATTGCCATGGTTCACTCCAACATCCGATATAGATGTCTTAGTGAAGCACTATCAACAGAAGCTCAGGGGTGGTGCTACAACAGAACTCCTAGTAAGGATCTAAGAGAAGCCACCAAAGGATAAAAACCCAGCGATGCTAAAGACACATGATCGCGGGGATCGCTGCAGGCACGGAGCATGGAGCAGTCTAGTTCATTGCTCCATGCACGGAGCAAGTATTCTTTTGGGACCTGAAAAATTCCCCTTCGAAATTAACCCCCTCGTTAGAATCAAGATAGGAGACTGGAGGGCTACTGATTTCTATATTTAATTCTCTTGTTCATCTATTAGTAGGCCGATTCAGAGAAATCTTTTGTGAAACAATAATTTAATTGAATCCAAATTGCGTCTTGTTTATATGAAAAGGTCTTCCCTTTCTCTTGCCTTGCTATGCAAAGTGTATATTTTTCAACTTAAACTGCTTCTCACTTCATGTATTTCCTGGTTCTAGATTTCGTCCCGTCTCTCTACTTCCGTTCGTTCCTCCGTCCCTTCATTTCTCATGGTTCGTTCGTTTGTTTTGCCAAGCAAATTGTTGAGTACTGTCGTATTGCTATTATGCAAAATAGTATCTCAATTAAACTGGACCCAGATTACCGACTTTAAAGAAAACGTATTCATCCAATGAACTATCCGAATGGGAAAGAGTGGTCCCGAAGCTGTGCTATTCGATTGGCAACACAAGTCCACCAAACCTTCTACCCATTATGCAAGCAGCTTTGTGAAAGTGGGTGCGGTATAAAACTCTGTTTCTTCTTTAGCACGTAAACGTTTTGCAAGGAACCGTTTAGCAGATAAAATCGATGCAAAAAAAGAAAAGAAAAAAAAAAGCATCAGTTAAACTATGGTTCAAGTTGAACCCCAACCATGGTTCAATCACCGAGGTTCAACCACCTCAATACAATTGAAAGCCTAGTCGTGTGATTGTCATTAACTGGTTGAAGTCCAGTTTCTCAGCCGATGGCCTAAACAAACAGTACGGTTTGACAAGTCAGCAGAATTTGACAGTAGATATAATGGTATTTTTTCACGACATTAATCTTTCCATTGCCGTTTTGTAATGATGCAACTTTGCCATTGTATGTAAAATCTTAAAGAGGGGCTCCAAGGTCAAATTGAGTTTTGTGATGCACTCATTTTTCCATAGATAGAGTCCTCATGAAAGTGGGAGAAAAGTTACAAGTCTCTTACCTCACGTTAAAGTGGTATAAAATATCACTTTGTTTCAAACTCTCTTATAGCGAAATTCGAAATGTGACGTCATCGCACAGCAAAAACATAGCTCTGTACATTCCAAAGAGAACATTTGCTGCGCCTGTCAAAAGGTCAAATTCAGTGCTACTTTGATTAATCATCAAAATTTGGGAATGAACTGAAAATTCTTTTTAAATAAATGTACAGACCGTTTGAAATGTAACGTCATCCAACGTTTTTGGATTTCGAGAAAAATTGCACTTGAAGGGTATCAAACAATGGCATTTTACACCATGTTCTTGCACATCGTGGTTGTTTTGGCAGAATAAATAATTATTCAAGACAATGGATACTGATGGCAAGTTTATCAAACTAAATCTCTAAGATTGTAATCACAAATAAATTGTAAATGATATGTATACTAAACCTTTGACAACCGTAACGCAGGCAAATGGAAATTATAAAACAACGAACCTGTGAAAATTTCCTTGAAATTATATGATCATGATTTCGAGAAAACGCCGAATTTATTCATTCATTTCTTTTTAAAATGAGAAATCACCTAACATCACAAGGCCGAACGGCCACTTCAAGGTGAGGGCTACACTGAACGGACGCTGGTCGACCCAATAATCAGCTGTCACCATGGGGCACGTTGACTCCTGGGGCTAAAACAGGGTTACCCCCTTCACACCCTGTAAGGATGCAGGCATGGGGTATCATCCACTAGGAGCCTGGCCGGCAGAGCAAAGTACACTCCTTCCCAACTTTTTACGAAGCAATCATGATTAAGTGCCTTGCTCAAGGATGCAAGTGTCATGACCGGGATTCGAACCTACACTCTGCTGAGTGACAACACCAGAGCTTGGGTCCGGTGAACTAGACCGCTCGGCCACGACACGACACGAATGACGGTTTATTGAGTGATGTCAAGGGTTTAATGTGCATTTTGCATGCCCTTATTTCGATTTGGCAAACCAAAATAAGAAAATAATTAGTGTTTTGGAGGATAATGTTCTCGCACATTGTGGTTATTTTTGCCGAATAAATAATTTTCTTAGGACAATGGATACTGATATCAAGTTTATTCAACTTAATACCAAAGATTGTGATCACAAATGAATTGTTTCGATCATTGTAAATGATGTATGCTTTGACATTTTGGCTCAGTTTTGCAACATATTGCCTTTTTAAATGCACTGATTTGCAACGTGTGTGCTGGACTCTGAACTTTATTCCTATTAATTGGGAGTTAAGTGTTGTTGATTTTTTTTTCTTTTTTTCGGTCAATGTTTTTTAGCTCCAACGTTATCTTGCTAAGTGTTTTGAGACCCCACAACAAAAGCTCTCCATAGGTTTATCTCTGTAATGGGAATATGATAATAGGGTTGGTTGTAGTCATTACAGTGCAAATATTGAATTTATGTTCATGTGATTATTCTGAAGCGAAAGAAAAGAGTTGAAATGGAAAATGGCCGCCATGAAAGACGAGAACCGTTCGATAGCAGTAAAACGAAATCCTCAGCAGATATTCCTTCTTGATTTGGAAAATGTTACTTCAAAGTTCGCTCAAGGACCATTTCTGTCGACTAGTGGTCGAATATTGCCTGGTACCAACACAAGTTATTGAGCATGAGTACCAGTTAATATCAGTTAATATGTTTCTCAAAATACGTTTTACTATCGAAAGCTGAGGTATACAGTCTTCTAACCAATTAGTTTTTATTGCCATTAATTTTAAGAGTGATTACCAAAGGTATAGGCTTACATTCCCTTTAATAGAGGAGTAGGAACACAAACACCCAACCTTACAGGTCTGGTTTATGGGGTCCTGCCATTGTTGGTCAATACCCTTTTCTAAAGAATTCTGAGTTGAACAAAGAAATACTTTGTGGGGTCCACTGTTCCAATGTAGTAAAGACCCCACACGGGCCCTATCCGTAAGCCCACTGAAACTTACAGTAAACTTGGCTTCTGTGCACAGTTGGCAATGTAAACAATATAATATTCTAAAGACTAGTTTCAGCAAGAAAATATATTAGTCTATAATTTAAATTATACGGAATACATGAACAAACGAAAAATGATCTGACACTACTTTGTTCGCCCCCCCCCCCCATCCGCACCCCTCCTACCTCAAACCAGAACATAGTATAAATAAAACAATACTATTTTCCAATTATAAACCCTTTTCTTCTCTTTTTTTTATGATTACTCGAACGATGCTGTCTTCTTCCGAAATCATGTCACATCAATGACGATCAATGAGTTTTTCTGTCATCACAATGTAAAATTTGTATCAAGTGGAATTCGATTAAGCTTTTTTGAAGCTTCATGGAGCTTTTTTTTTTTTTTTACCACTGCTGACCTTTGACATCGATGTTGGTTTTCGCAACAATGTCCACTGTCACAATTTAATCGTCGAATGTTTTTTATCTATTGCATCAGCTAACGAATTTGCATACAATGTTTGGTTTCAAATAATTGCTCTTTTCACGCTTTAATTGACAAACGTGCCAAAGGGTTGGGGTCTTTTTTCTGTCAGAATTGTTTGTTTAAGTAACGCATCAAAGTCCATGCACGACTTGGGGACAGTTTTTGTGCATGTTTTGCTGACATGTAATGCGGAATGCGTTCATGTCTGTTCACACATTCAGCAAAGTGCTCAGTGTTTCTGACCAATCAGCAACAAGTCACGCAACTAATTTGCATATAGCATTTGTGCCCTATCTGGGCATCGCACAGTATAAAACATTCGGTTTCCTGATTCTGGACTACATTATTATCTTCACCCTGTCTGGTTTGAATACGGGGAACTTCTTTTTCGTCCTGTACTGAATTTGGGTCTTGTATTTAGCCATGAAGCAACTAGCGTTGCTGCTGGTGGGAGTCACCCTGGCCTGTGAGTATACTCCTTAAGTTTCTAACGTTTGTAATGGGTTTAGAGCTGTACATTTTTAACATTTTTGGCAAAAGCTACGTTTCTGAAGAAGAACCATTACAGTCAACACTCGCTATAAAAAGAACACTGTTGCAAAGAAGGTGTGAATGTGAAGACTTCATGGAGTCCCGGAGCTCATTTCTGCTTCGTGTTTCTTTGTTTGGCTTTCCTCTTGTAGCAACGTTTGTGTTAGAAAGAGGTAATTTAGTAGCCAGTCCCATGGATCTTGTTATAACGAGAGTCGACTGTGTATACGAAATAAAGAAAAAAAATTAATGTTAATTGATAAGTGTTGTTTTTATTGTAGTTTTATATAATAATATTATTGCATCGGGGATTTTTAATATTACTTGTTTTATCACATACTGATGTTTGCTAATAGCGTAAACTCGACCAATGCATTCTTCATACAGTCCTGCAAAAAAAAAAAACAACAACAACAAAAACTACTTGAGTAGGATTCGAACCCACAACCCCTGCACTA